>CAUOFW020001059.1:243842-350029 GCA_963454935.2 Ilex paraguariensis | reverse complement strand
ATTAAAAAACAGTAATACTGTGTTGAACAAAATTTGGCTGTCACATATGAAAGAAACATGTTTAGTCAAATCACTTTTTTCACTTTAAAAACATACTTTAATCTAACTCAAAAAATAATGGTTAAACATCGTCGAGACACTCTGTAACAAAAAAAATAAATAAATAAATTACACTCCATAAACTATTATCCTTTTTTCGATGTGTCCCCTCAAATACCCGGTTTATCACATTACACCTTCAACTATGTAATTAGTTTTACATTGCTCTAAGTATTTACATTGCTCTAAGTATTGACATACGTTAATATTTAATAGAAAATTATTTCATTTTACCCCAAATTATGTAACTTTTTTCACTTAACTCCAACATGTCATCGATTTTGATAAAAAAAAAAAAAATAACAAATGTTTTGTGACTGGAGGAACATGAAATTAATCACATAGTTGATAGAAGAATGTGAATAGTTGATAGAAGAATGTGAAAATTTTGATAGTTGAAAAGACAAAGTGAAAAAATGATAAATCAAGAAAATAAATTTTTTTACGCACCGCCAATTAAAAATTGAAGGTAAGATACCGAAAAATAAATTTTAGTACCGACTGCTGCCTGTTAAGAAGGATTTTGGTAAGAGGGATTTGATGATCTTGTAAGTATACAACTAAAATGTCATCTTGTAGTACAGAACCAGGATTTGATGTTGTAAATGTTTTCACTAAGCTAACAAGTGGTTTTGCTGTCTACACACAGGCATTTTACCTAGCAGGTGGACTACAAAGGAAAGAGCAACACGGCGAGCAGGCTAGGCAGTCGTTCCAGAACGTTTTCCGCGGCTTTGACGCAGAATTGTTGGCCGAGGCCCTTTACGTTCCTTCAGACATTGTAAGGAAGATGCAACAAGAAGATGATCGAGGACTCATTGTTAATGTCCGAGAGGGATTGAGAGTGATTAGACCTGATGAACAAGGAGAAGGAGAACGAGGGCGCGGGCCAGGAGAGTTTGCAAATGGGTTTGAAGAAACTTTCTGCACCATGAAGGTCCGCACAAACATTGAAAACCGAAGAGAAGCTGATATTTACTCGAGGCAAGCTGGAAGATTAAACATTGCCAATGAGCACAAACTTCCAATCCTTCGATCCTTGGACATTAGCGCAGAGAGAGGAAACCTCTTCCCGGTAATCTTTCTCTCCTGCTAATAGCTGAAGCTGATTAATGGGTATTTCTCTAAAAAACAAAATGTCCACCATCTGTTTGTTAAAATGTTCACCAAGTCCTTCAATGGTTTTGTTGCAGAATGCATTGTTCACGCCACACTGGAATATCAACGCCCACACTGTCATTTACGTGATCAGAGGCGATGCCCAAGTGCAAGTCGTCGGAGCAAATGGCCAAACTGTGTTGAATAATAGGGTGAATGAAGGCGAACTGTTTGTGATACCACAGTACTTTGCATCGACAATTGAGGCCGGAAAGAATGGCTTCGAGTGGGTGTCTATCAAGACAACCAGCTCACCGATGAAGAGCCCTCTTGCCGGTTACACTTCAGTTTTCAGGGCCATGCCACTTGACGTCATTACGAATTCGTATCAAGTCTCTCCAAGTGAAGCTCAGAATCTGAAGCTGAACAGGGGTGGCCAAACCTACCTGCTATCTCCGGGGAGAAGATCTCAGTAAATTGGGTCTGCTATATATATATATATATAGATGATATGCCCCCCTACTACAACTACCAAACCCAAGTTTTTGTATGCTTTGTGAGGAGAATAACTTGTATGAGTGGGACTCCTTATCATCAATAAAATTCGGCCTCTGCTTTTTCGATGTCTCAGCTCTTATGGGTTTCCTTAGTTTACTCAGAACCCCTCTTCTTCTTTTTTTTCAACCAATCGGAGTTTCTAGCTCAATTTAATCTTCTTCTTGTTCCAATTAAAAAATAAATCATTCACGTTAACANCAGAACCCCTCTTCTTCTTTTTTTTCAACCAATCGGAGCTTCTAGCTCAATTTAATCTTCTTCTTGTTCCAATCAAAAAATAAATCATTCACGTTAACATTAAGATATTCGCATTAAAACTAGTGTATTCATAGAATATAAATTATCATGACTTAAATTCAAGAGGTCGCCAAAATTTAAACTTAAAATGTTTAAGTGTATAACTTTTTTCTGTTATCCCTTGAACTACCCTTGAGTTTTTGGATCACCTCTTTAAATCTATCTTCAAAAAATAAAAAAAGAAACCTCTTGTTTTGTTTTTTGGTTATATGAGAGTGCAAGGGCAACCAACGAATCCCATCACTTCGTGACCATAACCACCCTTAACACCTCTGGAGAAGCCCTCCAGAGGGCCTAACAAGAAAACCCACATGCACTTCCTTAAAGAATCATAATCATCAGTCAGACCCTGGTAAAAATAACTCGACAGTCTACTCCTCATGTTC
Source organism: Ilex paraguariensis (assembly GCA_963454935.2). Classification (NCBI taxonomy): domain Eukaryota; kingdom Viridiplantae; phylum Streptophyta; class Magnoliopsida; order Aquifoliales; family Aquifoliaceae; genus Ilex; species Ilex paraguariensis. Next base: position 347,591 of record CAUOFW020001059.1, on the reverse strand, counting down.
GGACTCCCCATTAAACACAACTAGACCACACAACGTTGTGCAAACGTCTTTGATGTGTGTGAGCGCGTGTGAAACAGGAAAACAGTCCCGATGAAAATTTATATAAATTTAGATGTAATTCAGAGGCTTAATGGGAATTTAAATAGTTGTTCCAAAAGTGATTACAACTGGAGAATAAAAAATAAACTTCAGTTAAATGTTAAAATTTACAACTAATATATGTATTAAATTATGTCAAGATTAGGTATTGTATAGCATTCCTCATCATTTTCAGAATCATCTGCCACTGCTGCACCAAACAAAAAACGCCCAAAATGGATATCCATCTTCAGGTTTTGCAACGTCGGGTACTATTAGGATGTACATGGGCCGAGTTAACAATGGGTCCGTTATTTAGTCCAAAAAAAAAAAACGCCTAATAGTTGACCCACCTGAGACCAAGTCTAATATCTTTAAAAATAGGGCTTGAATTTACGAACAACCTATTATCCAGTCCGAAACCCGACTCAATAACCCGTCAAAACTCAACCTAAGAACCCACCCAAATAATTATTTAAATACTATAAATAATGTATTATTTTCTTTTTTATGTATTAAGCATACACGTTTTATAAATTAGAATAATACAAATAATAGATAAATGAGTAAGTATCAACCTAACTGAAATACACTCAAATCTATTGGATGTAATTCATCCACTAATCAAAAATAAAATAATTAATTATTTTGTTTTATCCATTTTGACTATACTTTTANCACTCAATTCTATTGGATGTAATTCATCCACTAATCAAAAATAAAATTATTCATTATTTTGATTTTATCCATTTTGACTATACTTTTGATTCAAAAATATAATTCAACAAATATTAAATTATAAAAAATATTTATTATTTTTAAATAAAATTGTATATAAAAAAACCCTTTAAATAGGCCCACCCAACAAACATGTTTAATAGATTCGCGGGTTGAACTATGAGTAACCAATCCCTGCCCAAAGCCCGACTCAACCCGTCCAATAACCCACTTAGATAAAAACTTGGGTCTATACTACCTAAGTCCAGTCCGAAAAAAATTTCACGGGCTAACCCGGCCCATAGACACCCGTAGATACTACATAAAAACGAGTACTAAAATGCCAATCACATACACAGGTTGAATCACTCCCCTCCAAACGCCCAAGGACCTGTCATTCTTCAGACTTCTCTCTTTGTTGAGCTTCGGCCTTCAGGAACACATTGTAATTGCGCTTGATGGCACCACATCAACAAACAGCTATCAAAAAAGGACCATGGTCAAGCAAAGACGGGTATGAATAAATTGAATCAATTGTGCAACAGATGATCTAAATTCTCATTCATTTGCAAAGGAAGATTTAGGTTCAATTCATTCTCCGACTCAACAACATAACGGTGAACAGCAATAATGACAAGATGCCGCTGATGGGGAAATGCACAATTTATATGAGGGCCTGCACGCCAAATAGTTGCATTTCCCTAAGCTTCCATATTGCGTGTGGAACACCTTCTCCAAGTTCTTCTCTATCCACTTGTTGCATAGCCCAAGCATAGTACACAGTGTGGATGGTATCCTGATTAAGCAACAAAGTTAAGCAAGCAGAAGTTGGTAGATTTTTGTTGAACCAAATGGCTCGGCAAAAATGTAATACACATGTTCATATGCAACAAGAAGACTACATATATTTAACCCTCTCCATAACCCACAGTAAAGAGAAACTCATGCTGGGCTGCCTTATCCTACTCAATGTAATAATGATGGCGGTGAACATGATAGCATTGTTTCCATCTGTGGCAATTTGTTTTTCTGCAATCGATGACAAAGAATAGACATTGCTATCATTTTAAGCAGGCTGAACCACTCCTACCTACAATTGCATGGGATCACAGGCTTCTAGAGCTACTCGATTAGCTATGGCACCCGGTGCATTTCCGGGTGCATTTCCTTACGGGTATCCTAAAGCTCCTCCACCAAACTGTAAGTGATTCAACCTCACAAGATTACATCCACTATTTTTTTATCATCATCCTCATGTCAACANCTAAAGCTCCTCCACCAAACTTTAAGTGATTCAACCTCACAAGATTACATCCACTATTTTTTTATCATCATCCTCATGCCATCGCTGCTGCTTTCGACATAAATGAAAATTTATCATTTTTCCTAGTTATATATATAACTAAAAAAGGAAATTAGATGTTTTTACTGTCAATTGAACTTTCGAACACTAATTAGATTGTACACTAACACCCATCCGCCTTTATCTGCATTCCTCTTTTGTGAAACAACACCAGCATCCTTTCTGGTTTAGATTTGTTTGTTTCATGAGGCCCCCTTTTCCTAGTTTACAGTTACGGTCAACACCAAACTGTTTAACATTTCCCATAAATACTGAATTTATCTCCAACGAACCCAACAATCAAGCAGCAACCCACCACCGACGAACCCAACTATCAGCCAGCAACCCACCACCAACAACCCCTACCTTTGACACCCAATCCCTATCTGGTCTGGCTATTAGGATCCTCATCCACACAACCCAAACTCGCATGTGCTGTCTTATTTGCCACCTCCAATGAAGGGAGAAATGGGTGTGACAAAAGGATGTGGAGAGGAGTTGGTTAACGGTAGAGTGTTTGAAGACAGAGAGAAGGAAATTGGAGGGGCGAGATAGATTTTCTTGGGGGTGATTAAGGTGGGGCCTTTGATCAACGTAACGTCTATCGCTGCGAAAGGAATGGCAGGGACAGACACACACATAATAGGCTGGCAATGGTTCTTCTCGTGTCAAAATTTGCTCAACGCATGCCTGATCCATTTATAAGTGTGTGAATCTAGCATTGTGTCAAGTTTTAAGCTATGATTATCAGGTTCTATCATGTTTCGGACTATTGTCAACGTGTTTATTTGACGAGTCCAATGACGCCACCGGTCTACTACCCAAGCCCGCTAATAAGACTAAATCCAAACACACTAATTCCAAATCGATTTTGTGTTTATAAATCACATCTAGAATTTTCAGGCCTGGATTCAAGGGTAGAAATAACAACAGCCAACTAGGGGTAGCAGGGTAATCTGCCGATGTTTAATTTGGGAATAAACAAGGTATTTCCATGTCACAGTGAATTGTAATTACAAAATAAACATATAACAAATATACATATACAGCTAGATTTCAAAACATGAAGAATACCATAAAACTAGAGCCAACAAAAGCAACCATCAAGTAATCAAAACTCATGAATTTGCCTAAAACATTATTTCAAAGAAAGATAAGAGACCTAATATCTTGAATAAGATTACAAATCCTAGAGTGAAAATACTACTTGCTATCAATCATTTTTAAAAGATGTTTTCCACGTAATTCACTACAACTAACAGTGATTGAAGACATAGTATTATAGGACCACAATAGTTTGATTCAAAGTTCCAATTTACAAAATAAACCCATCCAATTCATATACACACAATGACAAATCATGCTGCAAGTATAACCAATCTGTTGGAACACACTGACCAGATAAAACAGAAAGATATGAATTTACAGCTCACACTAGCGTAATCTAAGGTTTAGTTGTATTTTCTTATTTGCAGGTATTCATATGTTCCTTATAAGCATAACTCTTTTGCATTGTTCTCATAACGTCTCTCTTATTTATACATCTTACTTTAGACTCTGTATCCTTGCCTTCCATCATGCAAAGAGGTAAATATTTAACTTTGAATCTTCACATAGTACAACTCTCAACAAAATACTAGAACTTAAAAACAAAAGCAAATGGCAAGAGTTAAACCAAATGCCAATTTTACAGAATTCGATGGAAGAATATAAGCTTACATTATCAGGTATCTTTATCTGTAGACAGATGACAAATTACAAATAATACCTAGTTTCACATATCATCATTTACTTAAAGTGTGTTGACAAGAACATAATTTTATATTCCACTAACTTTGACAGAAGATTCCAAAAGTCGTGGTTTTAATAAGAATCTAAATCAGATTGTAATCCTAATATTTTGGAGGCCCAATAATACTTCTCAATAAAGTCGCAATAGAGACGTGACCAGCAATTCAAGATGTGAAATGAAATAGATCATTTTCCTTCAGTGAATATATTTGGCATGGCTTCTTTTGTTTTCATAAATGGGTACAAGTTCTGCTATTCTGAGTACTTTTACCAGTTTGGATTTCTTTTGTTTCAGTTGTCATTTGATAGCCAAAAGACAACAATTTACTTGGACATTTTGCAAAGATTAATGAACATATTTACTTACCAAAAAAAAAAAAAAGAATATATTTGGCATGAATTGGACATAGAGATGACCAACACTAGTTGCTAATGAAAAGAAACATAGCTTCAGAATCCATGCCAGCTATTTGCCACATATATATCTGGGCAGTTCATAGTTCCACAACAATAAAATAGGTTTAGGATTTACCTTGCTCCCCTCTTTTATTGAGCCAAGTCTATCACGTACACAATATACCTGCTGCGTCTGGAACTGTAAGCATTTCCACCAAAAGAGCCATTAGTACAATTTTTTGCTTTCAAAATCACAAAAAGGAAGACAATTTTAACAATTGAAAGTTGAAGAGGTGCCTACCCCCACAATGATTATGGGAGAGTCCCCCATCATTTTGGTCTCTCTCAATTCGACGTCAGATATGTGTAGAATCTGCATTAAGGAGTAGAATAAGCCACATCCCATAATGTTTCTCAAAACATTCGACTTCCAATATCAGTTTTACAATTGGGCTCAAGTCCTCCATTAAGATGACCTAAAACTAGTCCAAGACCTGATTTATCAGAAGCTTCACACAAAGCATAAGGTCTTGTAGTTGAATTTTTCAGTGAATAAACGAAACCACTCGAACACAAAAAGGCCAGCAATTCTGTACTTAAGTCCGACACTGGTGAGCACTTGCTACTTTATTTCTTCCCAAAAAAAAATGAGCATGGATGTCAGAAAAATAAGCAACAGAAGATGTTATAATCCTAAATGTCTTGATTTAATCAGTCACAGACTCACCAAAAAAGGATCAGATGGGAAGATGCCACGCAATATAGGGTAATGATAACTTCCTCAGGCAATTTTCAAACCAAAAACCCCTTGATCCCCGTTTTCAAAATACCCAATGGCACACATGTGCATCAGCTATGCCAACAGCATAAGATGTTAATACCCTTTTTTATATTAATTCCATATGATATCAAATACAAAGACTGTTTATCTAGCACGCCTCAAGTAGGATAGGAACATAAATGCAAAAGCACATGGTAGAAAGAGAGAGGGAAGGAAAGACAGAGAGAGATTATTACAGAGTTAGCCATCAAATCTCATAGTTAGTAGCAGGTGATCACGTGGGTGTGCAGCATAGTGACAAATCAGGTTTCATGAATTATTCGGCATTGCCAAAACTGGATAATTTGAGCAATATTTGGAGATGTTTAGACAATCATCAGCAATATCTAGGTGTGAAATTCGAAACTGATCCTCAAATTTGTGAATATTCTAGTAGATGCACATAATTTCATAAGAATTCACATTTTACAATAGCAGATATGGATTACTCATTTAACCAGCAATCTCTTATAAAATAACAAATGTAATCAAAAAAATAGAAACATGGGTATTAAATACCCATATGAACATATAATTCTATACAAAAAAATTCGAAATAGAAAAGCTGTCAATGTTAAGTAATGTCACCTTCGAATTATTTCAAATAAAATAAATTCAGGAATCTTAATTTGTATGTTATAATTCAAGATCTGGATAAATGTAAGGATTCCTCAGAAAATTGGAGAATTTTGTTCCTGTTGACGGTCCTCACTCTTGCACACATCAAGTGTGACAGATATTGAGAGATTCATAACTGGCAATCAAGCAATTATACATATGTATTCAAATGGGACAAAGAAGACAATGTGACGGAAGTCTGTTGATAGTTATTAAAACACCAAGCTAGCAAGACTAGACCGCAACACTAACCTAGGTGCCTGAGGGCTCCAGGCAATGCACGTTATAAAAATAATGTCATGCTTGATGATTCAACTCCTTCCGATCTTTCTCACCTCATATCTTTGTTGGAATGTTACTTACACAGCAAAATATGATACCGGAATTATTGACGTCATTTTATCAAACAATAAATAACTATTTAAATACAGAGCACTAACAGAGTAATTATTTAAATGTTCAAACCTAGAAAATAAAGGGAAAAAAAGCAAGCCAAATATAAGGACTTCTGTTGTCGTACCTTGTTATCAAAAAAGATACCCTGGCTTTCATATGCCTTATGCTCTGCCTTACATCTCTCTGCCACTTCTGAACTACAATACTTATTCAAGACTTCAATATCTCCCTATAAAGAATGGAACACAGTGACACACCCATTATTTCATTCCGATAAAAATTTCACAGCCAATATATTGATAACTATTTTAAGAGATATGAAAAGATATTTAAGAAAGGCAAAAGATAAGAGTGAAAAAGGAACAGGGTGAGGTTGAGCTTTTCTTTTTCTTCTGTTGAGAGAGGGAGAAAGAAGGTAAGGAAGCCTTCTGGGCTGTCACATGTATACGTACCTTTATGTATGCAGTAAGGACTGGTCTAACCACTTCTTGGACCTCAGCAACAAATTCTGGTAAAGAGAAAGATCTAGCACAATGCATATTACATATTACATGAATCAGATAACAGGTTATTGGAATACACAAAATGGAAAAAAGGTAAAAATGCAACAGGATGCATCATACGGATCTCGCTGACGTATTTCCTTGAATGACATTGCAGCAGCCGTTTCTCCAAATACACTTTCATTGATACTGTCACATAGAAGGTGGCCATAATACTACTCTCAGAATCATATTAACAAACTGAAGTCAATCATACGTAAAACATATGCATGGTAACATACTCCTGAATTTTGTGTACAACAGGGTGATCACTAGTGTCCCACATCTCCTGCATGTCTTCCTTGATCTGCCAATTCCATCCCACACAGCATTTAGAATGATTAGCCTCGAAATATGCATAATTATTGTCACTATTGTTTAGTTAATAACATTATTTTGGGAGTTAAATGTGCTTGAATTCTGAAGTTCTAGATTTTGTTTCAAATTTGTAGTGTTTGACTTGCTTATAGGTAAAGGAGACCAAAATAACCAAATGGGAAGCAAACATGCAAAGTAGGATGGAGCTTGGAGTATTTGGAGTAAGAATAGAGCCATTCCAGAATGTTTGGTGCGTCCTGACGCGGTTTAGGACCGTCTGAACAAGAGAAAGAAAAAGAAGAAAACCTAAGAGTTTGGTGTGTTTGGACGGAAGTTTCACACGTCTGGACACGACTGCCAAAGAATTACTGATGATTCACTTGTGTCCATACGCCCATTCCATGGGTCCAAACAAGATCCTTCTTTTGCTTGTTGACTGCTCTTTGACTTGTAATAGGTTTAGACTACCTTTATAACCTATAAATACCTAGTTATACCCTAAATTGGGTTGTTCCCCAATCACTAGCTTTTTCTTCTAGTTTTCTTGTAATCTTGTTTATGAATTGCTAAATTTCCAACTAAAGTGATGGGTGATTCTTGCAATAAAATACAGTATGTGTTTTTTATCCAAGGTTCTTTACTGCATGATTATTTTTATTAATTGATTCTTATGGTTTTATTAAAAAAATTTATCTCTAAAATATATTGATTTGTTATCCAACGTACATCGAATGCTTTAGATTCACTGCGAGTCAAATAACTGATTTTGTATGTCTGAATCAATCACTTGAGATTTTTATTGTTTGTCTTAAAAATAAGTTTTAATTGTTGAAAAGCTTAATTCATCATTGACTCCGAGAAAAGTGAATGTTTGGGATCTACAATTAAATACTTGTTTTTATTCAGATAATTTATCTATTATACCTTTTATTTTCAATATATTCACCACTGAATCTTTTGATTAAAGTCTTCCTTTGCTGATTTTTAATTGAGTTTGAAAACCGGATTAGAATAAATATTATGTGTAATTGAAAGAGGATCCGTTCTGCTTTAGTATTTCTCAATTGTTATTTTCAACCAAAATCTACTGTTTTCTCAAACAACTTATTTCTTTAATAATTTTCAAAGAAAANTCAACCAAAATCTACTGTTTTCTCAAACAACTTATTTCTTTAATAGTTTTCAAAGAAATTTTTCTTTTATTTTGTTATTGTGCTCCAAGTTTTCTCCAATTTCCTGTGATACGACCTCGGACTCCCAAGAATATAACCTGCACTTGGGTTAACATACTTAAAATTGTAGCATAGATCACAAACTTCTAGACGGGCAAACGAAAACAGTAACCAAATCATCCATCATATAAAAACAAAAAATGCAATGCAGACAACTTATGCACACAAAAAATGTTACTTCTTGAGAAGATCACAATGCACGTGTTGAGTGTAATAAGTTGTGGTATTGGTCGTAGAACATGAAAACAGAAAGTAGGATGGGAAGTAACAAGAACAACACAAACGAGTGATATTAAAAAAAAACCTCAGGGGGACATTCAACCAGTACTACACTGTTTTTGCCCCCTTTCAACACCTAGCTCTTCCACAATCACAATATCCATAATATAAAAATAGTGGCACAAGCAACCAAGAATAACTCACTAAACAAATAAAATTAGGAATGATTGATAATGAAAACAAGAAAACTAAGCAATCAACTTAGAAATATATCATGAATATTCTGGATCACACATCAGCAATCCAGTTTGCATAACATTGAACACACTTCCACTAAGTCGGTACCCACACAGTCACTCCTGTAAAATTTCAAACCATGCCAAAGTTTTTTTCCGATTCATGCCAAGTTCAAGAGAGCTAAAATATGAGTGAACGAGGGAATTGCTGCCTGGTGAGCTTATAGTGGTTCCACCCTATGCTACATATTCCAGTGGTCCTGCCCTAATTGCAAAGAAATATTAATATAAATATTTTGTTGTTGCAATGACTTTATAAACAAAACTCATTACCAATGGGCTTTTGGTCCAATGGTATTCCTTGATTTGTGAAGGCGGTCAAGGGTTCAAGTTCCCCTTCCCCTTCCCAAAAAAAATAAATAAATAAATAAACAAAACTCATTATCAAATTGACAAGTGATAAAATCCATATATAATATCCATACTTGGTACTTTAAAATGTTTTTGAACGAACTAAATATCAGCTAACATTAAACTTCTCTCAACTCAATCCTTTGCTAGCATATACAACTGAGAATTGCACCTGCCATCTGAAGCCAAGTGCCATGTTAAAGTGCACAGGCTGGTATGAATGAGGAAAACTGGGACATATATTTCATCATTTTGAATACGGCATACCTCCCGGCTCTTTGTCACAACAGGTTCACTTAAGCCACTGACACGCTTGAATATAGGATGGCCTTGCGTCTGGGAGAAAAGGACAAGCTGTTTCAATTGAAATACATAAAGGAAAAACAATAATAACTTTTCTTATGAATCCAGAGAGCCCCCACGAGTTATTACCGTACCTTTTCTTTGAATGCCTCCCAAGTTTTACTCCATCGAGACTGCTTAGAGGGTAGGACGACGACATCAGTTCTTGAACTCCTTTCACCTTGAGATGAGGGGCCTGTGGAAGAAGCTGTATATTCAAGGTGCTTTCTCTTATGTGGGTTACCGCTCAACTCATCCTTTACAATGTGGTAACCCTTCTTTGCTACGTCAATAGGCTTTGCTTCCTTTAATTTCTGGAAGGCCAGTGAAACCTTAGGAGAAATGGAAGAAACGCTGGACTTGAGTTTGCTAAATACTGTTTCTGTAGTATCAGTAGGCCCTGATTGCTGCTGCTTTTCTTCTCCAAATGCGGACTTGCTTCCATCTTTCATCTTAAAACCATAATTAGCCGAATCACCAGCTGACCCTGAAGGCTCTTGCTTCCCCATCCCAAAACTTCCTTTGACCTAACCATGAACCATTTACCCAAAATTAATTATCACATTCTTCTTGATTCTTCACTAGAAGCACTACATTCTGAATCACCTAATAATATGAATAGTAGCACACACCTCTTCTGTGGCAGCTGAAATTTTTTCCTCCACATTGACATAAACCTACCAGAGAACATAATTATCAAACAAAATAGGATAAACCTGACAAAATAAATTTTAACTACACTTACTCTTACCGACCAACCAAGGGCAACTAGATTACTAGAGAGAAGCAGTTGTCATAACAACTTGCCTCAAAGTAAGCAATACAACTGCCAAAACATCTTCACTACAGGAAGTACAAGAAACCCAACTCAGAAACGACACAAAATGAGAAAAACCAATGGGGAAGGAGAAAGGAAAAGAAATATTGTTCTTTTGCCACCACTTAAGCAAAAATGTTTTTCTAATACCTACCAATTCTCATCCTTTAGTTCAATATTTTAGAAGCTACTTGGAGAGCTATGAAAAATAACTTCCCATCTGACCTTCTTTGCCGTGGCTTCAGCCTCTGTCCACACACCACCCACATGCTTGTACAGCTGCTCAGTTGTTTGCTTCGTTCTGCATTCGCCAGTTCACCATCTCAGTGCCTCCATTGTTGTCTGCCCAGCCTTGACATACAACAGTATGTCTCAGCCTATAAACCAATCAAAGCAATAAATAAAGAATATATGAATTCAAGTGTCTTCATGAAGTTACCTAACTTTCAAGTCTTCTTTCACCCCTTTCAGCTCTTCCGTTTTCTCCTTCAGTTCCTTGACTGACTGCTGGAATTCCTGATTTCTGAAATCAAGAGAATTGAGATATTAAGTAGAAGACATGTCCCAGGGACTAGAGGATGTATAGATATCGTAAAGCGTAAAATCAATCATCTTGAATTTAAAAACAAAAGAATTCAACTTTCTAAACTTTAAAACAATAAAGAACCCATTCTCTCTCTCAAAACTGACATTAACAGCGGAATACCTGNATATATATATATATATAGCAAAATCTACTTAATCAAGGTGGTATTTTATAATTAGTTAATGATATGATGAGTAATTGAAGACGTGACAATGAACATTTTAACAGCGACGCAATGACACACTTCGTTACATTACTATTGTTCCAAATCTAAGTACAGTTCTCATTGGCCTCAGAAAACTGTTGGGCCTGAATTTCAGCAGCCTTCTCCGATACCAAAGCTTGTATGACCGCCGTCTTCACTTCCCAAGCAGAATATGGGTAGCCCTTCCTGGAGTAAGAGTTGAGCAACGCCGCCGTCGACTCCTTCACTAGCCGTACAAACACATTCTCGCCGTCATCGTTCCTCGAAGTCGCTTCCAAGAGAGTCAGATCGTATCTGTACCGTTCGTAAGCTCTCGAACCGAACACTTTCGACACCGTCGACATCTCTGGCACCATTTTCGGCCATGACTCCCTCCTGCTGCTCCAAAACCTGCCATGTAACCATTGTCAAATGGTTTGTAGGATTTCGAGTGGGCGATTGAGTTGACTCGGACGAGATCAGTGACTCGGATGAGTTTCAATCCGAGTCAACTCAATACATCAGAACACATGGTGGGTGTTCAAGATGAAGACATTTGGTGAGAGTTGAACACTCTGGACTCGTAAGTTAAGAACCCATAATCTCTCTTAATCTCCTCCGTTTTTTCAAAAATAAAAACTTACTGGGTTCAAAAGAAGAAGAGGGGGGGCCGGGGTGGAGAGAGAGAAGGATCTTACTGTGGAGTGCATCTTCCCCTGTTTCTTGTGTAGAGAAACCCAGGTCTTGGGTTATCAGCGGCTGCTTCGGTTGCTACTGCCAGGCTCGCAAGAAAGAGACCAAGGACGAGTCGACTCAGTAGTACGGAAGCCATTCCTAACTCCTTCTTCTTCTTCTTATTAGTAAAAGTGGGTGAGCTTCCAAAGGTTACATAAATGGGATCTGAGATTTTGAGATCTCTGCAGCTACTGAGCATGTTTGTTGGTTCAGTGCTAAATATATCGCTTCCTCACTCGTGCTATTTTCAAATCAAGGTCTGTTTCTCGTAACTATCGTTTTCACCTTTTCTTGGACAAATCTACCCCCGTATTTCTTTTAGTAAATTACACACATAACCTCCAAATTATGACCTTTGTATGAATTAAGTCCTTGAACTTTTTATTCTATCAATTAAATCCTTCAATTCTCTAATTGTATCAATTGAGCCTTTTTGTCCGCCTCTTTTAGAGTGTGTCACTCATATGACCATATAACATAAAAAGAAAAAAAGTCTCAATTGATATAATTAGAGAATTTAAGAACTAAATTGACACAAAAAAAAAAATTAAAAACTTAATTGATGCAAGACTCATTTTTTAAAGATCATATATATAGTTTACTACAATCATTCTTATACACTTCACTACAATCATTCTTATACACTTCACTACTTATAGTTACAAAATCTAATGGAAGGTAGAGAAAATGAGTTAATTGACACAATTAGAAAGTTCAATTGATATAAAAAAAATTAAGAATTTAATTGACACAAGAGCTTTAGTTGAAGACACAAAAATAAGAGCTAATCTTAAATTGTACCCTGAAAGATGATTTAAATCTTAGTTTGTACCTTCAAAGTTTAAAAATATCAATTTATAGTTATATGTCATGCTTGAAAGCACAAAGAAACATAAAATTCAAGCGGTTAAAAAATTAATCTCGCTTATCAAATAACAATCTTTTCCTTTCATTTATTTGATTACATCATTTAAAATTTATTTTACCCATTATTTTCTTAAAAATATAAGCAAAAGTTTTTCAAAATATGTAATTCGACAAAATTTTTTCAACATATGTATGTTATGTTATATAGATAATGTATGAATAAAAATTATGTTAAATTATAAATTAATTAAATATTAAATAATTGATCATATGATAAGATAGACGATGTGATGGAATCGAGGGAAAAAAATATGTAGGAGAAAAAATTTAATTTCTCATGTGATTTATTATATAGATATCTTAAAAGACATAAATTTATATCAATGTTTATTTGGGGTTAACTGTAGCCTATTTTGCCGTTAAAAAAGTTTGGACTAATTGTAAATTACATCTTCAAATTTAAATATTTTACATTTATGATCCAAAAGAATTTCATTCATTAATACTCGTTAAATACCTCTCAATTTTGTTGTATCATGACATTTTCAAGTCGTGTCATTTTGTGTCATGTTGTATTTTTTGTGTGGTGTTCGAGTTAATAAAAAATTATTTTTCGCACAAAATATTTTTTTGTCGACTTAATTGTATTGTGTTGTATATTTCACATTTATGACAATTCATATAATATAATATAAAATATTTAGAGTCGTTTGGTTACGTTTTTGTTTTCGCGTTTTCAAAAAAATAAAAAACAAAGATAATTTTTATTTTGTTTTGTGGTAAACATTGAAAACAAAAAATATGTTTGAAAGTCATTTTGTGTGTTATCAAATTATGAAAATAAAAATAAAAAGCATATTTGATAACCACTTCAATACATTACTTCAATCACAAATGATAATTTAATCCTACTCTCAATTCAGTCTCAAATGACAATTCAATTTTTTTTTTCAATAAAGAATTTAATTGAATAAATCCATAATTACAAGAATCAATTGAAGGAATAAACCTGAACCTATACATTTTGGATTTTATCCTTCAAAATATTCTAAAATCAACAACATTATTCCCATGATCACGATCCTTACAAGCAACAAAAAACCTTTTCTTCCTCACAACAACACTTCCCAGCAACTGGATGCAATCTAGAGGCAAAACCCCTTCTTTCCTCAAAACAATGTCCACTCGCACTTGAGAATCAAATTCAATGAAAATCTGATACAGCTCCAAGTTGTATCTCAAACACACACACAGACACACAGAAGGATTACCTCCCTGTTTGTGAGAGAGAGGAGAGGAGATGACTGTTCTCCGTTGGTGATGGTGGGAGAGACAATAGAGAAAGTGAGGCAACGATAGAGAGAATTAGAAAGAGTGAAGCAGCGATGGAGAAGGGAGAGAAATGAAGTGAGTTTAAAATAGTTTTACGAAAAAAGACTATTTTTGTTCCTAAGTAAGTTCAAATACCGAATCTCATTAACTCTTTTAGCACGTGTTTTTGTTTTACCATGTTTCCAAAAATATCTTTTTTTTCATTATTTTAGAATTAACTTATTTTATATAAAATACAAACCCAAACATATTTTTGTTTTTGTTTTACTCAAAAAATGAAAACAAAAACACAAAATACGAAACAAAAACATGAAACAAACACCCCTTTATTTTTTGCTTACAATACTCATTAAATATATATTTTTTCTTTAAAGTTATACATGATATGACACAATTGAGAACTATTTAATAAGAATTAATTGATATAATTCTTTTTAGATCATAAATACGAAATATTTAAACTTTAAAGGTGTAATTTATAACTAGTCTAANGATTACCTCCCTGTTTGTGAGAGAGAGGAGAGGAGATGACTGTTCTCCGTTGGTGATGGTGGGAGAGACAATAGAGAAAGTGAGGCAACGAGAGAGAGAATTAGAAAGAGTGAAGCAGCGATGGAGAAGGGAGAGAAATGAAGTGAGTTTAAAATAGTTTTACGAAAAAAGACTAGTTTTGTTCCTAAGTAAGTTCAAATACCGAATCTCATTAACTCTTTTAGCACGTGTTTTTGTTTTACCATGTTTACAAAAATATCTTTTTTTTCATTATTTTAGAATTAACTTATTTTATATAAAATACAAACACAAACACAAACCCAAACATATTTTTGTTTTTGTTTTACTCAAAAAATGAAAACAAAAACACAAAACACGAAACTAAAACATGAAACAAACACTCCCTTATTTTTTGCCTACAATACTCATTTAAATATATATTTTTTCTTTAAAGTTATACATGATATGACACAATTGAGAATTATTTAATAAGAATTAATTGATATAATTCTTTTTAGATCATAAATACTAAATATTTAAACTTTAAAGGTGTAATTTATAACTAGTCTAAACTATTTTAATTAATTCCAAATGCACATTGATATGAATTTATATCTTTTAGGGTTCAAAGTAATAATTTTAAATTTTGAGGGTGTAAATTGAAATTTGAGTGATCTTTCGGAATGGAAGTTGAGATTAACCCTAAAAATAATAATATTATTTATATATTTTTTTTAAAAAAATAACTAATGCATTGTTGTTTATTAAATAATAAAATTAGGATGATCCAAAATGAGAGGCATCGAGAAATGATTGAATTGAAAAGGCACACCCACCATTGTATATGTATCAATAATATTAAGGTGATTAAATTTTGGGATTAAATTTAGAGTTCAAATGACTTGTCAGTTGATTATTTGAAGTTTTTATTAGAGCGCAAATGACGTGACTCTAATAAAAAAATTTTAAATCAATTGTTATATCATTTACCCCTAAATTTAATCTCAAAATTTAATAAGCGTAACTTTACTCGTATATGTATTAGGCATCTCAAAACACAGAAGGATTATTCATTCATTAAAACTGGTTCCCTCTTACATAGAAGATATATATTTATTTAATAGAAGGCCATCAGGGCCTGTTATTTATAAGGCTCAAAACAACAAAAAGAAATAACTTGGCGCTTTTTATGCCGAAGCAATCTTCTCAGACCTTTGTCTTGACTCAAACAAGATGGTCTCCCGCCTGTTGTACTTCACCCTCCTTGCCTCTTCTCTAGGAATTTGGTATGCATTGGCAACCACGTCGACCGGCAATCCCCGCATCACCGATGTCCGGCCGCTGAGAGTATTGATCATGGCATTGTCATTAGTCTTGAAGGCCACCCACTCAAGCCCTTGGTTTCCAGCTTCTTTCACTATTACGAAGTTCTGTGGTACTACCACAATCTGTCCCTCTCGGAGCTCCTCATTAAACACTGTTTGCCCTCTGTGGTCAACAATTTGAGCCCTACCATCACCCCTTGTCACGTACATCACACTATGTGCGTTCAAGTTCGAGTGGGGTGCCATGATAGCGTTCTGCACACACGTATCACATTCCAGTCATATCATTTTCAATTCATAGCTCAATATTCATGGTAAATAGGAATGGCTCGTATTTTTTTTGAATTCGTATTAAAATGAACACCTAAAATTGCAAAGAGATTGGATTTCGGAATGGGCTAATATCCTTACCTTGTAGAGAACTCCCCTCCCAGCACTAAGTTGGAGGAATTTGAGAACGGGCATTGTGAGGCTGTTGAGGGTGCTAAGGCGACCTGCTCGTGGATTGTATATATCGGCACGAGAGGGATTTTCTAGGTTCTCTTGGAGCCTTGTGCTGCAGATAGTCTCGTCCAAGCCATTTCCACGCTCTCCCCGTTCTTGTTCTTCCCTGCTCAATGGTGGCTGGACTACTGAAAGCCCTCGCTCAGCTCTTACAATGTGGCCTCTCTGGTCGTCTTCACCTCGAAGCTTTTGTGCTGTCTCTGTGTCCACTCTAAATGCCTCCGCCAATGTCTGAACATCAATGCCGCGGAAAATGTTGCCAAAACCCCCTTCTTGGCCACTGGGACGACCGTGTTGTTGTTGTTGTTGTTTTTGTTCTCGATCTGGGTTTCCGGCAATAAAGAATCTCTGCAGCATCAAAAAAACTTGGTGCATGTCAAACCAAGTACTAACAACACTAAAACCACCACCAAGGATCTAAAGTGTATTTAGACTATCAAGCAACAATTTAGTTTAGGTAAAATCAGATAATAATGAGTAGTTTTACAATAGGATCACGATCAAGCTGGTTGGCATTGTTGCCGGTGTCAAGCAAAACAACGGCAATAAGATCTCTTTCACCGTCATTGTACACCCAATGTGCTGCCCCAGCTGGGTATGCCACAAAGTCACCCTGTCGAAGGTGTCTGATTCTCTGATGGCGATCCTGGAAACTCTGGCCTTCTCGTTCTGCTCGTTCTTGCTGAGATTGCTGGGATGATTGGAAGGTTTCGGGACAACCAGGCAGAATAACCCCATGAATACCCCGACCTGTACAATACAAGTCATATGAACATCACAGTTTCAATGACACTACATTGTTATATTAGTTCAACCCATCAAAAAGCAGAATTGCCTGAAATCACACCTTCGACAATGTAGACAAGTAGGGGTGAGTTGGTGTAAGAGGGCAAAAGAAGGCCTCTGGGTTGGATAGTATGGCGAATAACCGACACCCCAGCACACTGGAGTTGCTCATTCCTCGAGTCCCACAACTCGGTTACGCCGGCTTCTGCTTGGACATATTCTCTGGGTTCGAGGGCGGTGAGTCTCTGGATTTGGCACTCACTTTGCTGCTGCTGTCCTCGTTGCCGAGCAATGCAGCCATGGAAGAGCAGAAGAAAACTCAGAAACAGAGAGAACAAGGAAGCTGGCTTAGCCATTGTAATAACACCTGATAGAGTGAAGAGGAAGACTGGTTGTGGAATGTGGTGAAGTGGTGAGTGGGAAGTGTGGGCATTTATAGATAGGATGGGTGGGTCAGGGCTTGACACATATCAGAGAATTGGTGAAGAATGTGCCTGCCATCTTGCACTTTGCATGGCTACTAGACGCTAACATCTTACACCTAATAGTTACTGGTAAGATAGGTGGCCTCATCTTTCTGAGAAGAAAACAAAGAGGTCTGTTGGTTTCTGAGATCCTCTGAGGTGGTTTTTGAGTGGGTTTTAGGTGCATCACTACAGATCAACTGGGTCTTTATTAAATGTATTTGTTGAAGTGTATTATATATCATAGTTCATGAGTTACGAAAACAGTTTCTAAATTTGTAAGGTAAGAATATGTACACTTAATCCTTCTTAAACCTTGTAATAATTTGAGTCTCGTGTACAAGATACGTCGCTCATAGACATTCAGTATATTACTTAAAGTTAGAGCAAGGGTGATATTAATATTATGGTTTAATATAGTGCGACTGAACCACAATATTATCTCTTTTTTTTAATACAATATCAAAAAATAATCTTTTGATTTCATAGTCTTCCAACAATTATAAGTTACCATATACATAAGCGTGACACATAAAGGTGGCACTGTGGCAAGTAGTTTTTCATTAGAACTTTGGTATTTTTGATGGAATTGGAACACTAAATATGATTCAGATGCTTAAATTGAAAAATTCAAGGCTTATACTCGTGATGCTCCGAATCTTTAATTTATCTTGATCTTTTCACAACTCAAATTGAATCTAAATTCCTAAAGGTTGATCGAAGGATTGAAATCCACTCTTGAAATTTTGGTTTCCCACTTAAAAATATTACCATAATTGTAACCAACGATACCGTTCATTAACCCCCAATTACTGCCCCATTCAATCCCCCCCCCCCTCTTAATTGAATCGCCACACACAAAAAAACCATAACCCTAACCCGCCTCCCCCTCTTTCTTACTCTCACTCTAGCCAATGTCGACATTGACGCCGATGCTGGTCATCGCCAATGGCAGTGCTTAACCTCGCAATCTCCCTCTGCCTTAGTCATGGTATTCCCCCCCTCTCTCTCCAGCCAATGCAGCGCCTGCATGTGTTCTGTGTGCTTTGTGTGTTATGTGTGTATATGTGAGTGTGTTTCTGTGTACGTTGTTTGTGTGTATTCTCTCTCCCTTACTGCGTTTTTATGTGTGTGTGTTATGTCTTCTGTTTTTGTGGTATGTGTTCTGTTTTTCGTTTGTGTGGTGTACGAGTTATGTGTGTATGTGCATGTGTGTTCTCTCTCCTCTTACTATGCCTTTTTCCAAGTTATGTGTGTATTATTTGTTCTCAAGGCCGGCCCAACAGCGGAGGAAAATAAGTGGTGGCTTTAGGCCTGTTAATAAAGAGGGCCTCAAAATTTAAAAAGTCTATAAATATAGTCCAAATCAATATTAACCCATTAAAATTAGCCTTATAAGAAAGCCCCATATGAAGGCCTAAACTAACAAAAAACTCTAATTTGATTTTGGGCTTAAAAATTCAATTCATTAATCTCAAGAACATTTTACAAGAAATATATATATATATATATATATATATATATATATATTTTGTACCTAATTTAGTTATCTTATCTTGTGACGTGATGGATCATAACTGTGGAGTTGATAGTGGGTCTCAACTAATAGTAGGATCCAATGTCAATCTAATAACAAAAAATGATAAGGTTGTCAAATAAGTTCCATGTAATATTGCCCTTTTTATCATAATCTTGAAAAACTTAATCAAACATATATTTCGTGACTAATGTCTAATTCTTAGAAAAATAATTTTATAAGAGTGTTAATGACGAGACAACATAATCTGTCAAATAATCTTTGAATTTAAAAATTTTTGAATTTTTTATTTAATTTAAAAATTAAGTCAATTAGTTATACTATTAATAAAAAGATATGTTAGAAAAACTTCAATACGAATATTAAACAATTAATATGCAACCAAAAAAAAATTAAATATTAAAAAATTTACACTATTATTAAAATTTTATTTTTAAAAAGTCTCAATTGAATTTATCGTTTTAGGCCTCAAAATATATCAAGCCACCCTTGTTGTTCTATTTGTGTGGTATGTGCATTGTGTGTGTGTGTGTATGTGTTATCTCCCTCTTTCTCTTTTCTTCTTATGCCTTTTTTTTGAGGGTTTCTGTTTGCGTTGCGTGTATCCGTTTACATGTGTGTATGCACGTGTGTGGTTTTGTCTATGTGTGTTAGTGGTGCGTGTGTGTGTACACTCTGTGTGTGTTTGAGATATTCAATTGCTATAATATGTGGGTAATTATGTGTGTGTATAATAAGTAATCCCAATATGTTACATCATTGGGACATAAACTATTCCGCAAACACAACACATACTGTGAAACTTGTGAAAATTAAAAATCTTAATTAAAAGGATAAAACGGTAATTAGCCGTTAAAGCACTTGTAAAAAACGCAAAATTTTATATGAATTGGATGAAAAAATGGACCTTACAATTGGATTTGTCTTGTGAAACCTAATTACGTAGTTAAGTTTCATTGAATTTCGAAGCAGTCAAAACTTAATTGACTTATTAGCTTGAAATATGAGTATGAAATTGTATGTATGTTAAATGACCATTTAACATATAATTATTGTAGTGGAAGTGTGTTTATGTTTATAAAATTAATAAACATGTTACCATGTTGGAAGGAACAAGCATGCTAGTTGTGTAAATTGATGTACTCTCTAGGTGTTTGTTTAAATGCCTAAGTGAATACAAATATATTAGTTGAGTTGATTATCTTATATAACTTGCTTGTGAAAATGTTGAAAATGTCATTATATTGCACTTATCATATATTTGACATTGTAAATGGTATTAAAGACAATTATTGTTGGAACCAAAATTCCAAGAATCATTGACTACGCATATGTATCAAAAACAAAAAATTTTCATTTAAAACCCTACAAGACAGAATTAGGATTTACATTCGAGATTACTCTAAATTGATCTTATCTCAGCGTGAAAGCAGAAAACAGAAAAACAGACGCAGAAGGTAGCTCGCTAAATCTCACGGTGCCCAAACGCCAAAAATTCAGATGCATTGTGGGCTGCAAGAACCTCTGAACTTCTGTTCTCTCTCTCAGCCTCTCTCAAAACGTGAGTAATGTATGGATGCTGATTTAGTGGGCCTAAACGTCTATGTATAGGCTACAACAGAAACTCTAAAGATAAATAAAGACTGGGCTTCCAATAGACCTAGAATTCCTATGTTTAACTCAGAACATACATCCTAAAGTCCATAAATAATAAGTTAGTTCACTAAAAACTTATTATTGATCTCATGAGCCTTATCTCAAAATTATATTTGAGTTCCTTATTATTGTATACTTAATAATCTTCTCATGTTTAAAATTACAGATGTCCATCAATTAAATAAATTATTGATAATTATATTTAATTAACTTATTTTATTCCTTGAAACATTATCACTCAATTTATTTGTCATGTCGAATAATTAAATTCACCTGCAAGGTTTGACAAGGACAAAACTTATGAGCTTCTTTAAGAGGACATCATCAACCCATTTAAATATCAGGATGTGGTTTCCTTTATTAATTATTTTCCACCATACAAATAATATCATCTCTTAATTCACCGAATGTATTAACTCAATATGAATCTCAATCTTTGATGAATTAAAGTGACAAATATTATACGCACGTGACAATTAAATATTTCTAGATTAAGAGCATAAGTAATCATAATAATCATGAAATATTTATTATTTTATTGAATCACTAAAAGATAATAATCTCAACATGAGTCTGTTCAATACACAAAGTATACTAGTGCAATAATCTGAGACATCAAACAGTCTCATACAGTTCAGACAGACTATGTCAGAAAATTACACTACAATCATACTGATGGTGTGTCCAATTCCATCTAGAATTGTGAACATATACTCATATTATACAAGAATATGATAATTTGACCTTTTTGTGCATAAGCTAAACTCTACACATCAGATTATCTACAATGTAAAATATAAAACACACATGTATACCATATATCAAATATAATTCAAACATTTTGCTTACATAGATTCTCAATAAAATGGAAAGAATAAACTTTTATTAATTAATAAAACGAGTTTCACTACAAAAAATAAGTTTTTAGTATATAATTCTGTCAATTACACATTGCATTGTTATGTACGGGTTGCATTACATTTGTGGGTATTGACATGAGTGTGAGTGTGTGTGCATGAGTTTGGGTTAATCATCACTTAGGTGAGTTGATGGGTGAGTTCGGAAAGGTTGGAATTAGGTTCGACTAAGTCACACTAGATTTTGCATAAATAAATGTATCAGGGTGTAGCAAGAAGTGATAGAATATTCTCCCTTAATTGCAAGACCTGCAAACCTTTGGATACACACATTCCAATGGTGTAATGAGCCCGTAAAATTGTGAGATGGCGAGGACAGAGCCATAGGTGAAGTGTCTTGAAAATTTGTCTAATGTGTGGTTTCCCTTTGGTGAAATATCATAAATCATCACTCCAAAAAGACACAAAAATGAATTAAATAGTCATCGGGTGTACATAACATCAATGACGAGGGTTTGAAATACTCGAATTTATACGCATGGTATTACATGGGTGTGGGAGCCCGGGATGGGACTCAGTGTTATCATTTCATGCGTGAGTTTCATTTCATAACATGACATGATTTATGACATTTGTTTAGGATAAATATAGTTGAATGGATGCATGACATAATGTTGTATGTGACATTTCATATGCATTTTGGGTTGAGAGGTATTCTCTATAGGAGTTATCCTATTAAGCATTAGTTCACCCTTTATGGGAATAATTTTCAGGTTTCACACGTGTTTTCACCAAAGGCCCTCCAATGGGCTCGCTTTGAAAAAAAAGCCGGGTTGTGGCTCTTATTTTTTGATGTGGTAGTTTTTGCTTTCATTACATTGGCCTTGTATAAATTTCTTAAACAAAATTTGTATTTTGAATTAAGACATGTATATGAGACTCTTTTGGACATTTATTCTTTTATGAATGAATGTATATATAGATGATGGTTATGAGCAGCATGCAATGTCATAGGATTGAATTTTGATAAATGGACCCAATATGGTCAATATAATAAAAATGCATAGGTAATACATTGGGTAGAGCTCTCCGTACAAGGAGACTCTGTCTAGATTTTATTAAAGTTGTGGACCCCAGTGAATGAGGTATCACTACGTGTTATCAAGTTAAGCGATATCACAAATTATTCCGTAGGTTGATGAATAATTAAAGGGTTAATTGGAACCCTTGGGAAATGGGGTGTCACAGTTACTTTTGCTTTCTTTTCATTTAAAAATGTAGACTTATTTTTTTGATAGATAGTAACATGCAAAGTATTTGATTTATTTTAATGTGAAAATCTTGTCAAAAAATTTTTTTGTGCACCTAGATATTTTTCAATTTGAGTGAATTAAATCTTATTGGTTTATCTCTATTTTTTTTTGGTTATTCCACACGGATTTTATATAACGATTTTGAATTTGACAATGTTTGGTCCATCGTGCTGATTTCAAGGAAACAATGAGCTTTAATACAACTTAATTGAATGGCCTTCAGCTTGGACAACAAGGGGTAGGATACTATGTCTCTAAGCCAAGACTTTGAACTTCTGGTTGATCATCTCATCAACGAGAGCATTAGCCATCGACATGTCAAATGAATACTGTCTAGAGGTCTGAGGTGCATCTTTTTTAAAGGGATGAGTAGATGACATTTCGATAGGATCGTCAATCCTTTTCAAGGTGTCTCACATGATTGGTGATTTTTCAATAATTTGTGGCACATCTATTTCAACCTCTCCATCGAAGTCTTGGAAATAAGTTTTACCTATGCAACTTTAGGTGGGTAATAGAGACACTACATCAACATTCTTTGTAGTGGATTTATCATCAAACTTCAATGCTCTTCTTGGAAGAGATTGGATGCATGCAAATGGTTGTATACGTTTAGGGATGGCAGTGGACCGAAGCAGGGGTGGGGGGTGTAGTCTCCATCCTTGTACCCGCTTGAAAAAACTCCATTCATCCCCGATTTACCCCCGTTAATAAGTATAATTTTCATTTCCGGTTCACCTCCATTAACGGGTATAATTTTTATCTCCATTCTCGTCCGCGGGTAAATTTGTAATCCCCACCCCATCCCCCTCCTTTACTCTCACCCCCATCCTCTGTACCCGCCCCAGTCCAAGCCAACATAATCCAAAATTCTAAATAAAATCAACATTCTAAATAATCTATCATAATTATAGAATATCATAATATAATTAAAACCTTGTCTCCCATGTACATCCAATACAACATCATGCAATAAACATAATGTAACATTACATAATCCAACATAACACAAACAATAAAGGTCCAAACTACTACTTGCATATTTATAATGGAGAAACTTTTGTGCCATGTAGCTTCACACCTGTAATTTAATAAAAAAAAAAATAAAACATAAAAAACTATAATAATTGCGTAAAAAATATTTTGTATTTGCTAATAAAATTGATTGGTGGTTGAAATTGAAAAATTACCAACTCAATCATCTATTAACTCAATCGATGGTGGTAGAATCTACTTCTTCAACATCATTTTCTTATATCATTAAAAGAAAAAAAAACTATTAGATTCTTCCAAAGAGAATTTTTCAACTAAAATGATATACCTCATCACCCATATAAAAATGTTCCAATAATGTATAGCTATTCAGGCCCGTTGAAATGGATGAACCTAACAAAAAAAAATAATGCATTAGTCATTCTCTACCCCCAAAAAAAATATTATGATACATATACAAGTAATATTTCATTACCTCATTCTTCAGCCCATAACCAACTTTGAGAGCACATTAAAGCCTCTATTGTAGTTAGAAGAAGTCTATTGTGATGTGAACTAATCATCCTCCTACTTGTGCTAAAAGTAGATTTCGAGACAACGGTAGAAATAGGAATAGCAAAATGATCTATAACAATCATTTGAAGTAGGGGATAGTTGAGACCACTTGTCTTCCAAAAGATAGTACATCAAAATATGAAGTTCTTGGCATCATACTATCTTCTAAGTAACAATCAAATTCAGACCTCTCACGCGCTTTTATTATTTTGTATAAACTTATCAAAATCAGAAAGATCATCAATTATTGGGCATTTGGAACCAATATCTGATTGAAGAAGGGGAGAAAAAGGCGGCGGTTCAGAATCACTTACTTGCCTTGCTTCATATTCGCTTATCTATTCCAAGCAAAACTCCTTAATTCTCATCACTTCATTTGAAGCTTTCACACCTCCACACATTTTCTCATAGTAATACTCCAAAATTCCCAACTTATATTGTGGATCTAAAACAGTGGCTATTCCCATAACACTATGAATCACACTCCAATATTTGTTAAACTTTTTCAACATATTCAAGGTCATATCTTTTATCACGTCTTTGGGACTTTGAAGCCACTTAGATATTTCTACCCTTATCCCACAAATAGTTGAAAAGTATACATTGGTAATAGGATACTTTGTTTCTAAAAATAGTTTTGTTGCACTATAAAACAGTTTCAATTTTTCACAAATCTCTCTTGCAACCTCCCAATCATCTTCAATCAAACAAATTTTGTAATGAGAATCTCGATACTTAAATCGAGCAAATACATCTCTGTAAATCAAACTAGTTTAAAGCATAATAAAAGTAGAATTCTATCGAGTCTTAACATCAAGAGCAAGCTTTTTATTGCTTGAAATATTTAGTTGATGAGTTGCCTCTTCAAATTTTTGTACTCTCTTAGGAGATGTTGTCCCATAAGCAACACTATTACGATTTCTTTTAATACCATCTCCAATCACATTCAAATCATCTGGGACGATTAAGTTGAGAATATGTGCAAAACAACGCATATGAAACAATCAATCATGCAATATTAATGAACCAAATGGAAGTTTATCTAACAAAATAGCCACAATTGCATCATTAATGGTACAATTATCCATGGTCAAAGTTATCAATTTTCTATCAAGGTTCCAATCGAAAAAGAAATCCATCAAACATTCCACAAGCACTTCCTTAGTATGTGGATAAGGCACATATAAAAATCTAAAGATAATACAAATACAAAAGAAAAGATCATTAGATATTTAAAATAAATAAACATGTTAATGAAAGATTATTAGTACCTTATAATTCGACTTTTCAAGGTCCAAGAATTGTTAATAAAGTGTGGTGTGATTGTCATATATCACCTTTCTTTGATTGTTAGGGGACCACATGTCCGTAATGATGGTAACTCTACTTTTTGTTTTTTCCCAACAACTTCATTGTCTTCTTTTTTTTCGGTTTTATAAATTTAAAGGATATCATTTCTGAAAATGTTTCGGGATATTGTTTTGAACATGTGTTGAAGAGTGTGAAAATATTTTTGAAACTTATGATGCTCAGTCATACTAAGAGGATATTTATGCAATATGATCATATTGGCAAGATCCTTCCTCCCCTCTCTTGAACAAATCGTTAGTTCTTCATAGTTTTCTCGGTATCCTTCTTTGATTAGTTTGATACCAATAATCATTGCTTCAAATTTTCATATTTCTTCCTCGGACAACTTTTAAGATGGTCATGTCAGTGGCTGGTTCCATTCCTAGCACCACCAACAAGTAATTTTTTACATTCATTGCACTCAGCCTTTAACTTGCCATCAACTATTTTCCTCTTGAAATGATTCCACACAATTCATTGCACTCACCAAGAGTCATTGGAGTTGAGCTGGTAGATTGATCTTTATTAATAGAGATCGGAAGTTGGTTGCTTTCAACCGGTGTTGCAGAAGTTTTAGGAGTTGAAATATTATTTCTCACTTCTTCTCCTTCCATTGCTTGTAATCAACTACATGTAAAAATCGACTTTCACATAATATATTATGATGCTAATCTATATAATAAGACAGCTAGGAATTACCTATTATACAATATACAATAGACATTACCTATTATAAATTTGCAACAAATACAAAAGATAGAAAGCTAAATGATAACATTATGACATGTAATTTTTTTTTCAGAAAGTAATCAAGTATGAGTAATCTTCTTTTTTTTTTTTCAGAAAGCAAATAAATTACTTATATTAATGGGTCCCAGTAAGCGAAACCAGAGTTTACTTATATTAATGGGGGATTAAAATTACGAGCTAGTAAATGACAGAAAAGTAGTAATAGATGAGAGAAGTCAAAGTCGTTTCTCACTGTTTGTTTAGGGAGGTTAGTGGGGGTTGTGTAGATAGCCAAATGACCTTGTAGGGAGAGAAAGATAGAGAAAATATAGAGTAGAGTGGGGATAATCAATATCAAAATATGGGTATGTTTTATTTTTTGGATTCACAAACAAGAAGAAATAAATGCGCATTTGATGTGTTGGGTTGCTTTAATTGGTTTGCAGAAAAGCTAGAGAGAGAGGGGGGAGAGCTTGGAACTCTTTCATGTGTTTCAAGGTGAGTCTTCGATGCTAAGGTTTTTTTTTTATTCTTTGCCTTTGTTATGTTGTGTGGAACTATTCTTTTGCTACATTTGATCTGGGTGTCTTTTATGGTATCTCTTATTGACCATTTTCTAGGGTTGATATGGGTTTTGGGGGTTTCATTCTCCACTATATACAAATTTTCTTACAATTTTTGATAATATTTGGATGAGGTTTATGTTTTCTTAGTTCTTGTAAATCTTGGGTCTTCAATTTCTCTAGGTTTTCAGCTATGCTTTTCTTCTCTCTCCTATACCTGAAATGCTACTAGAATATTTTTTACCCCTCCATACTTCTCTCTTTATTATTGCATCACCAAAAGAGAGAATCTATAGATTTTTGGTACAAATGGTAATGGGGAAGATTGAGAGTCAAAATTATCTATATATTTCTGATGCCCTGAATCTACCAACTATTGTGTGAATTGCTTTGCTATAGGATTTGAGGTAGCAATCAACAGGATGATACAAAGAAAAATAACAGAGAGAGAGAGAGAGAGAGACTTACCTACCTGGTTAGCCGACAGTCAGCGATAGACGATGGAAACCTGCAATCAATAATGGAGAGAGAGACGATGGAGATAGAGATAATGAAGAGAGAGAGAGAGAGAGAGAGAGATTGAGCATAGGAGAAAGACACTCAGTGGAGGTGGAGGCTAATAGAGGAGTAATTGAGTAAGTTAGGGTTTCAACTTGGGAGTGTGTGTGTGTGTATATATACATATACATATACATATATATACACACACACACACACACACACACACATATATATATATATATATATATATATATATATATAATGAGTATAACGGGATGAGGGTAAGTGTTAGTTCGTCCCCACACAAGTTTATACGAAAATCTTTGTATACGTCTACCATCCAATACGTATGTTCCATCTCCGATTCAAAAGGGACGGGTTTAGATGGATATCCATTTGTTTCTAGTCTACTGTNCGTCTACCATCCAATACGTATGTTCCATCTCCGATTCAAAAGGGACGGGTTTAGATGAATACCCATTTGTTTCTAGTCTACTGTCATCCTTATCTGCGTTCATCCCTATATTAAGCCTTGATTTTCTTATCAGAAAGTGATAATGAAAGTAGAAAAGGGATGGCAGAGCAATGGGAAGATGACAATTTATATCATAAAGACATGACCTCACTTAGGCAAAGTACAACACAAACCGATTTGGTGGAGTCTTTGAGGAGAACTTGCATCAGATTTGGCATGACATGGTCAAGTCTGACTTTCTATAGCCTAGGCTTGAATTCAAAGAAACAAAATTTGTTAATGAATAGAGCCTTTAAAGGGCTTTGGGATGTCAAGATGGTTGCCATTAAAGCCACCTTAACTAGGTTGTTTACGCTTGTTCTAGAAGAAAGATTGAAGGTAGTAGAAAATGCCTCTGTCAATTGGGCTGAGTGTGTATTAGAAGGTGACCCAGAACTCTGAACCAAAAAATAGGGTTGGAAGATCTTCAATTTTCACCTGCTAATCTGGATGATATAAAAGCAAATGTTCTAGATCCATTAGAAGAAGTGGACAATGGGGGATAATACTGATAAGAACCTATCTATGTCAGTGCAGCCCTTGCTACTCATTTTAAGTAAAGGCTGGTTGAATTGCTAAAAGAATTCAAGGATTGCTTCGCATGGAGTTATGAAGAAATGCATGGTTTGGACAAATCATTGGTGGAACATAAACTACCAATCAAGAAGGGTTTTCGTGCTCATACGCAACCACCTAGGAGAATGAAAATTGAGGTGACATTGCTAGCAAAAAAAGAAATAAAAAGATTGATAAAAACACGATTCATACAGATTGCTAGATATGTACAGTGGTTTTCTAATATTGTTCATGTAATTAAAAAGAAAACTGGGAAAGTCAGGGTTTGTATAAACTTTAGAAATTTAAATACTACAACTCCAAAGGATGAATATACAATGCCAGTAATAGATATCTTGATTGATTCTATGACTAGGCATGTTATTTTGACTTTTATGGATGGACATGTTAGTTATAATTAAATATTTATAACAAAGGGAGATGTCCATAAGACTGCCTTTAGATGCCCAAGTGCATTAGAGATCTATGAATGGGTTGTAATGTCATTTGGCCTTAAAAATGCATGGGCTACTTACCAAAGGCAATGAACCTTATCTTCCATGACATAATAGGAAAGTCATTGGAAGTATACATCAATGATGTGGTTATTAAATCAAATGACCAAGAGTCACATTTGGAGAGCCTAAGAAAGGCTTTCTAGAGAATGAGACTGCACAAGCTAAAAATGAATCCTTTGAAATGTACATTTGGTGTTTCTGCTGAAAATTTTCTAAGATTTTTGGTCCACCAAAGGGGAATTGAAGTAGATAAGAGCAAAACTAGGGCCATCCTAGAAGCCCATGCACCATCCAATAAAAAAGAACTTCAAAAGTTTTTGGGTTAGGTGAATTTCTTTAGGATGTTCATTTCAAATCCTACAGGGAAAACAATNTTTCAAATCCTATAGGGAAAACAAAGGATTTTTTCACCTTTGCTAAAACTTAAATCAAAAGCAGATTTCAAATGAGAGGAGGTACACCAAAAGGCCTTTGAGGAAACCAAAGAATATTTGACAAGACATCTAGTGTTGATTTCACCTAAGGAAGGCAAACCATTAAAACTCTATATATCAACAAGGAAAAGGTCTATTGGTAGCCTCTTAGCACAACATAATGGTCAAAGCCATGAGCAAACAATTTATTATTTAAGTAGGAAGTTAAATAATGTGGAATGTAATTATTCTACTATAGAGAAGTTATGTGATTAACCATCAAAAGTGCAATTTTATTATATTTAATGATTGTTTAATTACATATTATTTGTGATTAAATGTGCTAGATTTTTTGATTTTCTAGTTTGATAGTTTTTCTAGTTGTTTGATTTATTTTGCAGGTGAATTGGTTAATTTAAAGTAATAATGAATAAGACAATAGAATCAATCACTAGAGGCAGAATCACAATTAATAAAGATTGAAGAATCAAGATTAAGATAGAAAAATTTGAAGATACAACTGCAATTTAATCCTTGTAAGAGTCTAAGTTAAAAAAACACTCATTTAAGTTGGATTAGAAAAATATTTTAGAAGATAAGATTTTGACACATTTTCAGTATTATAGTCATAACTTTTTACCCCAATATCCGATTGATATGATTTTTACTGGGTTGGAAAGAAAATTTTAAGGCTACAAAAGTGTATTTCACAAAAATTTCGTGAATCACCCTCTAAGTATGCAAAAGTTTATTGGCATATTTTGTACCCACTCCCCCAAGATTTTATGCATGAGATTTAATTTTCTTTTTGGAAATGAATTCCTCCTAAGCCAACCCTAAATCTTTTACCTATACCTAGTATTTATTTTAGTATAAGTAAGGGTTGTCACATATTGAGAGGGGATTCTTATTGTTTTCTTCCCATATTTTATTTTTTAGTTTTTGTTTTAGTTCTATGGCTTGCTAAAAACCCAACCAAGATTAAAGGAGATACTTTCAGTGAAGCATAACATTATTTATTATTCAATGTTCTTTTTGTAAAATTTGTACTTTGTATAATTTCTTAATTCATTGTGCCACGTACATCGAATGTTTGAGATTCTCTCCAAGTCAAATAACTAGTTATTTNTTATTATTCAATGTTCTTTTTGTAAAATTTGTACTTTGTATAATTTCTTAATTCATTGTGTCACGTACATCGAATGTTTGAGATTCTCTCCGAGTCAAATAACTAGTTATTTTATGCTTGAATTAATTAATTAGAATTTCTCATAAGATAGTTGATTTATTATTTGCAATAAAATAAAGTTTACCTGTTGAAAAGCTTGATTTATCGTAAACATCGGATACGGTGAATGTTTGTGATTTATAAGTAAATACCTATATTTATTCAGATAATTCATTAATTATAACTTTTGATATTTTTCATATTATCACCGCTAAACATTTTGATTGGGATTATTCCTCAATTGATTCTTAATTGAGTTCGAAAACTAGATCATTAATAATTACGATGTGTGGATTTGAAAGGGTATCCCCAATGCTTTAGTATTTCAATTATTGTTTTAACCAATCCATCTTTGTTTTGTTGGATAAATACCTACTCAAATAAATTTCAAGTGATTTCTTTTTATTTGTTTTGTATTTCTTGTTTTCATAATTCTTTGAAGATTTGACTTCGGACTTCCGAGAATATATTACTTTGCAACAACCCACGATTGGGCATACATGATTAAAGTTATAGCAAGTTTTTAGCGTCATTGTCGGTAAGTTGTTTTGAAGACAAGGAATACACCGCCAATTATTAAGGTTTGCTAAATTTGAGATTCGTCACAGATTCGGTAGTATCGTCCTTTTTTATTATTTATTATTTATTTACTTTATTTTCCTTTAGATTAGATTTTTCATAATTTTTTATTTTGAACATACTATTTTTGTTTTTAAAGAATTGTAATGAGGTGTCAAGTGTTCTCCCTATGGAGCAACTGTGTAGGATTTTTGTTATTGTCGAATGCCCTTTAATTCCAACGGTTTGACAGTTTTTATGGGATGAGTCGATTATATTACCTAATTCTTCTCAAACTTACCCTCGACCATGATTTTGAAATTTTTTATCTCAATTTTGGTTACGGGAACAAACCTTATCAGTTACCGATACATCTCACACCACCACAAGAGCCTCACTAATATTCCTCATACCATGACTCAGAAGAAGAGAGATAGAAGAATAGTTTAAATGAATTTATGAAGCACAACTAGCTCTCAATGCCCAAACAAGCCAAGATATTGAAGATATAAAAGACATGTTCAATACATTGACCATGATAGTTGATAATTTGACCCAAGAACAAGAGGTTGAGAATGATCAATGTAGTGAGAGTGATTTTTTTCTTAACTACAGACTGAGGATGAATCCATTAACACTCTTGATAGTGAAGAATTAAGTAATATTATTATTCCACAAGAGGCTAATGAGCCCAAATACCTTTTCATTATCAACAAGTAGTAATGAGATTTATATATCCAAGTTTGGTGGGAATATGATAGTTGAGTTGAGTGTCATAATTGATAAATATCTATTTTATATCTTATTGTTAGATTTGTAAAAAAATGTATATATCTCCATTTTCTTGTATGTTTGAAGGATATACTAGGTATATGAGTGGATAATTCGATTAAAGGAGTTATCTTGACATCATGTTTTTAAGTCATTAAAAATAAAATGGCACACATTCAAATCTAACTTTAAGTCAGATTGAGTGTAAGATTTTATTTTTAATTATACATAGTAGTTAGATTTTATTTTATTTTATTTTTTTATAATTAATTTTAATTTCTTTTCTGTTTGTTTAATTTATAGTTTTCCTTTTTTACTGAGTCTTTTATTTTTATGTTTTACATTTGTTGTGACACCAGATATTCATACACCTTTTATCTTTATTCATTATTTTTATTGAGTATTAAGATATTTATTTTTACATTGAGGATAATTTTGGATTTAGGTTGGGGGGTGTGAGTATGTTTTGTGTTGTAAAAATTTCTAGTTTATGTGTGTATTTTTTTTGTTGTGACAATTTTTAGTTTATTTAAATTTTAGTTTAGTAAAAAAAATTTAAAAATAAAAAATTTTAGTTATTAAATATATGAATAACATTTTTGTACATAATTTGACATCACAATATGAGAATAATTTGCTTATTTTTAAATTTGTAATATGTATTTTTACTTTGAAAACTTGAGACATATAGTGGATATGCATAAAAATCTTGGTGAGTTTTTGATCCAATTTTTCTTAGAGAGTTATTTACATTTATTCAAGATAATATTTTTATCAACTAATCTCCTTCAATAGAATCATTATTTTTGTTTTGGTCAACACCAATATTGTGAATGATTGCTTGACTTTAAATTATTTGCATATGGTAGTGTGTTATCAAGAGTTCTTGAAATATAATTTTAGGTCATCTTTGACATTATTTGAGTATGAGTCTTATTCTTTGAATATTATTATCCTTAGAAGCCATAATTGAGCCTTTGAAATAATGGATATTTAGGGTTTTTTTTTTTTTGATCAAGGATATTCAGAGTTTTGAAACAAATGATATTCAAGAATTCAAAAGACTATCTCAAGAGAATATGTACATTACACAACTAAATTTTTTTTCCATAACCTTTCACTCTCCATCTTTTTAAAAAACATAATTTATAACACTTGCTCATATTTTTTCAAACTCATGCTTGCTATTTTTTTCTTTCTTTTTTAATATGTTTTTCACAGTTAGAAATATTATCTTTGAATTCTTAAATGGGCAAGCAAAATCGACTAACAAACCATTGAAGTCAATTCTAAAAAAATACTATAGAAGATAACCTGATAAACGACAAAAAAAAATTGCAAAGACCAATGATGGGTTCATTCTCGACAAGTGATTTTTTTTTTTTTGAATTATTGATTGTTAACTTGACCCTGCATGCTTAATTGTCAAATTTTATATTTTTATCTGACCCATTAAAATTCATCCTTATGAATTTTGAAAACTTTATGTTGTAAAAAAAAAATTGGCAAGCCGAGAGTTAAGGCCGGTTTTTTTTTTCAACTCCCCACTATACCCATTGCCTACAAAGAATAGAAAGTGGACCTGGTGGGTTCCTAAAGGATTACCAACTGCCCCCTCTTTACATGCGAAAATTCCATATAAATATACTTGAGGAGGGATTTGGATAAAGAGGAGTTCAGACGGTTAAAAGAAAGAAAAAAAGGAAAGGAAGAAAAAACTTTGGCAGAGAGAGGAAAAGGAAGAAAGGCAGAAGAAAAAAAAATCTAAAGCCTTGCAACAGGTAAAAAAATTATGTTCCCCCTCTTTAATTTAATCTCTTGGATCTTTGATGGCAGCAATTCAAGCATTTTCGGCTATATCGATCCTCCTGAAATCACAAATTATAGGAGTTTTAAATTCCTAGAGTTGGGGGCAGCCACAAGAGCTTCAAACTCTTTTGAGAATTGGCAAGAGCTTTGCAATCTTCAACTCGCTCGGCAAATGAATGGGTAAAAAAAAAAAAGCGAGAAAGAAGAGAAGGACACTTTACAAGGCAATGGGCAGTGGGTTCAAGGAAAAGAAATTGAAGCAAAGAATTTGATCTGGTGGTGTTCACTCCTGCAAGAGTTGGCGGCAAAGCAAAACACACCGAAGGAATTTCTAACTCAAACAAAAGTTGTTGTAGTGAAGTTTCAAGAATCTTTGGACTCCTTCCAATGTTGCTCGTGGGAACGTCCGAAGAAATCCTTCTCCCATCAAGAACTTTGTGAATTAAAGGAGTTTCTAACTCCACTTTGCTCGAAGCTGTGGGAACAGAGCTTTCGGCTCTGCAAAATCCCGCATCACACACATTAAGAAAAAAAGGTGTTGAAACTGATGTTTAAAATCAGTCCATGCTACTGGCCATTGTCGACAATACTTGGGTTCTTTGCCAAAAGACTTGGGTTCATCCCCATTTGATTAATTACTAACCTCCTCTATTGCAGCAGATTTGTGGCAGACCAAGAAAGATAAATAAATGGTTTGGACTCTTTTTATTTTGACGCCTTTCGCTTATGGCAATGGAGTTTCAAACTCCTTAATTTACTGGCTTTCAAGAGTATTAGACTCTTTAATCAAGACTTGGTTTTTCTAAAACCATATCAAAGAGTTTCTAACTCTTGAGAATCTTTTGATTTTAATGGCATGTTTCTTTCGTCGTTAAAAAAAATCTCTAACTCCTCCAAACCCGTTGGAATTTTTAATTCCTCTCTTCAAATTTTAAGCATATATTATGAGCTTGATAAAAAAATAGTAGCGACAACTGGTTTTCAAAAAACTATAAAAAAATACTTCTTTTGGTCTTTCAAAGATCACTAAAAAGGGGTGAAATGATTATTAGAGTTGCACATTCTTTTCAATTGTAGCTCACAAATAAATTTCTTGGAGCCTTCAACTCCTCTAGACAAAGCATTGTGATGCACTTTAAAAAGGGGAGCTTGAGATACTTCTAAAAATGGAAATGAGTTCCTATTTGGTTAAAGAAAGCTACCGTATTCTACTCAAAGAGACAAAGGTTTGTCAAAAAGATCTTCGGGTGTAGTGGAGTTTTTAACTCCTCCTATCCCCGGCTTTAACAAATGCACTTGAATACTCTTATTTGAGTTTTAAAAAAAAAAAAAAGAATAGTCTCTCTCCGTTGTGATTTACAAATTAGAGTTGTTAATAACTCTTTACAAATTAGAGCTGTTTATAACTCCTACTAGAGTGAGGACCCATGTTAAGAGTTAAAAGGGAGTTTTTAACTCCTACCAATTTTCAACTCCTACCAAAGTGTTTAACGACACAAAAAGTCTTGGGTGTCTCCATGAAAATCGAAGCAAAATTTTTTTTTTTTTAATTCTTTCAACAAAGGCTATTACTCCGCCACTATTTTTGGAGTTTCAAACTCCGACAAACTAAAAATGGTCTGGAAATTAGTTTTAAAGAGTTTCTAACTCTTCGCCAATCTTTAGAGTTTTAAACTCCTCAATGATCTTTATTAAAAAGTCTTTCATTCTAGATAAATTTTGGAGTTTTGAACTCCACATAAAATTGTATCCCGTCTTAAGTCAAAATATATGTGAATCCACATTCGCATAACTCCAAATTTTGGGTCACTCACTCATTTCAAACCAAATTAACTGGGTCATTCACTCATTTAAAATCCCACTTAAATTCAAAATTCTTTTACATGAACTACGTCCGATTTGATTCCATTTTTTTTGGATACGTAGATAGCTCAACAGCTACCCTGAGCGCAGTCACAAATCCAATTGAATCCCAATTTCAAAACTCTTTTCTGAACTACATTCGATTTGATTATATTTCTGGATATGTAGGCAGTCCAGCATCTACACTGGGCACAATCGCATTCCTAAATAAATTTCAAAATTTTCAAACTACGTTCGACTTGATTCTATTTCTGGATACATAGGCAGTCCAGCATCTACACTGGGCATAGTCACATTCCTAAATAAATTTCAAAACTTCCGAACTACGTTCGACTTTATTCTATTTCTGGATACGTAGGAAGTCCAGCATTTTCACTAGGCACAGTCGCATTTCTAAATAAATTCCAAAACTTCTGAACTACGTTCGATTTGATTCCCTTTCGGGTATGCAGTCAGTCTAGTTAAACTAGGTACAGTCACAAGTTCAAATCAACTTCAAATAAATTCTAAATTCTTCTCATGAACTACGGTTGACTTGATTCGCTTTCGGATACGTAGGCAGTCTAGTTAAACTAGGCACAGTCGAAAGTTTAAATCAACTTCAAATAAATTCTAATTTCTATCTCATGAACTACAACTGAATTGATTCCTTTTCGGATACATAGATAGTCTAGTTAAACTATGCGCAGTCACAATTCCTCCGCTATCAAGTGATCTTTAAACCCATATCAATTCAAATGGTCATTTACCCATTTCAAACATAATAGATATTTTGTCCATTCAAGATCAATGGGTCATCTACCTGTCGATCTTACCCAAAAATATTAATAATAATTGAATCTCCCCGAACTACAAATTAGTTTGATCCCAATAACGGGTACGTAGAGTAGCCTAAGCAATTAACCTAGATCCAGCCACCATCACAAATAAAATGCCCTTGTAGTGTAAATGGTAACGTGTGATAATTTCTCGTCAGAATCAAAGGGTGTTCTCTTGAAGCAAGATATTATAATTAACGGATATATATTATCTGGAATGAGTCTAACCTACATTTAATAAAACTCGTATAATTCTTTGTTATATGAGTGAAGTCATGTTTGATAAAATATCCAAATTTTTGCCCAACATAACCCAAAGCAGTGGCATGAATTATTGTCAAATATTTTGTGGGCATATAGAACTTCAAAGAAGTCTAACATAGGAACAAAACCATTCGAATTGGTGTATGGGTATGATGATGTGATACCTATGAAGATAATAGTAAAATCAAAAAGAGGGTTAAAGCACTAGGTTATGTCAACGGAAACATTTTCTCAAGCCATGTTCCTTGAATTGGAGGACATGGAGGAGAGTTGACCGGAAGCATTGAACCACATCCAAATATAGAAAAAAAAAGATAGAAAGGACTTATAATAAAACAGTTAAGTCTAATAAGAAGGAGATAGTGTGCAAAGTCATTTTGCCTTTGGGAAGTAAAGACAAAAAATATGGTAAGTGGCCTCCTAGTTGCGAGGGGCCGTTCAAAGTAGAAAAAATATTAAGAGGTGAAGCCTACCACTTACCGTCTTTAGAGGGAGATTGGCATAAGAAACCCATTAATGGAAGATTTTTAAAAAGATATTATCCAATCAAGTGAGATTCTTATAACATTAATTATTTAAAAAAATAGAATTGCAAAAGAAATAAAAGGAAATTGAAAGCATATATTTCTAAGAAGTCGCTTACAAAGTAAAAGGCCGCAAGGTTTGGTCATTCTATAGAATATAGACAAAATTAAATGGGCCAGAGGAAGTCTCTACATCAGGAGAAGGTTTAGTAGTGGCAACTCTCTTTTGGAGAGTTGAGGAGGAGGTTGAGTCAATTTCAGATGCTATCACCTCACCAGTTATCTGTGGGGATGGCATGGAAGAGGAACTCCCTGGTTCTTTTGATTGATGTTTTTTTTCTAGATGGAATTTTCCCAGTGGCAAGATCATTTAAAGGGTCATTCATAGGAGACCTTTAGTTGTAAAAGAGAAACTAGAAGGGAAAAGCATAGAAGTTGTTGCTTTGAGTTCATCTAGCAAGCATATAGGCAAGAAACATAGATCATTGGGTTTTTGATTGAAAAAACTTAACACACACACACACACACACACACACACATATATATGATAACTATCTGAATGGTCATTAAATACTATGGAGGAAGTGTGTTGCCACCAATTAGCAAACAAATGAGAGACTGATGGTACCCCATACAGGCGCTTGAAGTTCTTTATAAAGTTTGGCTTACAGAAGAAAGAGACATGGTTGGAATACCAAGATGTGATGTTGGTTTTAAGGTTGCAGTTACCTCAATACCAATCGATGGGAGCCTTGTTAGGTGCACACCGTCAAGGATGGAAGGAGACATCAGGCCAGGAAGAAGGAGCATGGCATTACAAGATTTTGACCAGAAACAAAGTGTTGCTTCTATGAGTCAATGATTCATGTAAAAAGGGCAAGTACAGTGTTTGATCTGTTCATAGATCCTTTGTTCTTTCCATTGGTCAGAGAAATACGCTTCCATTCGTGTCACCCTGTCAAACCATTGTTGGTCTAGGTCAACCCAAGTTTTCAAATGGGTACTGGAGGTGGGAACAATGAAGCGGTAAGACTTCTCCATAAGAAATATGGTAGCATTCAGACAATGTCGGGAGCATGGTGGATTTGAAAGCTGGANATGTTGGTTTTAAGGTTGCAGTTACCTCAATACCAATCGATGGGAGCCTTGTTAGGTGCACACCGTCAAGGATGGAAGGAGACATCAGGCCAGGAAGAAGGAGCATGGCATTACAAGATTTTGACCAGAAACAAAGTGTTGCTTCTATGAGTCAATGATTCATGTAAAAAGGGCAAGTACAGAGTTTGATCTGTTCATAGATCCTTTGTTCTTTCCATTGGTCAGAGAAATACGCTTCCATTCGTGTCGCCCTGTCAAACCATTGTTGGTCTAGGTCAACCCAAGTTTTCAAAGGGGTACTGGAGGTGGGAACAATGAAGCGGTAAGACTTCTCCAGAAGAAATATGGTAGCATTCAGACAATGTCGGGAGCATGGTGGATTTGAAAGCTGGACCTAAAACAAAGTTGGCCCCAGGATCTTTAGAAAGGATAAGGATTTGATCATCGATTAGATCCTGAACGGCGTATCTAAGGTTCATAGAGAACCGAAGAGCATGAGGCATGCTTAGAGGAGAACAAAGTCAATGAGAGGTCTAAAATTGAGAACAAGCCAAGAAAGATTAGAAAAAGTTAGGTAAAGAGGAATAATATGGATAAGGACTTCCACGGTGTCCGAACTCTTTAAATAGGTGNGTTAAAGAGGAACAATATGGATAAGGACTTCCACGGTGTCCGAACTCTTTAAATAGGTGCGTTGAGGGTTTTTTAGTGATTATTGACTATTCATTTACTTATTTGAAATGAACAAATTAACTGTTGAAAGATGTCTTAAGTAGACAATGAAAANGGTAAAGAGGAATAATATGGATAAGGACTTCCACGGTGTCCGAACTCTTTAAATAGGTGTGTTGAGGGTTTTTTAGTGATTATTGACTATTCATTTACTTATTTGAAATGAACAAATTAACTGTTGAAAGATGTCTTAAGTAGACAATGAAAAAGACAACGGACGTGATGATTCATTTACTTAATCAAGCCAATTAAATGAGGGGGCATTTTTTAGACTTAAAATATAAAATTGTAAACGTTCGATGCATGTGTCGTTGGAAAGTCTAAAATCATTAAAAAATTGCTATGTATCAAGATTTGAAGAAAATGCGGGAAACGATCAACCACAACTTTGGTTTGAAAGAAGGAATAATTGTTTGAGAGTTACAAAGTCAATCAATAGTTAATAAAGGAAAACTGTCGAAGGAAGTGACTATAAAAGGAGAAAAAGAAGGAAATTANTCGTTGGAAAGTCTAAAATCATTAAAAAATTGCTATATATCAAGATTTGAAGAAAATGCGGGAAACGATCAACCACAACTTTGGTTTGAAAGAAGGAATAATTGTTTGAAAGTTACAAAGTCAATCAATAGTCAATAAAGGAAAACTGTCGAAGGAAGTGACTATAAAAGGAGAAAAAGAAGGAAATTATAAAACAACTTAAATCTCCCACAAAACCCATGATTAGGGCATTAATGAGTAGTGTTAAAGTTGGTTTTAAAAAATAGTTAGTTCTATACTCAAATGCTATTAAATCAGTCATTTTGTAATCGAAATCCAATCGATTGAAATAATTAAAAAATCTACTTTTATTGTTTCATCGTTCTGCGTGTTCATCGTTTTAACAATTCATCCAAAAAATTTTGAAAGAGAACATTTCAACTTATTCACAAATAATCTCCTGAGAATAGTCTGTCAATTAANATCCAATCGATTGAAATAATAAAAAAATCTACTTTTATTGTTTCATCGTTCTGCGTGTTCATCGCTTTAACAATTCATCCAAAAAAAATTTGAAAGAGAACATTTCAACTTATTCACAAATAATCTCCTGAGAATAGTCTGTCAATTAAAGTATCTCTATTGATTGCAACAGATTTTAGAGCAATAAATAATAATATTGCTGAATAAATGATTAAATGTTGAAATAGTAAATAGTGATATTATGATATGTAAATTCCACAATGTAATTAGTGCTCTTCTATTTTGTATGTACTCTAATTTGACGCTCTTCTATTTAAAATATCTTTTAATTATCATTTTTTTAAGGCAGTCGTGCACAGGNTAGTGATATTATGATATGTAAATTCCACAATGTAATTAGTGCTCTTCTATTTTGTATGTACTCTAATTTGACACTCTTCTATTTAAAATATCTTTTAATTATCATTTTTTTAAGGCAGTCGTGCACAGGTACTTTCTAATAATTAATAGAAGGCCATCAGGGCCTGTTATTTATAAGGCTCAAAACAACAAAAAGAAATAACTTGGCGCTTTTTATGCCGAAGCAATCTTCTCAGACCTTTGTCTTGACTCAAACAAGATGGTCTCCCGCCTGTTGTACTTCNGGTACTTTCTAATAATTAATAGAAGGCCATCAGGGCCTGTTATTTATAAGGCTCAAAACAACAAAAAGAAATAACTTGG
This sequence comes from Ilex paraguariensis, assembly GCA_963454935.2. Lineage (NCBI taxonomy): Eukaryota > Viridiplantae > Streptophyta > Magnoliopsida > Aquifoliales > Aquifoliaceae > Ilex > Ilex paraguariensis. The sequence goes on along the minus strand of CAUOFW020001059.1, from coordinate 306,639 downwards.
CGCTTTTTATGCCGAAGCAATCTTCTCAGACCTTTGTCTTGACTCAAACAAGATGGTCTCCCGCCTGTTGTACTTCACCCTCCTTGCCTCTTCTCTAGGAATTTGGTATGCATTGGCAACCACGTCGACCGGCAATCCCCGCATCACCGATGTCCGGCCGCTGAGAGTATTGATCATGGCATTGTCATTAGTCTTGAAGGCCACCCACTCAAGCCCTTGGTTTCCAGCTTCTTTCACTATTACGAAGTTCTGTGGTACTACCACAATCTGTCCCTCTCGGAGCTCCTCATTAAACACTGTTTGCCCTCTGTGGTCAACAATTTGAGCCCTACCATCACCCCTTGTCACGTACATCACACTATGTGCGTTCAAGTTCGAGTGGGGTGCCATGATAGCGTTCTGCACACACGTATCACATTCCAGTCATATCATTTTCAATTCATAGCTCAATATTCATGGTAAATAGGAATGGCTCGTATTTTTTTTGAATTCGTATTAAAATGAACACCTAAAATTGCAAAGAGATTGGATTTCGGAATGGGCTAATATCCTTACCTTGTAGAGAACTCCCCTCCCAGCACTAAGTTGGAGGAATTTGAGAACGGGCATTGTGAGGCTGTTGAGGGTGCTAAGGCGACCTGCTCGTGGATTGTATATATCGGCACGAGAGGGATTTTCTAGGTTCTCTTGGAGCCTTGTGCTGCAGATAGTCTCGTCCAAGCCATTTCCACGCTCTCCCCGTTCTTGTTCTTCCCTGCTCAATGGTGGCTGGACTACTGAAAGCCCTCGCTCAGCTCTTACAATGTGGCCTCTCTGGTCGTCTTCACCTCGAAGCTTTTGTGCTGTCTCTGTGTCCACTCTAAATGCCTCCGCCAATGTCTGAACATCAATGCCGCGGAAAATGTTGCCAAAACCCCCTTCTTGGCCACTGTGACGACCGTGTTGTTGTTGTTGTTGTTTTTGTTCTCGATCTGGGTTTCCGGCAATAAAGAATCTCTGCAGCATCAAAAAAACTTGGTGCATGTCAAACCAAGTACTAACAACACTAAAACCACCACCAAGGATCTAAAGTGTATTTAGACTATCAAGCAACAATTTAGTTTAGGTAAAATCAGATAATAATGAGTAGTTTTACAATAGGATCACGATCAAGCTGGTTGGCATTGTTGCCGGTGTCAAGCAAAACAACGGCAATAAGATCTCTTTCACCGTCATTGTACACCCAATGTGCTGCCCCAGCTGGGTATGCCACAAAGTCGCCCTGTTGAAGGTGTCTGATTCTCTGATGGCGGTCCTGGAAACTCTGGCCTTCTCGTTCTGCTCGTTCTTGCTGAGATTGCTGGGATGATTGGAAGGTTTCGGGACAACCAGGCAGCATAACCCCATGAATACCCCGACCTGTACAATACAAGTCATATGAACATCAAAGTTTCAATGACACTACATAGTTATATAAGTTCAACCCATCAAAAAGCAGAATTGCCTGAAATCACACCTTCGACAATGTAGACAAGTAAGGGTGAGTTGGTGTAAGAGGGCAAAAGAAGGCCTTTGGGTTGGATAGTATGGCGAATAACCGACACCCCAGCACACTGGAGTTGCTCATTCCTCGAGTCCCACAACTCGGTTACGCCGGCTTCTGCTTGGACATATTCTCTGGGTTCGAGGGCGGTGAGTCTCTGGATTTGGCACTCACTTTGCTGCTGCTGTCCTCGTTGCCGAGCAATGCAGCCATGGAAGAGCAGAAGAAAACTCAGAAACAGAGAGAACAAGGAAGCTGGCTTAGCCATTGTAATAACACCTGATAGAGTGAAGAGGAAGACTGGTTGTGGAATGTGGTGAAGTGGTGAGTGGAAAGTGTGTGCATTTATAGNGAAAGCTGGCCTATCCATTGTGACACTTGAGAGAGTGAAGATGAATATTGGTTCTGGGATGTGGTGAAGTGGCGAGTGGGAAGTGTGGGCATTTATAGATAGGATGGGTGGGTCAGGGCTTGACACATATAAGAGAATTGGTGAAGAATGTGCCTGCCATCTTGCACTTTGCATGGCTACTAGATGCTAACATCTTACACCTAATAGTTACTGGTAAGATAGGTGGCCTCATCTTTCTGAGAAGAAAACAAGCAGGTCTGTTGGTATCTGAGATCCTTTGAGGTGGTTTTTGAGTGGGTTTTAGATGCGTCACGACAGATCAACTGGGTCTTTATCAAAGTATCTGTTGAAGTGGACTTTATACTGCAAAAATAATATTATAGGATAAAAATGTATACATCTAATTTTTTTCAAATCTTACAATGGCGGGATGCATACATCTAACTCTCCCCAAACCCTACAATAAAGTGCACCGGATACGCACCCAATTGGCGGTCAGTATCTTACCTAAAGTTAGAGCAAGGGTGATATTAATATTATGGTTTAATATGGTGCTGAGTGAACCACAATATTATTTTTTTTTTAATATGATTTCAAAAAATAATGTTTTGATTTCCTAGTCTTCCAAGAATTATAAGGTACCATGCATATACAGACGCGTGGCACATGCAGGTGGCACTTGTAGCAGGTGGTTTTTCATCAGAACTTCGGTATTTCTTTGGTGCTTCATTGTTTTTATTGGCAATTTGTACCAAGGGAAACAATCAATAATGAGAGGTAGAAGTGTGAAACCATTACCAATCCTAGTTTAAGCTTAAATTTGAAATACATTTAATCATGCTCTTCCGGTCTTGTATAGCACTAGAATTCAATCTAAACCATAATAGCGAATAGCATTTGTATATCTGAAGATCAGTTGGCTTTGGGTAATGAACGCCCAAAATGATTTCATTCAATAATAAGATTTTATTAAAAATTAAACGACAATAATAGATTTAACCAATAAATATAATCCAACCAACATTACTCGTACCCATAAGACCACGCCAACCAACCAACAGTTGGACAGCCCTCTATATATTTGGCTTTGTTTTTTTTCTGTTTTTTTGGTTCAATGGTCACGGAGTTTTAGCTAGTTTACACGTATTTTGATTAATTTTCTCCTGATCTGGTCAAAATCAGGTGATCCATGCTGGGATTAGAGTATTCGGGAGGAATAAATCTCTCGTGGTCTAGTCTTAAAAAATTATCAAAATTCAAATTTATAACGGTTAGATTTACAGCTTGACTATGTTACCACCTGAACTACCTATTAAAATTTTTTTAAAAAATTTTTTGATGGAAACTGTCTTCATCAAACTTGTTTTTACCATTTTATTCCCTGCTTATATTGGATTAGCGATGAGTCCCGATAGTAGATGGTATCCACGCCAAAGTAGGGAAGTAAATTATGTGCAAACAATACTATTAGTGGTTAAATTGGTGGAGAAGATATGAGGAGAACTCAACAACTTGAATATAACAGTATGAGAGAAAATCTATACAATGTGTCCACATGTCTTTGTTATATAATAATGATCATCTCTTGTCATCTGCTCGAGAAGTTGTACAAGGGTACAGTGGGTTTACTTTTATATCTCATGAAAACCCTTTTCTTCTTAAACGTTCTATTCACAATGGTTATCACTATCTTCCCAGGTTCTCTTATGTGAAATGAATTTCTGACAGTCTCTCCCATTTTCTTTTCATTGTGAAGCAAGATCTTGTATGAACAATCGTCGTCGGGGACAAATTCATCCTTGTAACTCACCTCATATCCGACCACTGTCACGTCCCAAACCACTGTCACGCCCACCTAATAAGTTCAAACAAACGAAGAATCATGGAAACTATAGGCGTAGCAAACCCGAATTAAGAAATGGAAAAAAAGATATATTCTAAGGTTAAATTTAGTATAAACTTTGTAGAAATCGAAGTATGAATACATTTACCTCAGCCATAGGAATTTGAATGTTTTCAATTCCACCTCCTTTGACATTGAACTCTAAAACTTTGTCATCTGGAGAAAAGTCAACATCGTTCTCAATTTTGAGACCACCATATTGGACTGGTATGTTTTCTGGAGATATATACCTGTTTAAGCAATTTCCAATAAATTATATATAATTTGATGATACTCACAATAATTTCCAAATATGAGCTCAAGCATGGAAGTCAGATCAAGAGGTCAGGGAAGACACGCAGAGCTCAAAGAATCAGAGTTAGAGCACCCCCAGACGCGACAACAGCGAAAATGATAAGGGAATAGTTGGATGACAACAAAAATCTTATAGGTGGCAAAGAGTCATATTCAAGGCACAAAATTCTTAACCAGTCAAAATCCTCTCTTAAGATCAAGGAGAGTTCCTCGGATAAATGGCAAGGATCTCAATGTAAATCCCGTAAAACTAGGGACAACCCTATAAATATTATGTAACGTCTCCAAGAGAGGGGGACCGGAGGAACATACAATCGGTCTTGTAAACCTTTCAGATAATCTATAAAGAAAAAAGAAGCAAGAGTCTCCATTGAAGAGTGGATTAGTCAAACTCTCGAGCTGGTGAACCACTATATTTTCCTTGTGTAAATCTCTCAATATCCCCTCAATACCAATCCTTGTTCTTTCGAGCCTTGCAGCTCAGATCCTAATAGTCACATACTAATACTGCTTATCTCATTTGTTCAGTATCACAAAGTTGCATCACAAAGTTGCATCACGTTGATTTACACTATCATAATTAATGAAACATAAATTAAAAATTAAAAATTGAAACTGCAATAAAAAATTCTCACTTGAGAAGGGTCTCAATAACTTTTGATGGCCGGGCAAAGATGAACTTGCTTTTGTTTCTTTGATTTATGAACATTGAATGCAGCACATGGAATGCCAAAAACCATAGCGGAACGTTTACAATTATCTGCATTCAAGTCAATTTTATTTCGAGTTAGATAAGTTAATTTTATTTCAAGTTAGATAAGTCAATTTTATTTTTGAAACAGAAAGATATTAGGTGAATGTTTACTTACATTCCTGAAGACGAGTCCTGGATAATTTTCATGAAGCAGCAACATAGTTTTCTTGCTAACACAAAGTATTTCCCTCATGGCCGGTCCAGGACCAGGTGTGTTCTTCAAATCTGTAATCTGAATCATAGAGTCCACCCCACCAGGTTTGAAACTGAGCTTTTGAATACCATTTTCCATGAATTGCACCTTCCACTTCAAATACTCCTTAGATTTCTCTTTCCTCTCAAACCTTTTCTTGATCACTTCCTTGTCATTGATAGACCAATATACATTGTAACCCACCGGTCGGCCTCGCTTGTCCACGCCATTCATGTACCCCATGTTTTCAAGATCAGGACCGAAGTTTTCCTCATGAATTCCCTCTGCATTGATTTCCATTCGCCATTCCAGTGTCTTCCTGAGCATATGGAACGCATCCGAGACCTTGAAATCTTTTGCTTTCAAGAATTTCATTAGAACAACATCAGTGCCTTCATGGCCATTGCTTGGCAATAGAGGAATGCCCCAGAGAGTAATGTCTCTTAGATTTTCTTTCGCCCTATAATTTCCTCTTGAAAAGGATTTTCCATGGCTTTTCCCTAGAAGATAATTGCTGAGAATTGCATCTTCCACTCTGCATCGAAATTCAAGCAAAGCTTTCTTTCTTGAATGATTCAGATCATTTGAAGCCAGGTTTTCATCTTCTTGTGCAATGGATTCAAGAATTTCTTTTTCGGTTTCTTGATCATTGTGAGAGTCGTCATCTGCATTGGCCTTCGAGGGAAACAAGTTTTCCTCCGACATTTCCATTCTTTTCAAGATCTCCCCTGGCTAGAGTTCCGGCGGCCGGAGGTGTTACTCGCCGGTAACCCAAAACCCAGTGGTGGTAAGATTGTTTGGGCAGGGAGAGAAAGTGTCCACCAATGATTTTTCTACCTTACTCTTCTTCTAGAAGGGCAATGAATTGGTGGTTTCCAAAGATAGCTTGGTTATGGCCAGCTAATGTGAGTTTTCAAATTCCAACGGTGGGTTTTGGTGGTGCCAAGTCTGGGAATGACAAAAAGGGAATTAAATTACTGTTCTGAAGGAAAAAAAAATCAAGTGTTTAACTGATGATCTGGCAGGTGAATTTGCTGCGGCTATCTTAGATTTTTGTGTTCCAATTTTGATAACTCTTTTAACGCTAGGTTCAAGTCTTCTTAAATACCTTAGTTTTAATATAAATGACGTGCTTTTAACTGGAATGAGGAGAGGAATAATCGAGGTGTGCAATTGATCTAAACACTTCTAACTGTTGAACTAAAAACAAAAAATCAAAATTAAGCTCATAAATTATGTTTTGTGTTAATTTAGTCCATAAACTATATCATTTATGTCAATGTAAGCCTTTCGTCTAAATTCGCATAATTGCATCACATGAGTTGGGAATTAAGGTATAATTTAAGAGTCTAGACTAAATTTTTCGTGAATATTTTAGTTTTAATGTAAATGACGTGCTTTTGATTGGACAAAGGAGGGGGATAGTCAAGGTGGGCAGTTGATCTAAACACTCACAACCGTTGAACTAAAAAAAAAAATCAAAATTAAGCTCATAAATTATGTTTTGTGTTAATTTAGTCCCTAAACTATACCATTTATGTCAATGTGAGCCTTTTGTCTAAATTTGCATAATTGTATCACGTGAGTTGGGGATTAAAGTATAGTTTAAGAGTCACGTGTTACACACGCATGGAATTCCGTTAAACTCAACGACGAATTTGAATGAAAATGTCATATTGACACAAATATTATAGCTCAGGGGCTTAATTGACATAAATGATATAATTTATTGACCAAATAAATAGTTAACTCTAATTTCAATCCCATGCTTCAATCAATTTAATTCAATGATTACAATTCATCATATCAGCAGGTAAAATTAATAAATTAGGTACAAAAAATATTTTTTAGTGTACATAGAAACGAAAACATTTTGAATGTTCGGATTGAAAAAAAATAAAATTTTAAATCCTTCACTATTTTGAATGACAATCACAAATGATACAAGAAAAAGGACCAACCATGAAGACGAAACAACACTTTGAGATGCAAATGAAATAATTAAAAGGGTTACCATAAAATTAATAAATTATCCAAAAATATAACATGTATGCAAATGATCTTCCATGAAAAAAGACTGCGGGTCATGTTTTATTTTTTACCATGGTTATCTGTGTGTCTGAAGGCACAATATAATGTAAATAATTTTGAAAGCAATGTTGATAACCGTTGAATAAATCTATTTGAAACCGTCGAATAAACTTATTAAAGACTTCTTTGTTTTATATTTTTTATTTTAACTTATATTTGATAGATTTTCTTAGACCAAGGAATCTAGTAGGGATGCAACTCGAATGGGTTGGACAATCAACCCTAATCCAACCCTAAGTATATAATTTTTAACCCTAACCCTAACCCTACCTCGGGTTGGGGAACTCAACCTGAGCACTGTCCGAGTTTAATTCGGGCGGGTTAGGATTGAATTCGGGTTGATGATTTTGGGCAGATTTCGGGTTATTTTACGAGTTCAATTTGGGTAGAGCCCAAAATAGACTTGTTGTTTTATACTAATACATATATTACATAATGTTCACCTAAATTAACAACCAATAATTTCAACTAAGTTTTTAATAAAAGAGGCTGAGAGAACAAGAGAGGCAAAGAGAACGAGAAAACAAAGAACAATAGAACAAAAATAAAAAATCAGTGTTAATGCTTTAAATATATATAATTTTTTTTTAATTTGTCGGGTTCGGGTTGAATTCGGGTTCACGAGGCCTTAACCCGAGCCCAACCCAAATTGAATTCGAGTTAAAGTTTTTTGACCCAACCTCAACCCAATTATTAAAAACTCTTGCCCAAGCCCTAATTTTTTTGAGTTGGACTCGAATTGAAATCGAGTTGTCCAACCGAAGTTGTACTCCTAGAATCTAGTGATCCCCATAAAATCCACAAAACCCGGAGATATACCATTTGGGCCTTGGGCTGGCCATAAGTGGACTTTAGATAAGGCCAGAGAGGCCCGTTGATAACGGCCCGTAAAGTAGAGGAGTCCTAAAAGGTTAGAGAGTGAGAAGAGAGAGATATGTAAGTGCACTCTGGTGACGACAACCCACCAACTCTGCAATGGCTTCCCTCTCGACCTGGGTCCGATACATAGCCCACAAATTCGAATACTCAGTCTCTCTCGGCTGGAAGGTCCATCACAATATCTCTCTCTTCTCTCTGTCTCTCTCTCTCTCTACACATGTAGTGTTTTTGTATTTTTGTATTGTGAGTTTTTTTTGTTTGTTTGATGTTGCTCTCACGATTGCGGCGTGTTCACACGATTAATGGTTGCATTTGTTTGGGCTTTGTTGTTTCATTCTGTTACTTGGTATAATGTGTTGTGTTTATTTTCTGGGATTGCTGGATTTTTCCTTGTACAAGTTTTGTAAATTTTCTTTTCCTTTTGAATAACTTTAATGATGTGGTTGGTATGAGGTCTTGGAATTGGACCTGAAGGAAAATCAATAATTGCCTGTAAAATTCATTTCGGAGGCCCGAATTCTATTCTATTGTTCTCAGAATACTTTCTGGGGGCGGAAAATATGGAGTGGCTAGAGATTTTTAGTTTGTTGAAAGATTAAAATTGCTTGAACAGAAAGAAAATACATGTATGTAGGAAAGCTTATGATTTTTTTTCATATGGGTTCTTGAGTTTTGATCTTTCACAAGCTTGTAAATAAGACCATGGTGTAAAACAGAAATGTTGAAAGATTAAAATTGCTTGAACCGAAAGAAAATAAATGTAGAAAAGCTATTATTTTTTATATGGGTTCTTGATCTTTGATCTTTCACAAGCTCGTAAATACGACCATGGTGTAAAATAGAATCCCTTAAGCAGCAGTAATTCCTTGCCCTTTCCCAATTTGTGCACTTCATGAGTATCTTCCTCTGGCTGCAGAGTAGCAAATTGATTAGAAGCTGAAGCATAGTTATCAAATCGAGATTCTTATTTGGAATCAAAATTCTAAATTTAAGAATCATGAATCGTAAAATTCAACACAAAATTCGAAAAAATATAAAAAAAATCTATATATTTAAAATAAGCAAGATATTAAATATTAAACATTATTGTATTTTAAAAATAAACAATTAAATGTATTCACTTGGAACAAGAATAGGAAATGACCATAATGAAATATCTATTGTCTTCCCAATACCAATGAANAAAAAAAAAAAAAAAAAGAGGTTGTGGTGGACTGGTGGGTAAGTCGGTGGTGGGTACTTTAAGTCATTACATCCACAAAGAAAAGAAACCAAACCAAAAAAATAAAAAAGAGGCAATGGACTTACCCTAGGAGACGAGACCAAGACGATTGAGTGACGGAGAACAAGAGATCGATTGAGTCGTCTTTGATCGTCTGAAGAAGCAACGATCACAGCGATCAAAAGAGAGCACAGATCTGGTCAAGTTTTTGAGCAAGGGCTAAAATTTTTGGAAGATCTAGAAAACTTTTGAAAGATAACACAGATCTGATCACATGTGAGTTTTTATTTGAAAGATTTTCGAGATCGAAACATGGATTTGAATGAAGGATGAAAAATGAGAGAAATTGATTGAATTTGGGGCTGAAATTAATTTTTGGGGCTCAAATTTGGGTTTTATACTCAAATTTTCGATTTGTAACAAGTCAAAGCGATCGTTACGAGCGTTACGGAATGGTAATGGCCATTATGGCTGTGAATTTCATTCTCCCCGTTATAGCGGACCATAACTGAATCAGAGTAAGTCGTTACTGTTACGTAACGGCCGTTACGCACCGTAACGGTCGATTTTCAAAACCCTGGTCTAGGCATAAGACTTTAAGGGCTCGTTTGGTTGTCGTATTAAAAATGGATAAATTGGATAAAGTAATACAACTTAATACAATATAGATGAATAAAATTCAAGATTAAAATATTGTATTAGAATAATACGTAATTTTATCTAGTGTTAGGTAATAGACAACATAAACATTGAATAGTAGTTATTTAATACAATCGATTGTTTGGTTAGGAAGTTATTTCTTCGTATTAATGTTAAAATAACAAAAATAATATCAATCAGTGTTTGTTATATTGATGACAACTTGATTTTTTCAACTAGAGTGTTTTAATAGTAAATGTGTAGAATAATACGTTTAAGTTGAATTATAATATCACCTCTATTAATGGTATTAAAATATTTTCATAATATATGTCTATCGTATGAAAAAAATATATGATAAATATACGTTTTTAAAATTAGTACAGTATCAAATTTACTTACCAAATAAAGTATTATGATCGATTGAATAAATAATATTATAATCTAATATTTAATTCACTTATAATACATCTATCAAATAAGCCATAAGAGTTTAAAGGACAGCTGCCTAAAATATTTTGATTGTTAGATCCAAACTAATAGCTAAAAAAAAACTTAATGACAAAATTACCTTCTTTTTTTTTAACGTTTTTCTATATCCCACTCGGTCAGTTCTCCATCTCTCTCTCTCTCTCTCTCTCAGTTGTTATTGTAGTGAAAGAAATTGAAGTATTAAAGAGCTGTGATGCTGACAACGCAAAGTTGGAGAAACTGGCAGGGTGGGAAACGATAGCCCAACTGATGAAGTGAATGATTGTTGTGTCGTTTTCTTGTGTTTGTGTATGTATCCGTTTGTTTTAGAACTACATTAATTGTCCTACTATTTGTACATGTCTCTGGATATTTTGGAAGCTGAAGATGTGTCCTGGTATTCTAGTTATTGGGTCAATGAAGCTTGTACTTTGTGCTTGATAATTTGAATTATTTTCTCTCCACCCCCCCTCTCATTGCTCTCATTTCTGCACTTTAAGGAAGAGTTTCTTTNATAAAGGCAGGCTACATTATTTGCTTTTAGCGGTCCATGCTAGTGCTGAGATTAGTTCTTAGGTAACGCCTGATCTGAATTATGGCATAAAGATTTGTGAATATACATGTATGATGTGTATGATTCCATGTGATTCCATATATGATCATAGTTTTAAAATATGTGAAAAAAGTAGTTATAAATTGATTCCATGTCGGCTTCCCTTTTGTATGATCATTGTAAATTGATTCCATATATGATCATTATAACTTGTGTATCCTCAAGACCTTGATATGCATCCCCAAAAGCCTTTTGAATATATCCATCAGGTGGTGCTGACAGCGGCCACAGCTGCATCAGTGTGTGTCTTTGTATGTGTGTCTTCATTTTCACAATACTAGGGGTAACCCATTTCTGAAGGCATGGTGCAACATAAGTGAGAAGTGGTGGACTTGGGGGGAGAAANTCATTATCACAATACTAGGGGTAACCCATTTCTTAAGGTATGGTGCAACATAAGTGAGAAGTGGTGGACTTGGGGGGAGAAATTCAATGTAAATGNTTGTATGTGTGTCTTCATTTTCACAATACTAGGGGTAACCCATTTCTGAAGGCATGGTGCAACATAAGTGAGAAGTGGTGGACTTGGGGGGAGAAATTCAATGTAAATGGTTTTGAGACGGATGTTGGTGACCGTTGAATGAGTCTATTTGAGACCGTCAGATGAACTTATTGAAGTCTACACTGTTTTATATTATAAATCTTGACTGTTTGTATATGTTTTTCTAATAGGCATGTTTTTGTTGGAGATGTTGTGGTCATGAAGAACCCTGAAAACTCGGATGATTATCTGGTTCGAAGATTAGCTGCCATGGAAGGGTGTGAACTGGGGTCTACTGATGAGAAAGATGAGCCTTTTGTTCTTGAGAAGGATCAGTGCTGGGTGTTGACCGACAATGAAAATCTGAAACCGAAGGTATATGCCATTTGCTTGTTTAGATTTTGGATAACTTCTTCATATGTAATAATTGGTGCTTCTCTGTTTCGTGGAGTTTTATTTATGATTTGGAGTTTCAAGAAAGCAAAAATGATGAAGTGATTAGTATGTCTTGAACATATATACCTCCATGCATGAAATTTATGCGTTCCGTATCTTGTATACACATCAATTTTCTTGAGTGTGGAATCTCAACGATATTTGTCTTTTGCCATCGTAGGAAGCCAGTGACAGCCGCACATTTGGTCCTGTTTCCATAACAGACATAGTTGGCAGAGTCATATATTGCCTTAGGACAGCTGTGGATCATGGTCCTGTGCAAAACAGGTAGCTGCTTAAATTCAAACAACATAACTCATTACTACTGTATTTTAGCAAGAGTTGTGGTGATGATTGAAGGTCATGTCACTTTGCCAGTTATTTCAGCATGCAGAAGGATTCACCTGTGTTGCAAATTGAATTGGATGTCAATGAGATGGCCAATAGTCACAAACCATAGATGATGGCGATAAAGCAAAAGCTCTAACTTGATTGCTTTGTATGTGCTTCATGTGTCACTCATTTTCATGTCGGACCTCTTGTGGGCCTTTTTGCGTACACGAGAAAAATAGGAGTCCCAAATCTTCCAGGAGATCGTCTGTTCTGAAATGGTGGCAAATTTTTTGTTTTCTTTGTTCAGGTGTGGTGATCTTTTGTTGGGTCTCTCTCTCCCTCTCTGCAACTTATTCTTGGTCCTGTATCGGATTTTGAGTCTTAGGGATGTAATTGAACTTGCTTTGAGAGAATGTTGTAGTTTCAAAGATGTGAATAGATAGCATCAAGTGACCACTGAAGTTAAGGATGCTTATCTGGGGTACTAATTTTCATTGATAGAAAATTAGATTTGGTAAAAAAAAATTTGGGTACATTGGAAAGGTAAAAATAGTTAAACAGAATTCCTACTGAAAGCTACACCAGCCAGATCTGCATTAATCTGATTTCCTATGTGGGTTGGGGGTTGTTCCAACCCAACTAATCCAATTTGTTGCTGAACTCCCATTTTCGCCAACGCATCTTTACATTGGTTTCCTTCTCTTAGGCAGTGGATGATTGGGATACCACTTGTTCCATCAGCTGCTTACTGGTTGCGGTGAGGCCCTGTTCGGGTTGGTTTCTTCTTGGGGACTATTGAGGAGTCTTGCTGTCTCTAGAGAGTCTGTCTGCACTACCACATGGCTGATCCTCCTGCTCTGTATTGTCTCCATTCCTCTTGAGTATGGCCCAGAGTTCAGCTTGAATGCTTCTTGTATTATCATTCAATCTTCCATAAAATCCAAGTAGCGATTGGCCTTGGTCATTCCTGATGATTCCTCCCACTCCTGGGGGGCCTGGGTTCCCTTTCGAACGTCCATCAAGTTCCAATCTGCAGGTGGAAACAATCAATTAATCTTTCTGGTTGGTTTCTCTGGGTATGTTAGGAGTGGCCCATAAAAGTCATTGAAGGAGTCAAAAGCCAATAGCCAGGCTTCCCTGGCCACTAACTTATAATTGGTCCGGATGGCATCAATGCTCTCTCTATTTCTATCCTTCCACACTTGGTAAAACTTCAACAATTCAACCACGGTATCTTTCTTAGGCATTATGTATGAAGGATAGATAGTTACATTAGATTTCTGGGTAATTTGCATGGTCTTTTTGGGCTGAGGCCCCTCGGGTCTAACCTTCTCAAGTGTTGTGTTATTATGGTGGCCAGTCCTAGACCACAATAGCGGTATAGGTGCTCGAGTTTGTTGAATTATGTGGAAACAGTGCATCAGTCGAGCATTGCTTTGAAGTTAAAGCTACCTGCATTTTATCATTCTCTGACCTTGCAATGATGGAAGGCTCACACACTTGGTTGTTCTTGTAATGTGTACTAAGGTTGAATACCATTATTATTGGGCTGAGTAAGATATTTTTTGTTAAGAGTTGAAAACAGGATTTCGAGATTACCTTAAACATATTCCCATCTGAGCTAACTTGAAGGATTTTGTCACTGCTCTCTCTCTCTCTCTCGTATGGCACATGGAGTGAGTTTAAGTACATACATAAATAGTAGCACATGCTTAGACGTTAACTCACACATGGACTTGCGATGATCTAAGCTAATGTATCTTGTATTGATTTGTCACTTGCCTAAACACAATTACGCAAACCCTCAATGATTTTTGGACTATTTTGTATAGTTAGTTATCGTTGGTAGGTGGGATAATGCGCATCGTCATCAATATTGTTCAAATTGATGTGTTATGAATCGCGTGTATTTTATTAGGGATATGTTATGAAACTAAATTATTCCAAAAATGATACAATGAAAATATAAAAATGCATTTGAAAAGATAAAAATACCCATGCTTTCTAGTCTACCATCACCATCACCATCATCACCCTCACCCTAGAGGATCACTGCCATTTAACATTCTTAAATATGTGCTTTTAGTGGAGGGTATTGTCAGGGTCGGGGTAGGGGGTGGAGGGTCTGTCAAGGTTGGGGGCGGGATTGAAGGATCCATCTCTACCACACCACCTCAATCCCCCAGCAGTCGTCCTCCACCACAATGCATGACCAAACGCCTCCGTCAACCATCCTTCACCCTTCATGAAGTGTGAACTCAAAGCGTGAGATTGGGTTGTTTAAGCTAAATGGCTAGAGGCTCGCGTCTAATTAGGGGTGACAATTTTTGATACGACACGATAACTCGATACAAAACACGATACGAATAAATGGATTTGACTTGATTAATTTTTTGACACGATCCGCGTATGACACGACTCGTCAACACGAAGTGTTAATGAGTTGTGTTCGGGTTCAACCCGTTTAACACAAATTGACCCGTCAACACGAAATTTTTAATTCGAAAGAATTGACTTGACATTTTCGTTGCATGTATGAGTTTTCATGTTTTGATGACTTGTTATTATTTCTGATGTTTAATTTGGTTGTATGACGTACAATTAACATATTTAATTAGTATTATATAAATAAAATATTAATTATTTGTAATTGTTTATCAAGTATTGACATAATTATTGTATAAAAAAGATACTATTACTCATTATTGTTGTTATTATTATTATTAAGTTAATTTTAGTTTGTAGAAAAAGTAAGAGGAGAGATTCAATTAAGTGAAAATAAAATCTTAGCGTTAAATTTTTTATTCAAAGTTTATGTAGGTCAACACGAATATGAACACGAACACGACACGAAAATAAACAGCTCAACTCGACACGACACAAATAATTAAATGAGTTGGATATGAGTTGACTAATGTTCGACACGACTAATATTTGACACGACATGAACCCGAGACAACATGATTCGATTGCCACCCCTATGTCTAATAATCCAAGTTTGCAGGTAAGCACAAAATAACAAAAAAAAAAAACACGCAAATTATAGTGATTTACCAACTTAAAAGTTTGATTAATTGACTCTAATAAAATTTTTTGCTCTTTATGAGATTTTCTATTACATGAGAAAAGAGATAGATTTATAATATATTCTCTGCCTTCACATATAGAGAAGGCTTTAATGTTATATACCTAAAGATGGGGGGGTCCATTTGTCATCATAACATGGTTCCAAATTTGTTAAAATTTCGTTGAGAGAATATTGAGATTGTTACGGACTATATTTTTTAAGTGTGACTTGTCGTGACTTTCTAAAAATAGGATGACATCATTCCAGAAGGTCAAGTTCTTGAAACCACTGGATGAACTGTTGGGCTGGAACTTGGTTGTTTGTACATCCTTCTCTGCTGAAAGAACTTGCTCGCCATTCCATTCATCGAAAATTACGTTGTTCGAGATCGAGATGTGATAAGAAAAAATCAATTTGCTGAACATGGTATCATCAACCCTCATTACCACCATTATTACAGTTTGACCAATCACCAAGTAATCGTCATAAAACAATATTTTGATGTAGTCATTTTTTCCCTCTTGGTCTACTATGGGTTGCACAATATTGATTAAAAAAAAAAAACCATCAAATTTCTCATGCTAAATAAGTGTGGAACCTTTTAGGGATGATTTAGTTGCTGAGTCTAACCTCTAGTAATTCAGAATCTCATGTTTAACACTACTTATATTTTTTAAGGATTAATCACTCTGTTTTTCAGGAGATATGTTTTAAACTTGTTTGGATTACAATAATCAATATCCGAATCCGAAAGAATAGTCAGGTACAAATCTAAATGTCCTATAACAAAAAAATAAGTAAAATAAGCCTGAGTGGTCGAATATGTGTTCAACTAACTTTCCCCAACTCTTCCCGACCTATTCATAGATTACATCATTTGAAAATTTGAAATTTTGTAAAATTTTTGATAAATTCAATGTTATTTTATTGATAATTTATCAAAGACTAATGCTATTGGGTAGCCAACATGGTCTAACGATATATTATTGCATATATCTATCTATACTATTAATAAAAATACATAAATATGAAAAAAAATTATTCACTATTTTATCCTTATAAAGAATTGNGATATGAGTTGACTAATGTTCGACACGACTAATATTTGACACGACATGAACCCGAGACAACATGATTCGATTGCCACCCCTATGTCTAATAATCCAAGTTTGCAGGTAAGCACAAAATAACAAAAAAAAANTGTTTAAATTTTCAAATTATCCTCTAACACATGTTCTAATTATCTATTCTCTATGTATAAATATTAATATCTATAAAAAATTTAAATTAATTATATTACCCTTAAAAAATATACGCATCATTATAGTAAGCAGTATATTTTTTTCTAATTAACCTAACTAATTCTTAACTATAGTAATGTTCCAATATTATTAGGATATTGATAATTATTTTTATTTTAATTAATTAATTATAAGTAGAATCATAATCAAATAAATTTCAAAAAAAAAATTAATTTTTCAAACATCACTAAAAAAATCACTTTCAATCCCAAATTTTTTAAAAATAGAACTTTAATTATTATTATTATTTATTAATTTTCTTATAGTTAGACTAATGAATCATCAGGACAGACAATGTTTTCATAATTGTANTGACTCTAATAAAATTTTTTGCTCTTTATGAGATTTTCTATTACATGAGAAAAGAGATAGATTTATAATATATTCTCTGCCTTCACATATAGAGAAGGCTTTAATGTTATATACCTAAAGATGGGGGGGTCCATTTGTCATCATAACATGGTTCCAAATTTGTTAAAATTTCGTTGAGAGAATATTGAGATTGTTACGGACTATATTTTTTAAGTGTGACTTGTCGTGACTTTCTAAAAATAGGATGACATCATTCCAGAAGGTCAAGTTCTTGAAACCACTGGATGAACTGTTGGGCTGGAACTTGGTTGTTTGTACATCCTTCTCTGCTGAAAGAACTTGCTCGCCATTCCATTCATCGAAAATTACGTTGTTCGAGATCGAGATGTGATAAGAAAAAATCAATTTGCTGAACATGGTATCATCAACCCTCATTACCACCATTATTACAGTTTGACCAATCACCAAGTAATCGTCATAAAACAATATTTTGATGTAGTCATTTTTTCCCTCTTGGTCTACTATGGGTTGCACAATATTGATTAAAAAAAAAAAACCATCAAATTTCTCATGCTAAATAAGTGTGGAACCTTTTAGGGATGATTTAGTTGCTGAGTCTAACCTCTAGTAATTCAGAATCTCATGTTTAACACTACTTATATTTTTTAAGGATTAATCACTCTGTTTTTCAGGAGATATGTTTTAAACTTGTTTGGATTACAATAATCAATATCCGAATCCGAAAGAATAGTCAGGTACAAATCTAAATGTCCTATAACAAAAAAATAAGTAAAATAAGCCTGAGTGGTCGAATATGTGTTCAACTAACTTTCCCCAACTNTGCCATTAAAATTCTTAAATATGTGCTTTTAGTGGAGGGTATTGTCAGGGTCGGGGTAGGGGGTGGAGGGTCTGTTAAGGTTGGGGGCGGGATTGAAGGATCCATCTCTACCACACCACCTCAATCCCCCAGCAGTCGTCCTCCCCCACCATGCATGACCAAACGCCTCCGTCAACCATCCTTCACCCTTCATGAAGTGTGAACTCAAAGCGTGAGATTGGGTTGTTTAAGCTAAATGGCTAGAGGCTTGTGTCTAATTAGGGGTGACAATTTTTGATACGACACGATAACTCGATACGAAACACGATACGAATAAATGGGTTTGACTTGATTAATTTTTTGACATGATCCGCGTATGACACGACCCGTTAACACGAAGTGTTAATGAGTTGTGTTCGGGTTCAACCCGTTTAACACGAATTGACCTGACAACACGAAATTTTTAATTCGAAAGAATTGACTTGACATTTTCGTTGCATGTATGAGTTTTCATGTTTTGATGACTTATTTTTTCCATTACTTCTGATGTTTAATTTGGTTGTATGATGTACAATTAACATATTTAATTAGTATTATATAAATAAAATATTAATTATTTGTAATTGTTTATCAAGTATTGACATAATTATTGTATAAAAAAGATATTATTACTCATTATTGTTGTTATTATTATTATTAAGTTAATTTTAGTTTGTATAAAAAGTACGAGGAGAGATTCAATTAAGTGAAAATAAAATCTTAGCGTTAAATTTTTTATTCAAAGTTTATGTAGGTCAACACGAATATGAACACGAACACGACACGAAAATAAACAGCTCAACTCGACACGACACAAATAATTAAATGAGTTGGGTATGAGTTGACTAATGTTCGACACGACTAATGTTTGACACGACATGAACCCGAGACAACACGATTCGATTGTCACCCCTATGTCTAATAATCCAAGTTTGCAGGTAAGCACAAAATAACAAAAAAAAAAACACGCAAATTATAGTGATTTATCAACTTAAAAGTTTGATTAATTGACTCTAATGAAATTTTTTGCTCTTTATGAGATTTTCTATTACATGAGAAAAGAGATAGATTTATAATATACTCTCTGCCTTCACATATAGAGAAGGCTTTAATGTTATATATCTAAAGATGGGGTGGTCCATTTGTCATCATAACATGGTTCCAAAATTGTTAAAATTTCGTTGAGAAAATATTGAGATTGTTATGGACTATATTTTTTAAGTGTGACATGTCGTGACTTTCTAAAAATAGGATGACATCATTCCAGAAGGTCAAGTTCCTGAAACCACTGAATGAACTGTTGGGCTGGAACTTGGTTGTTTGTACATCCTTCTCTGCTGAAAGAACTTACTCACCATTCCATTCATCGAAAATTACGTTGTTCGAGATCGAGATGTGATAAGAAAAAATCAATTTGCTGAACATGGTATCATCAACCCTCATTACCACCATTATTACAGTTTGACCAATCACCAAGTAATCGTCATAAAACAATATTTTGATGTAGTCATTTTTTCCCTCTTGGTCTACTGTGGGTTGCACAATATTGATTAAAAAAAAAAAAACCATCAAATTTCTCATGCTAAATAAGTGTGGAACCTTTTAGGGATGATTTAGTTGCTGAGTCTAACCTCTAGTAATTCAGAATCTCACTCTGTTTTTCAGGAGATATGTTTTAAACTTGTTTGAATTACAATAATCAATATCCGAATTCGAAAGAATAGTCAGGTACAAATCTAAATGTCCTATAACAAAAAAATAAGTAAAATAAGCCTAAGTGGTCGAATATGTGTTCAACTAACTTTCCCCAACTTTTCCCGACCTATTCATGGATTACATCATTTGAAAATTTGAAATTTTGTAAAATTTTTTATAAATTCAATGTTATTTTATTGATAATTTATCAAAGACTAATGCTATTGGGTAGCCAACATGGTCTAACAATATATTATTGCATATATCTATCTATACTATTAATAAAAATACATAAATATGAAAAAAAATTATTCACTATTTTATCCTTATAAAGAATTGTAAACGTCATTCTATCCGTGCATAGTTAAATATCTAAATTACCATTATATCTTTATGTATTTAAATCTCCAAATTATCCTCTAACACATGTTCTAATTATNTCTATTGTATTAAAAATGCACCCAAATGAGGCATTCTATGATCCTATCTATAATGGAAAATGTTACACAAATTCATAGGGCCCACAAATTCTTTTCGAGAAAAATGCCCCACAAACACATAATCACCCCTTTTTTTTTTGGTTGATTGATTTGATAGTTGATTTGAATTTGTTATGCTGTATTTCATGGAATTTTATTTTTAAAAATAAAAAAAAAAAGAGAAAAAAAAATTTTCNTTTTTTATAAATTCAATGTTATTTTATTGATAATTTATCAAAGACTAATGCTATTGGGTAGCCAACATGGTCTAACAATATATTATTGCATATATCTATCTATACTATTAATAAAAATACATAAATATGAAAAAAAATTATTCACTATTTTATCCTTATAAAGAATTGTAAACGTCATTCTATCCGTGCATAGTTAAATATCTAAATTACCATTATATCTTTATGTATTTAAATCTCCAAATTATCCTCTAACACATGTTCTAATTATCTATTCTCTATGTATAAATATTAATATCTATAAAAATTTTAAATTAATTATACTACCCTTAAAAAATATACGCATCATTATAGTAAGCAGTATATTTTTTTCTAATTAACCTAACTAATTCTTAACTATAGTAAGATTCCAATATTATTAGGATATTAATAATTATTTTTATTTTAATTAATTAATTATAAGTAGAATCATAATCAAATAAATTTCAAAAAAAAATTTAATTTTTCAAACATCACTAAAAAAATCACTTTCAATCCCAAATTTTTTAAAAATAGAACTTTAATTATTATTATTATTTATTATTTTTCTTATAGTTAGACTAATGAATCATCAGGACAGACAATGTTTTCATAATTGTATAATACAATTTAAGCGATAAAAAAATAAAATTAGTAAACTTGAAATATTATTAAATTTAGACACATATATATCTAATATTTTTTATTAAGTTTTTATATATAACAATTATTCACTTGCAACACATGTAGTGCATTGCTAGTATATATATATATATATTTAATTATTAAATTTTTTTATTACAATTATATTACTTAATATAATATTATGTCAATAAATTAGATCAAATTTATAAGTTAAAAAGATATTATTCAATGTTAAAAGCAACAACTAGAGGGTGGATTATAGGGTTTGGTTGGGTGGCCTGATTCGGTCTGAACACCACGGTAACATTACATAATTACTATCATGTAATATTATTATTCAATAATAAATAGGCAAATGAAGCATACCTAATTTATTAATCACTTCCTAGCTATGTATAAAACTAACTATTCGTTCACCTTATCCACTTATACAGTAATGACGCTGAGTTAGCGTNGTTCAATTGAAAGACTTAAGTGGAATGAAGTTAGCTGAATTAAGAGCTCTTGCAAAGTCTCGTGGCCTGAAAGGGTTCTCAAAGCTAAAGAAACGTGAGCTCCTGGAGTTGCTAACTGGGGGCTGAATCTGATTCATTGATACGTGAACATGGAAAATGAACTTACCATGTTCAGAACATGTTTACCTGCACCTTTTTTTGTTTGCATGTCATACTTTCACTTTTCTCGAGTTTATGTGATATTCAAGTCAGTGACCTAATCCTTTGGAAGATTTGTGTAGTGGTGGAGTTTCTGTAGAGTATGGAGTTTTGTTTCCTTAATCTCTCTTGATCACTAATGGACCTCTTGACAGGGTTAGATGTTTTCCTACCGATTTTCTGCTGTTAATTTTTATATTTCATATCTTTCTTTCTTACTCGTGTTTTAATGCCAGATTATTTTCTTGATTGTTACTTGCTGTGTGAGATTGTTCAATCTGGAGTCTTAACTACTGATGTGTCTGTTAGAACTGCCCTTTTCCAGCATTGACTTTGGGAAAGCAGATATGCAGCCCCACAACAGCTTGAGTAGTTACCCGGGTGATCATCTGAAAGAATGATTAGCCTTGTTTTGGGTTTTCTTTAGTTGGAAACAGCCCTTCGATGGACAGTGTCTGATAAATGGGATCCTTGATGAAATGGTGGTTGTCCTGGCTTCAAAACAAGTGGCTGTGACAAGAGTTTGGGTAGTGGAATGCCAATTCATCACATTGTGGATTTGCATTTTTTTTTTCTTGTCAAAGTTTGTCAGTTTTAGCCAAATTGAATCATTCACTCTTACGGTACGAGTTGATTCAGTCGGATAATACATAAACTTGCACATTATTAGTTCAAAGTCTTTTGGTTGTATGAAATTCGAGTTTAATTGGTGCAATTGTAGTAGTAGGCGATTGTCCACGACCGACGTTTGCATCACAACTATGAGCACTGTGTATGTAGTCGACACTATACCCAGATATAGAAGAGAAAAAATGATTCATTGTTAGGTTTGTTAAAAACTTTGGGTGAATTCCAATAGATTTAAAGATTAAAAAAAATGGTTTAATTTGATTAAAGTTACTAAAATATAATTTATTTATTTTTAGTCCTTTTTGTAAGCCATGTGTGAAGTTTAATGTAGGACATAAGAGTCTGTTGTAAGCATTATATATTTAATTATATAAAATAATTTTTAATTTATTTATTTCTAAATTAACAAAGGACGCGTAGTACACCAATTAGCTCAAATGGGGCCGCTCTGTCAAAATTAGGAACACAGCTGTAGTGAAATATGTGATTAGGTAGCATTAGGTTCTATTGTATTAAAAATGCACCCAAATGAGGCATTCTATGATCCTATCTATAATGGAAAATGTTACACAAATTCATAGGGCCCACAAATTCTTTTCGAGAAAAATGCCCCACAAACACATAATCACCCCTTTTTTTTTTTGGTTGATTGATTTGATAGTTGATTTGAATTTGTTATGCTGTATTTCATGGAATTTTATTTTTAAAAATAAAAAAAAAAAGAGAAAAAAAAATTTTCTTAATAAAAAAATGAAAAGAAAAATTTCAGTTATATTCCTTCTAATTTAATATCTTTAAACACGTTCCTCTCTATTATCTAAAACATCACTGACATTTTTTTTAATTTATATTAAAACAGCAATAATACTCCTGCCATTAAATTATCATTTCTAACAAAAAAAAACATTTAAAATATTAGAATTACCCTTACATAAATCTCAAACAAATTTTTTACATAAAATTCGAGCTGATTAAAATTTTTTTTTTTACATTTTAAAATTCAAGCTGATTAAAATTTTTTTTTTTACATAATAAAATTTGAACTGATTAAAATTTAATTCAAGCTGATTAAATTTTATTTTTTTACATATTAAAATTTGAGGATATTAAAATTTCTTTTTGTACATATTATAATGTGAGTCGACTTGAGCTTAACCTAGGATGTTGACATTGATTAAAATTCGATTCGAATCGATTAAAATTTATGTTTTTTTATATATTAAAATTTGAGTGGATTAAAATTTATATATTTTTTATGTATCAAAATTTGGGTTAATTAAAATTTAATGCGAGTTGAAATTTAATCAGCTCAAATTAAATTTTAATCGATCAAAATTTTAATACGTAAAAAAATTTATAAAAATAAAGAAGGTCCCATTGAAGATATGTCTATATAGAGGGGTGTGGATTAAGTTTTTCCTAAAATATATCATGAGTAATTTAGTAACATTGTATTCTAGTTAAGGATTTTAATCTGACCGAGGGTATTAATGAAGAATCAAAAAATAGAGGAGATATCTTTGAAGATATGATAAATTAAAAGATGTGTGACTGAAATTTTTTTTTAAAAAAATGATATAATGTATATAATATAATTGTTAAATAATAATATTATATTTCTTCTACCAATTTTGATATTTTTATACATATCTTTATAAAATCATTTATTACGACTTGTGTATAAGTTGGTTAAAACTTCCATAATCGTAATAAAAAAAAAAGCATAAAACTCTCATTACAAATAGATATGCTATTTTTTAATATATGGTGATTTTTTTATTATTAAAANTTTATTGTATTAAAAATGCACCCAAATCAGGTATCCTATGATCCTATCTATAATGGAAAATGTTACACAAATTCATAGGGCCCACAAATTCTTTTCGAGAAAAATGCCCCACAAACACATAATCACCCCTTTTTTTTTTTGGTTGATTGATTTGATAGTTGATTTGAATTTGTTATGCTGTATTTCATGGAATTTTATTTTTAAAAATAAAAAAAAAAAGAGAAAAAAAAATTTTCAGTTATATTTCTTCTAATTTAATATCTTTAAACACGTTCCTCTCTATTATCTAAAACATCACTGACATTCTTTTTAATTTATATTAAAACATCAATAATACTCCTGCCATTAAATTATCATTTCTAACAAAAAAAAACATTTAAAATATTAGAATTACCCTTACATAAATCTCAAACAAATTTTTTACATAAAATTCGAGCTGATTAAAATTTTTTTTTTTACANAACATTTAAAATACTAGAATTACCTTTACATAAATCTCAAACAAATTTTTTACATAAAATTCGAGTTGATTAAAATTTTTTTTTTTACATTTTAAAATTCAAGCTAATTAAATTTTTTTTTTTTACATATTAAAATTTGAACTGATTAAAATTTAATTCAAGCTGATTAAATTTTATTTTTTTACATATTAAAATTTGAGAATATTAAAATTTCTT
The DNA here is from genome assembly GCA_963454935.2 of Ilex paraguariensis. NCBI lineage: Eukaryota > Viridiplantae > Streptophyta > Magnoliopsida > Aquifoliales > Aquifoliaceae > Ilex > Ilex paraguariensis. Next base: position 282,138 of record CAUOFW020001059.1, on the reverse strand, counting down.
TTTGTACATATTATAATGTGAGTCGACTTGAGCTTAACCTAGGATGTTGACATTGATTAAAATTCGATTCGAATCGATTAAAATTTATGTTTTTTTATATATTAAAATTTGAGTGGATTAAAATTTATATATTTTTTATGTATCAAAATTTGGGTTAATTAAAATTTAATGCGAGTTGAAATTTAATCAGCTCAAATTAAATTTTAATCGATCAAAATTTTAATACGTAAAAAAATTTATAAAAATAAAGAAGGTCCCATTGAAGATATGTCTATATAGAGGGGTGTGGATTAAGTTTTTCCTAAAATATATCATGAGTAATTTAGTAACATTGTATTCTAGTTAAGGATTTTAATCTGACCGAGGGTATTAATGAAGAATAAAAAAATAGAGGAGATATCTTTGAAGATATGATAAATTAAAAGATGTGTGACTGAATTTTTTTTTAAAAAAAATGATATAATGTATATAATATAATTGTTATATAATAATATTATATTTCTTCTAACAATTTTGATATTTTTATACATATCTTTATAAAATCATTTATTACGACTTGTGTATAAGTTGGTTAAAACTTCCATAATCGTAATAAAAAAAAAGCATAAAACTCTCATTACAAATAGATATGCTATTTTTTAATATATGGTGATTTTTTTATTATTAAAAAAATTTAAATAAATTGTGTACTAGGTAATTAAAAGTTAAATTTGTCAATTTGAGGTGTTTGTTTTAGTCGCGGAACAAAGAAAAATACTAAGCATACTAAAATTTTTACCAAAAAATGCTTTTTTCACTCTTCAGCATAATATTACATCTGGAAACCTACCGTTCTACTTCTCTGCAACCCTCTCTGTTGTTGGATATCACATCATTCCCTTTTATCAGTTCATTAAAAAAAGTTGCTTACTTTTTGTTCCATCTAATCATCGTTTTCAATACTCCATTAAATTCTCTCTCCTCTTGCTTCTATTAATTCCATCACTCCACCATTAAATTAGATAAAAGCCACCTCAACACCAACAATTCTGCAACTATACAGGGTCCCACCAATTTAACTCCTCTCTTTCTTTGTTTCCCAATCTTTATTCATGGTTCTTGGCTTCTTGCCACTCTCTCTCGCTCTCGATGAAGCCCAGCAAAGATGGTTGGCATGTTCAAGAAAAGGGTTGTACTTAGTCTAGAAGAATGATCATATTGGTAGAGTTTTCTTGTTAAAAGTTTTTTTTTTTCTTTGTTTGGATTCATCAGGATCTGGTTGTGGGTACGTTTCAATTCTACTTTCTGGGTTACCTATTAAAGGCTAAATCTTTCATGAATTTTATGGTTTTCTTGTGATTCTTGTGTAATACTTGCATGGGTTGTAGATAATATTGTTGGTTTTTCCTTCTATCCTGTTTTGAATGTTTTCTGAGTATTATTGAATTTCATGATGTCGTTCAACAAAGTAGTTTAGTCATCCTGAGAACATTTGTAGTGAGATTATTTTCCCAATTGGGTTGATTTGCATAATTTTTTGGCTGAGGAAATAGTCAAGAATTTGTTTGGGATTGAACGTAAGAAATTGTGTATGTGTACATAAATGAATTTACCCCATGGAAAAGATTGTCACTCAAAAAAGCATTGGTTCTCATATATTAGTAGAAGTTTCTTTTCTCCCTTTCTCTTCATCCTTGTTCATATAACTAGTTACAAGATACAACAATTGTTCTTGAAAGAGTGTCATTTGGGGAGGTAAAGGAACTTCATTGATTTAAGTTAATCCATGTACAAGCAGCGCACTAAGTGGTACATTCTCTATAGAGTTTTCAAAAACTACCAAAAAAGCAACACCTGACTGTTTAAGTGTGATGATTTTCTTGTTGGTGCCCTGTTTTGGGTACCACGGCAGATTCGTGTGCGAAAGTCCGAAAAATTAAGCTCTGACATTAACAAAATGCCCAAATTACAAAATTAAGCCTAAGTAGCAGCAATTGGTTCTTCTTTTAATTCTTAAACTTTAAGGTCATGATTCTGTTCATTACAGTTTGCTTGATTGTTTAGGGGAGAGATTGAAATCCTTGAAGTGGTTGCCATGGAGCCTGCCATTCCTCTCCCTCCATAAACTGTAGATTGTAGCTGATAAGCTCAACTTCATCAGGACTGACATCAAGTTTTTCCCTTTCCATTGCTGTGCCGCCCATATAATAAATTCAAACCAATGTTTGGGTTGCCGTTGACAACCACTTTGTAGCATGACCTCAGTCCAGATTCTGTGTGAATAGGAGCGTTCAAGAACAAGTGGTGATGTGATTTGGGTTCCTCTCCACATAATACAAAATCAACCCCCCCAAGTTAGGGTCTTGAAAGAGTCATCACAAATATAATCAAAAAGGTCTTATTTTGCTATTCTTGTTGATCTTTTCATCTCACAATCATTCCAACTTGCACATATTACTTAAGTCGTTGCAGATTTTTAAAATCAGTTGAATTTTGTTATTGTCATAAATGTTGAGACCTCAGATCTAAGCAGAGATGAGTCTGATTCATAAATATTGTTATTAGTGGCTCCATGATATATTGTGTATTCTCACTTATTAATTATTATGTGTCTTGAATGGTTTCTTTGCATCCACTGATTGCATAAATTGACAAAAAGGAGCAAAATCACAAAAGAAGAAAAAGAGGCATATGTTTAATTGTATACATTATACAGGCTATAGCTTGTAGGTCATTTGGTGATGTAGAAGAATTGGATATTTTTCCTGTATTTCAATTTTGTACTTAGCGACAAAAAATGAATGCAGAAAAGTTATACCTGTTATGCCACAAGAATAAGAATAGTTTTACGGCTCATTCCCGATGACTATTTGAATTTGGAGCTGGGTTGACTTGTATAAACATAAAGCTTGTGGATAGTGTGCCATAGTAACTCTTCTGCCTCTTATGAGATGACTTGAGTGTCTTGCTTTGAGGATGGAATTGGNAGGGTACCTTGTATAAACATAAAGCTTGTGGATAGTGTGCCATAGTAACTCTTCTGCCTTCTTATGAGATGACTTGAGTGTCTTGCTTTGAGGATGGAATTGGAGTAGAAGCTTTCTAAGGCTGCTATGACCCCCATCTTGATGGGTGTTCCATGTGATGCCCCACCCTTCTCCAAGGGGGAGGTTCCATTTATTTTTAGGGGAACTACTTCTCAGCAATGAGTGGCCATATGCTGACACCATTGACTGGTGCCTGCTGGCTATATGCGGAGAGCTTTGTGGACTTGCTGCAGATCTTGACATGTCTGTGGCTATTAATATTATCATGTGTCATGTTTTTCGGTTAATTTGCTTCATCAGTCTCCACTTCCATTTGATGCCCTTGGACTGGCTCTTCCATGGAGACCCTGGGTCACCCACTTCCTCCTTTCCTCATTCTTTCTGAGATTGCTATATGCTTCTCTTGAATATGTGGGTCTTCTATCCATCTTCATTTTGCTTTCCATGCCTCCACCAATGGTAGGATCAGAAAATGCGAAGATACAACGAACACTAAGGTGATTTTCTTGATAAAAAATGTTTTAGGCCAGTATTTCTATTTTTAAAGAGATTTGAAATAAAAGGGAACCCTGGCTGATTCCTGATTATGTCGTCATGCAGATGTTCTGATACTGCAAAATGTCCGTCCATTCTATCTTAATTGGCTTTTGTATGTCTTTATTGTAGAAAATTTAGAGTTGACACCATAATTTTATTTTACTCTATAAGTTCAACTTCTATTTATGCCTGCAGGGAAAGAAAATGCACACAGAAGCAAACGAGGTTATACCATTAAAGAATGCTTTGCCCTGTTCAAAATTTAGTCAAGATGCAACCAAGGCCGTTGTGCTCTAAAGCAACAGACACTCCTCCCATTTTGTCATCACAGACTAGCCATTCTTAAGGCCACTGATTGTCGTGATAACCAGCCTGTACCAATATATTTTTCCTTTTTCTTTTGTTACTCTCTCTCTCTCTCTCTTTCTCTCTCTCTCTCTCGCAGCCTGTACCAATTTGTTAGTGTTTTTGCTATATTAATGTTCTGACTGCTGTATAAACAGGTCAAATGGATCCAATATCTGTAAGATGCCTTATTAACAGCATTTCGCGGTTCGTTCATCTAGTCTCTTGCTGCACATTGAAGTCTATGCCTACTCAGAAGGATTACAGAAACATAGCCTGTTTGTTGAAGCTTTTGAAACCAGTACTTGATAATGTTGTACAAAGGAAATTCCCTTCAGACGATATATTATGTAAAGAGTGTGAAGAGCTGGATATAGTTGTTAATGAGGCTAGAGAGTTCATGGAGAGCTGGTCTCCAAAGATGAGCAAGATTTGCAGTGTGAGTCCTCAAACTGTTTTATTGGATTCACCAGGTAGAGTGATGCCAACAAGAATAGCATAACACAGAAACAAGTACACATAACTTGTGCTTACGTACAACATACTCTCACAATAGTCTCATTATTTAAGAATGCAGTGAACTCCGTTTTCTTAGAACGTTTTTAGCAGCAATTTGATCACTTCTAGTGATGCAAAACTTTGTTTGGAACCCACGTTAAATGAGTCACCGTCTTTAAATTTCACTGCCTTATTAGCCTCCCTTTCAATACTTAACTTCTCTGGAGCAAAAATTACACTTCAAACTGTACAAAGCTATTATGGGCTTATTATGTTGTGAGATCCCCAGTATTCATTTCGTTATTGATGTTGGTATCAATGGGAATATTACATAACAAAGAAACGAAAAAGTAGAAAAAGGCTGTTAGCAGAGCATGGGGCCTTGAAGTATGTGTTCAATTTCTATCAACCAATTTGAATGTTTTGCATTTTTTATTTTTTTGTCATTTGATATTCCCAGGTTCTGCAAAGTAAGCCCCTGATGCTAAAAATCCAAAGCTCCTTGCTTAAGATTTGCAATATTGTATGTACATTATTGAAGTCATCATCATCAAACTCAAGTTTAGCTGATATTCAGGTATGCATGTGTTTGGAGTCTATTTCATGCTTCTATTGATTTTTATTGCTGCTACTTATTTCTGTTCCAAAGGATTCTTTATGATGAGCTCCTTTATTTGATGTGTATCTTTTCTCCTTTTTGCTTTCGGTTCTCCTGTGTTGTATTCATCTATTATTTGAAGTCTGGTATGCAGCTTCTCTTATGCAGCCAGTACTATTTTAGTTGCCTGGTGCAGTATGCCAAGAAACAAGAGCACTACTGATTTATGGTAATCTGTTTCAGCACTGTATTCACGAATTTCACAGTTTGAAGCTGGATATTATATCAGAACGCTTGGGAGAGGTTCTGAAAAGTCAAAGAGAAGGGCTGATTCCTGAGTCTGAAGATCTACTAACGATCATCAAGTTGCTTAATTTGACATCAAACCAGGAACTGCTGAAAGAGAGTATTGCCTTGGAAAAGGAGTATATGAAGGTCAAAGACAACAAAACTGTAGGAGAATTAGTACAAAACAACCACATTGTTGACCTTATGTCCCATATGCGCGATTTCATGATTAAGCTTGAGGGTTTTAAGTCTATAAATGGCATTCCCATCCCTTCATACTTTCGCTGCCCTTTGTCGTTAGGACTCATGCTGGATCCAGTGATTGTGGCTTCTGGCCAAACCTATGAGAGGGCTTCCATCCAAAAATGGCTGGATCATGGATTGACCATCTGCCCAAGAACACGTCAGACGCTCTCACACACAAATCTTATTCCAAACTACACGGTGAAAGCTCTTATAGAAAATTGGTGTGAGGAAAACAAAATAAAACTGTTCAACACCTCGGGGTGCACCAAAATTGTCTCAGTTGCTTTGCAATCTGAAAGTGTATCTCCACAAGATCTCCTTCATCTCGAAAATGTCGGTTGTTCTTTACAAAGCAGCAATTCTACATCAAGTTCCTCCCTTGACAGTGCACATGGGTCTGAATTGCAGAAGGTTGATCGATCTTCTAGATTTAGAGAGGAAGAATTTAGTGTTTGCCAGATGAGGGAGACTGAAAACTTGGAGCAATCGACCCCTGAACACTCATATATTCATAGCAGGAGTGAATCAGCATCCAGTGCTGTTTCCAACGTTGATTATTTTCCCCTTGCATCAACTGATGTCCCTGGGATATCCAGTAAGCATGATAATGTGAGTGAGTTATCAGGAAAGATAACTTTTGGGTGTGCACCATCTTCTTCTTTGAATGGAGATTCAGGATGTTCCCCTCCCTTGTCTGGAAAACAATATCACAGCTCCAAAACAATGGCCGAAATGGCTGTCAATGGAAACCATAGCCACCTTAGAGCACTTTCTCTTCCATCTGAAATGGGGTCTAGTGATTTAACTACGAGTTCCCATGTTGATAAACTAGTTGAAGATTTGAAGAGCCAATCAAATGCATTGCAAGCTGCAGGTGCAGCAGAATTACGTTTTCTTGCAAAGCACAACATGGAGAATCGTGTCATCATAGGCCAGGCTGGGGCCATTGCACCATTGATTTCACTGTTACACTCAGATATGAAATTAACACAAGAGCATGCTGTCACTGCACTTCTGAACCTCTCGATAAATGAAAAGGTTAAGAACAAGATTGCAGAAGCAGGAGCACTAGAACCACTTATACATGTTCTAAGAACAGGAAATACAGGTGCCAAAGAGAACGCAGCAGCATCTCTGTTCAGCCTTTCTGTTTTGCAAGAATACAAGGTAAAGATTGGCCGTTCCTGTGCAGTTAAACTACTGGTTGATCTTCTAGGGTCAGGCACTCTCAGAGGTAAGAAAGATGCAGCTACTGTCTTGTTCAACCTATCAATCTTTCACGAAAATAAGGCTCGTATAGTTCAGGCAGGAGCTGTGAAGTATCTGGTTGAGATGATGGACTCTGGATCAGAAATGGTTGACAAGGCAGCTGCTCTTCTTGCAAACCTGTCTACTATTCCAGAGGGGTGCTTGGTGATTGCTCGAGAAGGGGGAATACCATTTCTTGTTGAGATTGTTGAGATGGGATCTCAGAGAGGAAAGGAAAATGCTGCCTCTATACTTTTGCAACTGTGCATTAATAGTCCAAAGTATTGTCGCCTTGTTTTGCAAGAAGGAGCTGTCCCACCTCTTGTCGCATTATCTCAGTTTGGCACGCCAAGAGCCAAGGAGAAGGTATATAGCTTTGTCTCTTCTTCAGTTATCTACTTATCAAAGTGTGCCATAAAATTATGGAGGCCGCTTCTGTTATATAACCCGAAGAGGGTAGAACATAACAAATGACTTACTATTACTAATACCCCTCCCCTTTTTTGGAAATGACAACAAAGCTCCCCATATGTAAATGGGTTGTGCTCTCAAGCTGGAGAGCAGCTCTCCAGCCTGTGATATTCTTCCAATCATATTGTTTGAAATTGAAACCTTATAAAGAGCAATGGGATGAGAGAGATAATACATTTTTTTTTTAAAGCAGGCACAACAGCTACTCAGTCACTTCCGTAATCAGCGCAAAGATGGTACTGGGAGGGGAAAATCATAAAAAGAGAAATTTTGTAAATTCTTACCCGCGGTTTTGATATTTTATTTTATGTAAGTTGCTCACCTTAGATTATATCTGTAGTAGCCTTTTACCCAAATTCTTTATTTTCCAGCTATTATTACCATCTGTGCTGTAGCCATGAATTTTCATGACATTGAAATGGAACTAGATTGTCTGCTTTATATATTCAAGTAGGTTTTCTCTTTGCTTTGGTCACCTACCAGTGTTATAGTTAGCTTGTATATAATCCTTAAAACTTATGTACTTTGCTCTGTCAATATTCACCTGTTACAAATGGCGGGATTAAAGATGGGAAGAACCGGAGATCAGTGTATGCTTCGTGTTTTTTTGATCGTTATGGCAAGGATTAGTTGTTTATTGACGCGCGTTCTCTAAATGTCGTAAACCATGCTTGATTGCTCTTCTTCATCAGCTGAATCAAATACTTCTGATATTTTGATTTTGGTACACATCTTTGAAATTTGTGACTTAGAAGTTCAACCTCAGGTTGTGTTTAAGGTGAGGCTGTGCCATTAACCACTTTAGCTAATCGCAGATCTCTCTTCCACAACGGCTTTGGCAAGACTGATGATACCAAAAATTAGCTAAGGCTAAGCTCAGCCCATTTTACAGATTAGGGGTTTACCCCCACTAAGGGCCCACAACATAATGTCCAAATCTAGTTGAGCTAGCTAAGGTCGGGTGACTAAGATGACCTCTCAATCCTTAGCTTCCCAACTAGTCATCCCAAATCAGAAATCCCAGCTCNTGGGTTTTAGTTGAGCTAGCTAAGGTCGGGTGACTAAGTTGACCTCTCAATCCTTAGCTTCCCAACTAGTCATCCCAAATCAGAAATCCCAGCTCAGACACCTCAGCTTAGATACCTCAGATCAGACGACCTAGGTTGGACCTCATAGTTCAGATCTTCTAGCTTGAGGCTTCCAGTTCGAGAGGCACAGGTTGGGAATCGTCACCAACCTGACCTCGTGTGTATTGCGATGATGACAATTCACACTTTCAAGAGGGTCACATTACACTTATGAAATGTTGTCTCTAATGGCCAAACATTCTATCACATGGGTTGTAACAACCCCAAGGGGATTACGTTGATCACGCAAGGATCACGACAGTTACGTAAGGATTGCGATGATTTTGCAAGGTCACAACATACTATAAATGGGGATCAAATCTCTGACATTGTAATAAATCAAGTGTCCATACATTGACTCTCTGTAATTCCGTAACTTTCTTGCCCGAGTAATAGAGAATTTCCTAAGGAGCAAGAGATTCTATTAGAGTGAACTGACCAAGCTTTCGAGCTGGTGAACCATTATAAACCCTCTGTCTATTAATTTCTACTCACGGCTATTATTCTTGAATTAATTGTTCAACCACTAATAGTCAAGAAGCTCTAACTGGATACTCTAGTAATCTCCATCAATGGATCCCCAATTCATTTAGCTTTACTCAATCGTGTAGAATGCACCATCAGTTTGGCGCAATCTGTGGGAAACAATTGTTTCGATTTCTGCTAAAATTCTATTGATCTTTCAGTAATTGATGGTCTCTATGCGCAACATGAGCAAAAATTAAGGAAATCTACTACGGATACAGAACTAGCAAGAAGCCAATATCGTGGGACAACAGAGAATTCTGTTGAATCCTTAGCTAAACCCAAAAGACAATCTGCTAATGGTAGATCCCCCCTAAATAATGAATTCGAAGCACTGAGTCAAGCCAATGNCGAGAAGCCAATATCGTGGGACAACAGAGAATTCTGTTGAATCCTTAGCTAAACCCAAAAGACAATTTGCTAATGGTAGATCCCCCCTAAATAATGAATTCGAAGCACTGAGTCAAGCCAATGAGCATCTCCTCCAGCAAAATGAGGATCTAGTAAATCTCATCCGCGCTTAGAATCTTGTGGGGAGGGGGCACAACCAACCCTAGATGATCCCCCACGAAGGCATCATCATCATCAAAATCCTTTGAAGAAAATTATAAAAGAGAACGATCTCAATCACTCGGCTGATAACATTCATCACAGAGTCCCGAGAAATGGGGAGGGAGATGAGGTCCAGAGTCAAATTAGAGGAGTTCACAGAAACAAACGCATCCCAAATCTTCTCCAACAAAATGGGAGGGATTAATTCTGGGAGCGACGTTTCAAAGAAATCCAGCAGGAGCTAACATAAAGGAGGCGATGAAAAGCAAAGCTCCGATGACCATGGATGCTCTAATTCAGCATACAAAGTTGTCATTCACCCCCAAGGTGCTACACTTTTCTCTTCCTAAAATATTAAAAATGCCTCAAATCAAAGCATTTGGCGAGACGAAGGATATCATGGACCACCTCAACACATATAAGAATCAGATGGAACTGCATGGATGCCACTATCTAGTGCGCTGTCGAGCCTTTGCTATCACTTTGAACGGCTCAATCTTGGCTTGGTTCAATAGGCTAGCCCCGACTTCAATTTCCTCTTTTAGAGATGTCTTCATCTCATTTGTGTCTCACTTCATAGGGGCTCGAACTTACCGAAAGCCTTCTTACCACCTGTTGAGCGTAAAACAAGGTTCAAATGAATCACTGCAGAGCTATGTCTAGAAATTCAACTCGGAGTCGTTAAAAGTGGATGCCCTCGATGAGAAGCTTTCCCTCACAACCTTCTTCTTTGAGTTAGGGGTCCAATCAAAGGATTTACTGTTTTCAATTGCCAAGAACCCCTAGGCTAATATGTCCGAGTTGTTGGCAAAAATAGAGAAGTATATCAATGGTGATGAAACCTTCCTCTCAAAAGTTAGGAACTCCTCTACTCAGAGAGAGAAGGAAAAGAAAAGGGATCGGAGTCCTAAGAAGGATCGAAGTTGGGATTGATCCCCATGGAGAGGTGGAGATCGTTCCCTAAAGAGGAGAAGTGACATCAGAGACCGCCTGGGTCCCCCTCATTAGGAGCTACAACCGAAATATGCCCCACAAAAATTCACCCCCCCTCAACACCACGGTATCACAAGTGTTGTATGAGGTCCAAAATGAGAAATTCTTGAGGTGGCCACCTCGGATGAAGGCGGATCCCCTCAAGCGAGATGCAACAAAGTAATGTGAATACCGCCAAGACCAATGCCACCATATCGATGATTGTATCCTATTGGAAAAGAAGATTGATTTCTCAGTCCAGCCAGGTCAACTGTGCCGCTTTGTAGCATAAGATAATCAAAACCGAGCTAACCCACCTTCTGCTCCACAACAGCAAGCACCACCTCAACATCAACAACCTAAGTAGGGTTATCTCATCTATTGACCCAACGATCATAATGCATAAACTCAACGTTGACCCGACCTACAAACCCATAAAGCAGAAGTGAAGAAGTTTCGCCCCTAAGTGCCAAAAAACCATACACAAATAGGTCTCTAAGCTCCTCCATGCCAAAGCCATCAGATAAGTTAATTACCCAACCTGGTTGGTAAACATGATCCTCGTAAAGAAAATCAATGGCAAGTGGCGGCTCTACATTGAATTTCACCAACCTAAACCATGCTTGCCCAGAAGACAATATTCCACTCTCACAGATTGACCTAATCGTAGATGCCACAGTTAGGCACGAGCTGCTCAGCGTTATGGACGCCTTCTGAAGATACAACCAGATCAGGATGGACCCTAATGACCAAGAAAAATCAACATTTGTGCCTGAGAATGGGACATACTATTACCAGGTCATGTCATTCGGGCTAAAAAATGTAGGGGTAACCTATCAATGGTTGGTGAATTGTATGTTCTAGGGACAGATCAGATCATCTATGGAGGTCTATATTGATGATATGCTGGTTCAGATACTCAAGCAGTATAAGATGAAGCTCAACCTTGCAAAGTGTGCCTTTGGGGTCTCCGCAAGGAAATTGCTAGGCTTCATAGTCAACAGTTGAGGTATAGAGGTCAATCCAAAGAAAGTCCAAGCGGTGATTGACTTGTAGTCACCCACAGAACATTGAAAACAACTTTCATTGGGATGAGTGATGTGAAGAGACATTCAAAGCTCTTAAGGAATACCTCGGCTTGCCTCTAATTCTAGTTAGCCCTCGAGAAGGGGAAGTCCTTACCTTGTACTTTGTTGTGTCAGATTTCTCCACAAGCGCAGTTCTAGTAAGGGAACAAGAAAGAGCTCAGTAGTCAGTCTACTATTATATTAGAGCTCTAAGGGGGGTAGAGGAAAGGTACCTAAAGATGGAGAAACTAGTTCTAGCCCTAGTGACAACAAGAAGAAGGCTCAAGCCTTATTTTCAAGCTCATACGATAAAAATCTCTACAGATCAGCCAATGAAATAGATCTTGCACAAGCCGAAGTCATCTGGAAGATTAGTGAAATGGGCAATCGAGCTTAGCAAATTCGACATCAAGTATAGGCTCAAAATCGCCATTACGGGGGCAGGTTTTAACCGATTTTATTACAGAGGTCACCACACCTGCAGAATTGGAGGCGTCTCAAGAATTAAACAACCTCGTCTTTGACCTGCCGACATGAAAACTCTCAATCGATTGAGCATCCAATGCACAAGGTAGCGGAGCCGATTTAAACATGACCTCACCAGATAGAATAGACCTAGAGTATGCCCTCAGGTTCAATTTTAAGGCTTCAAATAACGAAGCGGAATACGAAGCAAATATCGCAGGACTCAAGTTAGCTCATTCTATGAAAGTGGAACATGTTATAATACACAGTGATTCATAGCTAGTAGTGGGGCAGATAGAGGAGACATACGAAGCCATAGATGACACTATATCTGAAAAGGGTATAAGAATTGTTGAAAAAATTCAGTTAGGTCAAGATCGAGTAGAGAATTCTCGAGCAGATGCTCTAGCCATATTGGCCACTTCCTTACAAGAAAGTCTAGACGAATTCATCCTAGTTGAACACCTAGTTGAGCCTTTAGTGAGCTCTGAACTGGAAGAGGTTCTTCCAGTTGATACACAGTCAACCTAGATGGATCCAGTCCTAGCTTATTTACAAAACAAAACTCTACTTGTAGATTCTAAAGAAACAGCGACACAAAGGACCAGGTCATCTAGATTCACCCTCATCTAAGGAAAGCTATACAAGAGAGGCTTATCTTCACCTCTCTTAAAGTGCATAAGAGAGGACAAAACGAACTACATCTTAAGGGAGATTCATGAGGGCATTTGTGGTAATCACATTGGAGCTCATACCTTAGCCTATAAGGCACTCAGACAGGGATATTTCTGGCCTACCATTGTTAAGGAAGCAAAGGAGTTGGTCAAGAAATGCAAGGTTTGTCAACTCAACGCAAACATTCCACATTACTTGCCAGAGTTACTCACCTTGGTGATAAGCCTGTTGGAAAGGAAATCCAAGAATCATTGACAACACGTATGTTTCGAATACAAAAAAAAAATCGTTAAAACCCTATAAAACGGAACAAAGGTTTACCTTCGAGATCCCTCTGGATTAATCTCGTCTCAGCACAAATACAGAATCTAACAAAAAATGTGGAAGGCAGTTCGATGAACCTCATAGCCTTCTATTGGATATCCCTCAACGTCAAAAATTAGATGCAATNCAAAGGTTTACCTTCGAGATCCCTCTGGATTAATCTCGTCTCAGCACAAATACAGAATCTAACAAAAAATGTGGAAGGCAGTTTGATGAACCTCATAGCCTTCTATTGGATATCCCTCAACGTCAAAAATTAGATGCAATGTGGGTTGCAAAGACCTCTGAATTTTTGATCTTTCTCTCTCAGCCTCCCTAAAAAATGTGAGTTATCAAAGTGACGCTGATTTAGAGAACCAATACGTCTATATATAGGTTATGAAAGAAATCTTAAGGAGAAATAAGGGTCGGGCTTCTAATGGGCCTAAGATTTTTATGTTCAACTCATAACAAACATCCTATAGTTCATTAATAATAAGTTAGTNATAGAGGTCACCACACTTGCAGAATTGGAGGCGTCTCAAGAATTAAACAACCTCGTCTTCGACCTGCCGACATGAAAACTCTCAGTCGATTGAGCATCCAATGCACAAGGTAGCGGAGCCGATTTAAACATGACCTCACCANATACGTCTATATATAGGTTATGAAAGAAATCCTAAGGAGAAATAAGGGTCGGGCTTCCAATGGGCCTAGGATTTTTATGTTCAACTCATAACAAACATCCTATAGTTCATTAATAATAAGTTAGTCCACTAAAAATTTATTATTGATCTCCTGAGCCTTATCTTAAAATTATACTTCTAGCTCCTTATTATTATTATATATTTAATAATCTCCCTACGTTTAAGATTACAACTGACCATTAATTAAATAAGTTACTAACAATTATATTTAATTGACTTCTTCTATTCCGTAAAATTTTATCACTCAACTTATTTATCATGTGGATAATTAAATCCATATGCATGATTTGACATGAACAAAACTTACGGGCTTCCTTAAGAGGACATCATCAACTTATTTAAATATCAGGACGTGGTTTCTTTTAATAATTAATTTCTACCAACTCTCCGAGCTTATTGACTCCCAACTCTCTGAGCTTATTGACTCCCAACTCTCTGAGCTTATTGATTCAATATGAATCTCACTCTTTGATGAATTAAAGTGACAATTATTATGTACACGTGACAATTAAATATCTCGGGATTAAGAGTATAAACAATCATAATAATCACGAGGTATTTATTATCTTATTGAATCGGTAAAAGATAATAACCTCAACGTGGGTCTGTTCAATACACAAAGTATACTAGTGCAATAATTCGAGACATCAAATAGTCTCCTATAGTCAAGACAGACTATCAGAATATTATACTACAATCATACTGATGGTGTGTCCAATTCCATTTAGGATTGTAAACCTATACTCATATTATACAAGGATCAAATAATCCGGTCTTCTGTGCATAAGCTAAACTCTATACACCAGATTATCTATAATATAAAATATAAGACACGCATGCATACCATAATGCAAACATTTTGCCCACATAGATTCTCAATAAAAATGAAAAAAATAAATAACTTATTAATTAATAAAACGAGTTTCACTACAAAAAATAAGCTTTTTGTATATAACTCTATCAATGCCCTTGACCTTTCTAGCAGGGGGAGTTGAATACACTCGGACCTCTTCAAATTAGCTTAGGGCAGTGTAAGTTCATTATAATTGGGGTCGATTATTTCACCAAGTGGGCTGAGGTAGAGCCCTTCACGAGGATCACAGAGCAGAAAATTCGAAACTTCGTTTGGAAGTCCATTATTTACAGGTTCGGAATACCAAGGGTCTTCGTCTCAAACAATGGGAGGCAGTTCGAGAATTCAACATTCAAAGGGTTCTGCGCNCTAAGTGAGCTGAGATGGAGCCCTTCACGAGGATCACAGAGCAGAAAATTCGAAACTTCGTTTGGAAGTCCATTATTTACAGGTTCGGAATACCGAGGGTATTCGTCTCAAACAATGGGAGGCAGTTCGAGAATTCAACATTCAAAGGGTTCTGCGCTGAGCTCGATATAAAGAACTACTTCTCTGCACCTGCTCATTCGCAGTTTAATGGGTAAGCAGAAGTCACCATCCAAGCTATCAAGTTAGCTCTAAAGACCAGACTTGTAGCTTCAAAGAGCCAATGAGTGGAGTATTTGCCAGAGGTACTATGGGTTTACAAAACCACTATCAGAATAACCACGAATGAGACACATTTTGCTCTCGCCTACAACATTGAGGCGGTGGTCCCTGTCGAAATAGGTACTCCATCTCCAAGGACAAAGCTCACGGATATAGAACAAGACAACATGTCGTTACTTATTAATCTCGAACTATTAGATGAGAAAAGGAATAACGTCTTACAACGCATCTTAGACTATCAGACAAAGGCAGTGCGGTATTACAATAAGAAAGTTAAATAAAGAAGCTTCAAAGTAGGAGATCTTGTTTTAAAGAAACTCTTTCTAGCTGGGAATGACTCCACACATGGGAAACTAGGACCAAATTGGAAAGACCATATGTAGTCACGAAGGTGATTCGACTAGGAAACTACGAGCTGTAAACTAAAGAGGGAAAAATCCTACCTCACTCATAGAACGCAAACCATCTGAAAAGGTTTTACCCATAGAAGGAAAACAGAAAAGGAGAAATGCCTTGTAACCGTACCTATTGATAAATTCATCTTACAGTTGAAGTATTAGCTCATCCATTTTAAAAAATAAGACAAGCTCTTCAGCTCACAAGCAAACAATGAGCTCCTCAACTCAAAAACAAACGATGAGTTCTTCAACTTATAAATAAATAATGAACTTTTCAGCTCATAAAAATAGATGAACTCTCAAACTCATAAATAAATGATAAGCTCTTCAGCTCATAAAAATAAGATCAGCTCTTCGGCTCATAAACGAACGATGAACCCCTCAGGTCATAAATATAAGATGAGTTCTTCAACTCATAAATAAATGATGAGTTTTTAAACTCATAAACGTAAGATAAGTTCCTCAACTCATAAACAAACGATGAGCTCTTTAGCATATAAATATGAGATGAGCTCTTCAAACTCATAAAAATAAGATGAGCTCTTAGACTCATAAGCAGATGGTGAGCTCTTCAGAATTCTTCAAGCTCATGAAGCCCAAGTTTGGGGGGGCCATATAGACATCAAACTCATAAACAGACAAGTTTGAAACAAATGCTTTCAAAAGATCAAGACCCTTCTTGAAGCAAGGGGCAAGGAAGGAGACAAATCTCCATTCCTTAAGCACACCTTAATCATGAAGAAAAGAAAAGTTACTAAGATAGAATTTTTCAAAATTAGTTATTATTCAAAACTAGAAGAAAATTATAGAGCTGAAAGTTCGATGTCTAGAAAGTTACAAGAGCTCAAAGTTCCTAAAAGATAGAAAGGCTAAGCATCTGCTTTAGGAGTAATGGTCTCTTCAATGCCTCCAGGCAACTCGGGGTTAGTAATGTTCGTCTGAATTTCAGGTAGAGCATAAGTTAGGTCTGATTGTCCCTCAAGCAAGGAAGTAGTTGGGTCTGACCGATCTTCAGGCAGAGCAGGGGCAGAAATCACCACTTCATCAAGAGCAACAACTAGGACCTCATCAGAAACAATCATTGGTAGAGTAGGCTCAGAAGTCTTCACCTCATCCATAATTGCAAATACTTTCTCAGTAACTTTTTCCTCTCCAAGGGGAGGTTAGAAGTCAAAGTACAGCTCTGGATATTTCTTCATGTCATGCTTCTGAAAGGTGAAATAGCCCTTAGCCCAAGCAGTGGCACCCTCATCCTTCAGTTTAGCAATAGTGGTGTCCCTCTTAGCCACCCTAGACCTCTCTGCTTCAAACTCCTTAAGGTAGACGACATTGATCTCGCTCAGCTCTTTCAGCTCGTCCTTTACTACCTTTGTCGTTTCCTATGCCTTCACCATTTCTTTCTAAGCTTGCGCAAGACCATCCGTCTTGAGCTTTAACTTAGTCTCAAGCTTCTTTTTAGATGAGTTCAAGTCCTTGACTTGTCCCTTGAGGTCATCATTCTTGAAGGGCAGCTCAACAACCTTGAGGGATTCCTTAGCAATCCCCAGCAACCTTCTCTGAAGCTTGAGTCCTGCTCACAAGAGCTTCAAAATGTATTGCCATCTGTAAAAGAACAAAAATAAAGCATAGTTAGGGATCACAAAGTGAAGCTAGGTTCAATAAATAGACTTTGATTAAACCTAAAGATAGAAACATGGACTCACCAAAGTTGCCCCATATAAGGGAGTGGTAGCTGAGGTGGAGAGGGGCATCGAGGAAGCCTCCCAGAGGTTAGCCTTAAGATTGATCGAAAGAGTGGCACTGGCAACCAAGCAGGGAACACTCGCCTTTGGCCACCTTAGCTGAAGAACTCCTCGACGTGTCGAGAAACATCTTTGAAGGTGCCCCTTTAGCAGTCTGTGGTGGAAGGGGGTCCTAAAGGGATGAAGTTATTGTATCTAAAGCATTGGCCACCTCCTTGAGCGTAGGAGAGGTCTTGACCTTCCTAACATCCAAAGGAGGCTTGGGAGTAGGAAGGACCTTCTTAGAAGAATCCTTCTTCGAAACCTTCTAAGAAGGATTTAGGTTGTCGCTCAGCCCAACCTCAGCCTTCCTCTTCCCAGCAGCCTTGGAAGCTCGAGCATAGTCCCTCATTTTGACCAGCTTGACCTTTATGGCATCAACATCTAGAGCCATGATGTCGAGATCGAAGAAGGAAAGAGAAACAAGGTGTTAGACCTGAAACTCTACAAAATAAAACAAAATTCCAAAGTACAAGATAGAGGTCTTACTAGTAAGGTCTTTTCCTCTGAGCGCATATAAATGTACAACAGCTTCACCCCTTCCCTTCGATGGTCTAAAGCCGTGCTTGGCTAGAATTAAGGGCATGAGGAGCTTGACGTATTTCTCAGGGGAGCACTCCTTAAGGTCTCTAATGAGGAGCTTCTCGTCAGTGTCAAGGTCGGGGCGAATACTTGAAACAACAAAGGAAGACATTAGAATTTGAAAAGATAAAATAAGAAAAGCTCAACTAAAGCACCTCAGCATGGACTCACCCAAATTATTTGGGCCTGACCAATCTTGAGGTACTTGAAGCATGTCAGAGGCATCCATCGAATTGAACTCCCACTCCTTGCTAGGCACAAAGAAAAAGTTATTTTTTCAACCTTTGTGAGAGGACAACAAATCAGTAATCAGGTGTTGGGTCTTTACCTATTTTGAGATGTAACGAAAGTCATCAACAAGAGAGAATTTGACATTAAAGAAATGCATAAGTAAAGCAATAAAGGGGNAGGTCAGTAATCAGGTGTTGGGTCTTTACCTATTTTGAGATGTAACGAAAGCCATCAACAAGAGAGAATTTGACATTAAAGAAATGCATAAGTAAAGCAATAAAGGGGAAACCAACTAGATCATTTTCCTTGAAGAAAACCATAAGGCTACTAGAATATCCCAAAAGTTGGTAGAGAGATAAGTAGGACAAACATTGAAATGCTAGAGTACAAACTTAAATAAGGAAAGCATAGGGAACTTAAGACCATTCTCAAAGGCAGCAAAAAAGAAGCAGGTCTTCCAAAGAAACATGTTGTCGTATCAGTTGTCCACATTGGGACACCAGATACAAATGTCCCTAAGGATGCCAAACTTAGCAGAGAATGCGCCAAGCTGCAGAGGAGTAACTTTACTGGGTCTCGCAGTGTCTAAGGTGCACGGAGTGACCTCATCCACCCCAGTCGTGCCTGAGGTTCAAGCTACATTTTTTCTAGCCTGTCTCTTTTGAGACCTCTTAGGCTTCGCGACTGAGCCAAAAAGGAGTAAGGGAGCTCTAGCACTAACATCCAAGGCTTCGACAACATCGACCCTGGGGAAGTTATCTATCTCATCGCCCACGTCCCCAAGGTCATCGACCTCATCAGGGTTAGACACAGTGACCCTTTTACTTACCTAGGAGGAGCTTGGTAGATTGCCCTCGTCATCAAAACCAATCTGTGTACGACAATGGGATCGGACCTGGGGAGATTTTTCATCCATACTGAGGGAAACAGAAGACCCTGTTGCCTCAAAAGAAATAGACATGGGAACACAAAGAGCAAAATACCCAAAGCTAGAGTAGAGGGAAGAAAAGTTTAGAGAACAATCCTCAATTGCTCGAGAATCCAAACACCAGCTCCCAAATAGGAAAACCCTAGTAGTTGTGTAAGGGTCCAAGAAAAGAGGAAGACGATACAAAGACCAACCCGAACCCCCAAAATAATGAAAATGGAACGACCAAAAGTGGAAGAACCACCTCGGATTCGAGGAATCCAAGCTAAAAGGAAAAATCAAGGTAGAAGATGTACCTAAGCAGATGCGATTGACAGTTGAAAACCAAGAACAACGCCTAGAAAGATGGGGAAAAGCTTCGTGCATACTTGAAGTAGACCAAAGAAAGATATGGGCGCTCGTTGAGAAGGATTGACGAATAGAGGAAGAAAAAAAGAAAAAGTTGCAGAGCAAAGGGTAGAAGGAGGTATTTTANAAATCAAGGTAGAAGATGTACCTAAGCAGATGCGATTGACAGTTGAAAACCAAGAACAACACCTAGAAAGATGGGGAAAAGCTTCGTGCATACTTGAAGTAGACCAAAGAAAGATATGGGCGCTCGTTGAGAAGGATTGACGAATAGAGGAAGAAAAAAAGAAAAAGTTGCAGAGCAAAGGGTAGAAGGAGGTATTTTATGGAAAAAGAAAAGAAGGATTTGAAAAGACAAAAAGTTTGAAAAAGAAAAATGTTTGGCGGTTTTTGCCCGTAGAAACATTTAAGGCATTCATACGGTTGGACACTTAGTGTGCAAACATTGGGCATGCACGATAATCAAGGCATGCATGACTCCTCACACGCGTGTAACNCATGTGTAACACCGAAAAACCTAAGAAACGTCCCATCACGCACTTTCCAAGTTTGAAAAAAAAACAAGTAGTGCTTATCCACAACCAGTAGCGCAGATCATTCCCAATCCACGTCAGACAAGGTTTACCCATCTAGGGACTAAGGGACAACTGATGATACCAAAAATTAGTCAAGGATAAGCTTGGCCCATTTTACAGATCAGGAGCTTACCCCCACTAAGGGCCCACGACATAATGCCAAAATCTAAGTTACGTCGAGGCAGCTAAGGTCAAGTGGATGAGCTAACCTCTTAATCCCTAGCTTCCCAAGTGGTCATCCCAAGTCAGCTCAAATACCTCAGATCAGATGTCCCAAGTCGAACCTCATAGCTCAGAACTTCCAGCCCGAGGCTCCTAGTTCGAGAGACGCTGGTCANGTCAAAATCTAAGTTACGTCGAGGCAGCTAAGGTCGAGTGGATGAGCTGACCTCTTAATCCCTAGCTTCCCAAGTGGTCATCCCAAGTCAGCTCAAATACCTCAGATCAGATGTCCCAAGTCAAACCTCATAGCTCAGAACTTCCAGCCCGAGGCTCCTAGTTCGAGAGACGCTGGTCAAGAATTGTCACCAACCTGACCCTCGTATGCATTGCGACAATGAAAGTTCACACCTTCTAGAGGGTCATGGCATACTTATAGAATGTTGCCTTTAACGGCCAAACATTCCATCACATGGGTCGTAACAACTCCAAGGGATCACGTTGATCACGCAAGGATTGTGACAGTTACGCAAGGATCACTATGATTACGCAAGGCCATAACATACTATAAATGAGGATCGAATCCCTCACGTTGTAATAAATCAAGTGTCCATACATTGACTCTATAATTTTGTAATTTTTTTTCCCAAGCAATAGAGAATTCCCCCATTAGCAAGAGACTCCATTAGAATGGATTAGTCAAGTTTTTTGAGCTGGTGAACCAATATAAACCTNTCCCCAAGTAATAGAGAATTCCCCCATGAGCAAGAGACTCCATTAGAATGGACTAGTCAAGTTTTTTGAGCTGGTGAACCAACATAAACCTCCTATCTATTAATTTCTACTCACAACTATTATCCCTGAATTGATTGTTCAACCACCAAGAGCTAGGTAGCTCTAACTAGATAGTCCAGTAATCCTCATCAATAGATCCCAATCCATTTACCTCTACTCAATCGTGCAGAATACACCATCAAAGAGTATAGTTAATAGCATCAGTTTGTTCCACAGGTGTTTGAGAACTTGACATGCACATCAATTGTTTTTAGTAGGAAACTTGAGAGGTAGTTAAAAGATGCATGCTGATTTATTTCTCTGATAAAGCCTATGAACTTCGTACCATCTGCCTCATTTTGCATATATGGCCGTCTGGTGTCGAATGTGACATGTCCATGTTGTTGGGATAGGTAGCTCATATTCAAAATATGAAGCGTTACATCAAGCTCAAGAAGATAATGGGTCATTTGTCGGAACCTGAACGAATTAGGGCTGTAATAAATATAAGTTAAGTTGTAACCTTAATTCAATGTGGAATAAATAAAACAAGACAGTCACTCTAGGATCGTGGATGTAAACAAGTTGTTGAACCATGTAAATTTTTGTGTTCTTTTTCTATTATTTTGTTTCATTGATTGTTCATTGCACACACGAATCACAACGTATGTTCCTATCTGTCTATGCTTTTTTTCAAAACGGATCCAAATTCCCGTCATCTCGGTTTTATTTTGTAGTAGCTCACATATTGGTTATGAGTGAGGGACCCATTTATAAATAATATACCGCACTTGAACTGCAAATCTATTGGTAAGTGAAACTGAAGAAAAATGTAACGGATGGATGACAATGGCCACATAGACATAGGTTGTTCTACAAGTGAATTATTGATGCTGAAGGAGCTTGAATTTGCTAGTTAACAACTAACACGTATAAGCTTGAGATGTTAATGAGTGGCTCCCCGGCATATTTGTTAAACAGCCAATTGGGATGTTAAATAGGGATTGTTAAGTGATCCAAGCGGTTTGATTTTGGTTCGGATTTAGTTCATTGAAATTGTAAAATGAAAAGAATTTGATTAAATTTTAAGTTTGTTTGTAAACGAGGTGATGCCAAGCAATGAACGGATCGGTTCAACTTGAATAAGTTATTTTGCATCAATAATACTGATTTTATGGTTAAATAATCTCTCTCTCTCTCTCTCTCTCCCCCCCCCCCCCCCCNAAATAAGGTATTTCTCAGATTGTGTTTGGGTATTTATGTGTGTGTGTGTGAGAGAGAGAGAGAGAGAGGAGTTGGGTGTTGTCTATTGTTTAGAAAGGAAAAATTTGGGGGGGAAAAGTGTGTTTATGTGTTCTATTTGCAATGTGCTTTGTTTTAAGTGTTTGTTGTGTGTGTGAGGGAGAGAGAGAAAATAAGCAGCAAAATTGACGAGAAAAAAAATGTGTGTTTTTTTTTGGTACAAAGGAAAAGTAAAAAGGGTTATCTAAACCCTCTAGAAAAAGAAATACATGAAAGATCATTCAAAAGATACAATTCCAACACAGGCGGTGGGATTTCAAAAAACACAAAAGGTTCTTGTTGTTGCCCTCCCAGANCGTAACATTAACCCCAATGCCCCTGATACCTGTTGGCCATCCTCAACATTTATGACCATCATCGACTCTCTCTCTCTATTTTATGCAAGACAAACATAGGGTATGAACCATAACCCCAATCAACAATCTCCACCTCCACCTCCATCATCACCCAAAAGTTCATATAACTACTACCACTCACAACCAGTAACGAACAGTAACAACTATGCCCGTGGAATTGGAGCAATTTCAAGGCGTTGCCATGAATTGGAGCTTAGTTGCCCATGTAATTCATGGCAAATAAGGTATTTCTCAGATTGTGTTTGGGTATTTATGTGTGTGTGTGTGTGAGAGAGAGAGAGAGAGNTGTAATTTCATCCTCCTTGTTTATATATTGACTCACTTTGGTCCTTAACCCCAACTGTCGTCCAAATAATAGACAAAAAATGTCACGTGCTTGGCTCATGAGGGTATCAAGGGACATTTTTTTCATTGTGCTTCCAAAGACAAGGGACACAAATGGAAAAGCAACTCTTTAGAAAAAAACCAAGGATTAAACTGGAAACCCTTCCCCCTTCCCCAACCTTTAAACCCTGTCAGTAGTTTCCCAGTACTGGCGACCAGATCCCCCTATCCCTAACATTAACCCCAATGCCCCTGATACCTGTTGGCCATCCTCAACATTTATGACCATCATTGACTCTCTCTCTCTATTTTATGCAAGACAAACATAGGGTATGAACCATAACCCCAATCAACAATCTCCACCTCCACCTCCATCATCACCCAAAAGTTCATATAACTACTACCACTCACAACCAGTAACGAACAGTAACAACTATGCCCGTGGAATTGGAGCAATTTCAAGGCGTTGCCATGAATTGGAGCT
Source organism: Ilex paraguariensis (assembly GCA_963454935.2). Lineage (NCBI taxonomy): Eukaryota > Viridiplantae > Streptophyta > Magnoliopsida > Aquifoliales > Aquifoliaceae > Ilex > Ilex paraguariensis. The sequence continues at coordinate 258,745 of CAUOFW020001059.1, read as the reverse complement.
TAGTTGCCCATGTAATTCATGGCAAATAAGGTATTTCTCAGATTGTGTTTGGGTATTTATGTGTGTGTGTGTGTGAGAGAGAGAGAGAGAGAGGTTGGGTGTTGTCTATTGTTTAGAAAGGAAAAATTTGGGGGGGAAAAGTGTGTTTATGTGTTCTATTTGCAATGTGCTTTGTTTTAAGTGTTTGTTGTGTGTGTGAGGGAGAGAGAGAAAATAAGCAGCAAAATTGACGAGAAAAAAAATGTGTGTTTTTTTTTGGTACAAAGGAAAAGTAAAAAGGGTTATCTAAACCCTCTAGAAAAAGAAATACATGAAAGATCATTCAAAAGATACAATTCCAACACAGGCGGTGGGATTTCAAAAAACACAAAAGGTTCTTGTTGTTGCCCTCCCAGACTTGCCATCTTGTTAGCGAAAAAGTTTCCTTCTCTCAGTGTGTGAAGAATGGGGGTATTAGTCAATCCCATTATGTGCTTGCAAATGGCAATGATATTCCTTTCGGGGTGGAGTTCGTCCAACCTAGCAGTAATTAGGTTGAGTGCTTCCCAAAAGTCAGTTTCCATGATCACCTTCTTGAGGTTCTATGTTTGTATAATCTTGAGACCTTGATAAATAGTCCACAATTCAGCTTGTAGGCTAGTGTGGAGTCCTTTAGCTTCCTATAGAAACCTAGCTGCCACCTTCCTTGATCATTCCTTAGCTAGGCCAATGTTCCATTTAGGACTACCATCCACATTCATCTTCATCCATCTTACATTGGGAAAAGAACAACCAATGAGTTTTGGGGGATTGGGTATCCCTTCGGTTTGGGGCTCATTGAAAGCATCCCATGAATCCGGTGTTAGTCTCCAAGCTTTCTTAGCAATAACTTGGGGGGGGGGGATTATTTGTGTTTCCCAAACATTCTTGATTCCTATCTTTCTAGATGTTCCATATTAGTGAAGCAAAAAGAATAGGTCATTTCACTCCTCTCCAAAAAATGTCCTTTCTGGCTTTATAATTTTTAATGAGCCAATTTTAAAGGTTCATAGATTGATCCTGTTGGAGATCATTCATGTTAAGAAATGATCTCCAAACAAGTTCAGCTTTTGGGTAATCCCTCAATATATGGATTGTGTTTTCATTATGAGCCTTGCATTTCTCATAAGCAGGATCATTAGTGAGGTTTCTTGTAAGCCTTAGGGAATCAAAAAGGAGTCTGTCACTTTGGACCAACCACAAAAAAATGTTTAAGTTTCTGTGGGACCCTAAGTTTCCATATCCAATTCTAGTTTAAACCATGATGTTGACTTGGATCAGGTTTAGAGATCTAGTTATAAGCAAATTTGATAGAGAATTTTCATCACTTGTAAGGCCCCAAGATGGTGAGTCTTGATGGGAGCCTTCCGATGGCAGTGGTGAGTGCAAGAGTTCAGAAATAAAGTTTGAGGGGAGACACATACCTACTTTCTGGATATTCCAGTTACCAGTGGAACTTATGATCTTCGCTACTGTGCTACTAGGGTCAGTTGTTGTTGGGATTTGCATCCTTCTTTGGAGTGGACTTTCACCTATCCACCAGTCATTCCATAGCGAAACCTTTGAACCATTACCAATGATCCATTTTGTATTTTCCTTCACTTTTTTAACAAAGCTCTCCATATTGGAGATGCATTAGATTTATGTGGTCAATCTTTCAATGATGGATTCATATACTTCTCTTTGACCACTTCAACCCATAGGGATTTACTCTCAGTATGCAATTTTAATCCCAGTTTAGACAGGATAGCTAAGTTGTTATCTCTACATTTTCTCTAACCCAATCCCCCTAACTCATTGAGGGAGCAGACAGTGTCCCAGTTTATCAAATGAACCTTTTTCCTCTCCTTTGTATCCCCCTAAAGGAAGTTTCTATTTAATCTCTCAATTCTCTCACAGGTGGACTGCGATAACCAAGAGGTTTGCATTATGTAACTTGGAATTTTTGAGGTTACAACTTGGACAAGAATGTTTCTTCCTGCTAAGGAAAGGTTTTTAATTTTTCATCCACTCAATTTAGTTTGGATTTTTTCAATCACTGAGTTGTAGTGTTCCTTACTTACTCTCTTATGAATGACAGGGATACCTAGATACTTTCCTAGGTCTTCGGTACAAGTAATTCCACTTCTNAGTGTTTCTTCCTGCTAAGGAAAGGGTTTTAATTTTTCATCCACTCAATTTAGTTTGGATTTTTTCAATCACTGAGTTGTAGTGTTCCTTACTTACTCTCTTATGGATGACAGGGATACCTAGATACTTTCCTAGGTCTTCGGTACAAGTAATTCCACTTCTTCTACCTAAGTGCAGTGCCTTACTCCTACTGATGTTTAGGGAAAAGTAGACTCTAGATTTTGTGATGCTTACTTTTTGACCTGTGACAGAGCAAAATTCTTCTAGGACAGCTTTAACCATGTCACAATCTTTTTCAAAAGCCCTAGAAAAAAGGATAATGTCATCAGCAAAAAGAAGGTGAGTGATGATAGGGCCTTTTCTAGAGGTCTTGATGCCTTTCCATATTCCTTTTTCAACTTTGTTTTGAATGATCTATCCTAATTTCTCTATACATAAAGTAAATAAGTAGAGTGACAATGGGTCTCCCTGTCTAATCCCTCTTTTAGGTTTAATTGGATCCAAAGGGGATTCGTTCCATAAGATAGACAGGGATGAACCTATCACACAACTCATAATCAAGTCAATCGAAGATTGGGGAAAATTGAAATCAATCAACGTTTGGTGTAGGAAGGGCCAGCTTACTCTATCATAAGCTTTTTCAAGGTCAATTTTAATGACCATCCCTCCGTTCATACCTTTTCTTTTCTTTAGTGAATAAATAATTTCTTGGGTGATAATAACATTATCAATAGTCTGTCTCCCAAAAATAAAACTGTTCTGAAAAGGGGAGATAAGTTTATCGAGAAATTGTCTAAGTCTTGTAACCAACAATTTAGACACAATTTTGTAACTAACATTGCACAAGCTTATGGGTCTAAACTGCAAAGTTAAGGAGGGATTATCAACCTTAGAAATTAGAGAAATTCATGTTTTATTAATATCCTCAGGGCATTCTTTTCTACTTAGAATTTGTTTAATTTGTTGACACACTGAGTTCCCAATGGCATCCCAGTATCTATGGTAGAAATTAGCTTGAAGTCCATCAGTCCTGATGATTTGTAAGGTTTAATATTGAAGACAAATTTTTTGATTTCAAAGTTCATAACCTAGGCTTCAAGGATCTGTTTATCGACTTGGTCAAGCTTTGCTCGATGACTATACTGGTTAGAGTCATTATAATTGCAGTTCTCAGTCCCAAAAAGATTCTTGTAGAAATTCTGGATTACCTCTTCAATTTCATTTTCCTCTGTTACCCATGTTCCTTGGTCATTTTTCAAAGACTATGGTCTATTTCTCTTTCTTCTCATAATTATGGACACATGAAAATATCTGGTGTTTCTATCTCCAAGAGTTATCCAATTATATCTAGATTTTTTATACTAGAGAATTTTCTCTTGTTCAAGAATATGTTGATACTCAATTTGAAGTTGTTCTTCAAGCCTTTCAAGGTTATGGGAGTAAAAATTATCTTGTGCTTTCTGAATGCCTTCTAATCTGGCCAAAATCCTTATTTTCCTTTGGTAGATGTCACCAAAACTATTTTTGTTCCATTCTTGAGCATTTTGGTCAAAGATTTTAGTTGCCAGAGTTGATGATACCTCAAACAAGCCCTAGCTGTGAGCTCAGGAAAGGAAGTTAGGTCAAGTCAGGAGGTCAGGAAAGACACGGAGAATTCAGAGAACCAGGGGTAGAGCTCCCCTTGGGGAGATCGTAGCAGAACCGAATAGGAACAGCTGAATGACTGCGGAAATAGAGCCCAATGCATGAAACTCTCAACCAACCAAGAATCTCTCCAAAAANAATAGGAACAGTTGAATGACTGCGGAAATAGAGCCCAATGCATGAAACTCTCAACCAACCAAGAATCTCTCCAAAAATCAAGGAGCGATGAATATTTGGCAAAGATCTCAGAGCAAATCCCACAGAATAGGGAACAACCTTATAAATACTATGAAACGCCTCATCGAGAGAGAGGACCCTAGAAAAATCCTAATTAGATCATGCATTGTACGGTAATAGATTCGAGTAATCAATAAAAAAAAAGGAGGAAAAACCTCCATTAGAGAGTGGATTAGCCGAGCTCTAGAGCCGATAAACCACTATATTCCCACTATACAAATTCCCCTACCCCCTAAGAAATACTTCAACACTGTCATTATGAGGTTGGCAGCCTAGATTCACCTTTGGTCTCGCGCACTCTATTCACCCATGTTAGTCTGCACCATCAGTTTGGCGCCGTTTGTGGGAACAACTGTTCCTGTTACAAATAAGCTGATCTCTCAGTGATTGATGGTATCAACATGAAACATGAGCAGAAGCCAAACAAACCCACCTTGGATGCAAGATCAACAGGGAGCCATCAATAGCAGACAGCCCGAGAACGTCCCAGAGACTGATTCTCCTATGGAGAATCCCCTTACGAATAACGAGATAGAGGCCCTTCGCCTCGTCAATCAACACTTGGTAAAGCAAAACAAAGAGCTCTTGAAGCTCTTACAGCGCCCACAGGAGGCACGTCCAGCCCAAGAAGGTTAGAACAGTCCCCGTCACAGGGATCAACAACACCTTGATCCATTCAGAGGAGACAACGAAGGAGGGAAGAACAGCCAGACCTTGGGGCAGGTTCCCCAACTACCCCTAGGAATGGCCACAGTGAATAAGTGCAAAGTCAAAACCATGAAAGTGAAAAGAATGATGTCTTCCCTTATCAGCAGGAGAGAATGGAACAATATTATCAACAACGCTTCAAGGGCATCCAACAGGAGCCACATGAAGGAAGTGATCAGAAGTAAAGCTCTAGTTACAATGAACGCCTTGGTGTAGCAGACTGAATCTCCATTCATGCCTGGGGTGTTGCATTTTCCCCTCCCACCAAAGTTCAGGATGCCACATATAGAGTCCTTTGATGGAACCAGGGATCCCATGGACCACCTCAATACTTATAAGAACCAGATGGAGTTGCACGGGTACCAAGACCCCGTACGCTGTCGAGCCTTTGCCATCACTTTGAAGGGTTCAGCCTTGGCATGGTTTAACAGGCTCCCCTTGGCCTCAATCTCTTCCTTCAAAGAACTTTCTATTTCCTTTGTATCTCATTTCATAGGGGCTCAGACCTATAGAAAGTCAAGTTATCACCTTTTGAATGTGAAACAGGGACCTCAAGAAAACCTTAGGTCTTATGTCCAAAGATTAAATTCGGAGTCGTTAAAAGTGGATGTCCCAGACGAAAAGTTCACCATCACTGCCTTCATAGTTGGTCTAGGGGTGTAATCTAAAGATTTAATGTTCTCCATATCAAAAAACCTCCAAGCAAGCATGACCGAGGTGCTTGCCAAAACAGAGAAATATATAAACGGCGAAGAANAGTCCCCGTCACAGGGATCAACAACACCTTGATCCATTCAGAGGAGACAACGAAGGAGGGAAGAACAGCCAGACCTTGGGGCAGGTTCCCCAACTACCCCTAGGAATGGCCACAGTGAAGAAGTGCAAAGTCAAAACCATGAAAGTGAAAAGAATGATGTCTTCCCTTATCAGCAGGAGAGAATGGAACAATATTATCAACAACGCTTCAAGGGCATCCAACAGGAGCCACATGAAGGAAGTGATCAGAAGTAAAGCTCTAGTTACAATGAACGCCTTGGTGTAGCAGACTGAATCTCCATTCATGCCTGGGGTGTTGCATTTTCCCCTCCCACCAAAGTTCAGGATGCCACATATAGAGTCCTTTGATGGAACCAGGGATCCCATGGACCACCTCAATACTTATAAGAACCAGATGGAGTTGCACGGGTACCAAGACCCCGTACGCTGTCGAGCCTTTGCCATCACTTTGAAGGGTTCAGCCTTGGCATGGTTTAACAGGCTCCCCTTGGCCTCAATCTCTTCCTTCAAAGAACTTTCTATTTCCTTTGTATCTCATTTCATAGGGGCTCAGACCTATAGAAAGTCAAGTTATCACCTTTTGAATGTGAAACAGGGACCTCAAGAAAACCTTAGGTCTTATGTCCAAAGATTAAATTCGGAGTCGTTAAAAGTGGATGTCCCAGACGAAAAGTTCACCATCACTGCCTTCATAGTTGGTCTAGGGGTGTAATCTAAAGATTTAATGTTCTCCATATCAAAAAACCTCCAAGCAAGCATGACCGAGGTGCTTGCCAAAACAGAGAAATATATAAACGGCGAAGAAGCTCTTCTTTCTAAGGTAGGGAGCTCTTCTGCACATAGAGATAAGGGAAAGGAAGAGAAAAAGAGGAACCGAGTCCTAGGAGAGAGAGGGAAAGAAACAGATCTCCAAAGAGAGATAGATCTCCCATAAAAGATAAAGAGTGATCCCCAAAAAGAAGGGGGAATGTTAGGGATCGCTTAGGACCCCTACTGCCTGAACTACAGCTAAGATACGCACCTTAGCAATATACCCCTCTCACTGCAACAATGTCCCAGATCCTATACAAGGTGCAGAACGAGAAATTCCTAAGGTGGCCTCCACGAATGAAGGCAGATCCAGCTAAAAGAGACCCTACGAAGTATTGCGAGTATCATAGGGATCATGGCCATCACACCAACGATTGCATTTAGCTAAAGAAGGAGATCGAGTTCTTGATCCAGAGGGGGCAGTTACAATGATTTGTCGCCCATGACAACCAGAACAGAGCTCCACCACCACCGGTACCTCAGCAACAAGCCCATGCACAACACCAAGAACCCTTAGGGGAGATCAAAGTGATATCTGGAGGATTTACTAGCGGTGGAGAATCCAGTGCAGCCAGGAAAGCACACCTACGTAGGATTAAAGCTGACGAAGCAATGGAAGTACACAACGTGTCCAAAATACCTCGGCTGAGCACAACCATCACTTTTTCAGATTTAGACTTGGAAGGCTGTCAGTATCCCCATGATGACCCATTGGTGGTAAGGGCCATTGTGGCTAACCAAACGGTTCATCGAGTTCTAATTGACAACGGGAGCTCGGTCGACATCATTTTCGCCTCTGCCTTTGACAAAATGGGCATAGGAAGGGAGAAGCTTGAGCCAGTAAGTGCTCACTTAATGAGATTCTCAGGTGAGAGGGTGCTACCCCTGGGATCCATCTAACTCGTGCTCACTATGGGGGACCCTCCTTGCCAAGCCACCACCACCACTGTGAAATTCCTGGTGGTTGACGCCCTTTCTGTGTAGGGGACCATCCCTCAACACAATGAAGGCTATCCCCTCAGCATATCACTTAGTCGTAAAATTTCCTACAGAAAATGGAGTTGAAATGGTCCGAGGAGACCAATGAATAGCCAGGGAATGCTACATGGCCTCGGTGAAGCAGAAAGAGGTTAAAAATATCCAGCTAGATGAGCTTGACATGAGGGACGAGCTGGACACTAAGCCCATGCCGTCAGAAGAGCTAGAGCCAGTCCAGCTTGATGAAGAGCCTGAACATATTGTTTACATGGGATCTAAGTTGAGCAGAGAAATGAAAGACCTACTCACCCAGTTCCTAAGGAAGAACATGGAGGTGTTCGCTTGGAAGCAAGAGGACATAGAAGACATTGACCCCTCAGTCATCACACACAAGCTAAAAATGAATCCTATTTGCAAACCTGTTAAACAAAAGTGGAGAAGTTNAACCAGTCCAGCTTGATGAAGAGCCTGAACATATTGTTTACATGAGATCTAAGTTGAGCAGAGAAATGAAAGACCTACTCACCCAGTTCCTAAGGAAGAACATGGAGGTGTTCGCTTGGAAGCAAGAGGACATAGAAGACATTGACCCCTCAGTCATCACACACAAGCTAAGAATGAATCCTATTTGCAAACCTGTTAAACAAAAGTGGAGAAGTTTTGCTCCAGAACGCCAGAAGGCAATTAACGAGGAGGTCAGTAAACTCTACGCCAAAGCCATCAAAGAGGTGGACTACCCTACTTGGTTGGCGAATGTGGTGCTGGTCAAGAAGACCAATGGGAAATGGCGGCTTTGCATTGATTTCCCTGATCTCAATCGAGCATGCCCCAATGATATCTTTCCCTTACCTCGAATCGACTTGATCGTGGATGCCACTACTGGGCATGAGCTCCTCAGCTTCATGGATGCTTTCTCAGGTTATAATCAGATCAGGATGGACCCAGCGGACCAGGAGAAGACGTCATTTGTGACTAAATAGGGAATTTACTACTACCGGGTCATGCCTTTTGGATTGAAGAATGTTGGAGCCACCTATCAGCGCCTAGTGAATAGAACATTCCAGAAGCAAATTGGGGCATCCATGGAGGTCTATATCAATGACATGTTGGTAAAATCACTGAAGGTAGAGCTGCACATCGAGCACCTAGCAGAATCGTTCCAAATCCTCAAGGAGTACAAGATGAAACTCAACCTTGTAAAGTGCACCTTTGGGGTATCAGCAAGGAAGTTTTTGGGATTCATAGTCAACAACATAGGAATCGAGGCTAACCCAGAAAAATCCTGCCTCATTCTTGGAATGCAGAACACCTTAAGAGATTTTTTTAGTAAGTTTTTCTATAATAGAATTATTCTTTCAATCAAACTGAGAACTTTTGATCCTGTGTGTCTGCAAAAAATGCTTCCAACTCAAAAATGAGCTCTTCAGCTCATAAAACCAAGATGAGCTCTCCATCTCATAAACCAAATATGAGCTCTTCAGCTTATAAAATTAAGATGAGTTTTTCAGCTCAAAAAACGAAGATGAGCTCTTTGGCTCATAAAACAAAGGTGAGCTCTTTAGCTTATAAAATAAAGATGAGCCACTCAGCTCATAAAGTAAAAATGAGTTCCTCAGTTCATAAAAAGAACTCTGTAGCTCATGATGAACTTTTCAGTTCTTAAAAAGAGCTCTGTAGCTCACGATGAACACTTCAGTTCTTAAAAAGAGCTCTGTAGCTCACGATGAACACTTCAGTTCTTAAAAAGAGCTCTATAACTCATGATGAACTCTCCAGTTCATAAAAAGAGCCCTGTAGCACATGATGAACTCTTCAGCTTATAAACAGTGCTCCATAGCTCACTATGAATAGTTTAGTTCATAAAAAGAGCTCTATAGCTCACAGCTTACTCTACCAGTTCACTCGAAGGGGTTTAGAAGCCCGAGAATAGAAACATATAACTAGATTCAAAATTACAAGTTCAAGAGTCCACAGAAGAATCAGTAACCATCAAATAAGAACAAAGGCTCCTATGTCCAGCAGCAGTACGAAGGCAAAAAATATTATAATAGATATTCTCAATCCTTATTCGCCCTTTAAGCGTCTCCGGAACTCAGCAACTTCCTTCTTCAGGCGGACATTTTCTTCTTTTAGCTCATCCCTTTCCTTCTGGGCTTCTGTCAGAAGATTTACAAGTTTCTACCTAGATGAGGAAAATAGTATTGTAGCCAGAGAAGATCCAGATGAAGAAGAGGAGTCACTGGCATGGCCACTTTTATGTTTCCTAGAGGAAGTACCAACGACCCTAACCTCATCAGATTCAGAAGGATAGGAATCAGCAGAATCTGGGTAAGAAACAAAGTCCATAGCAGCACCGATAGCACTGAACAGAAACAAGTTATCTGGCATCACCAACTTAGAGTAGGGCACAGGCTCAACTTCAATCATCTGATCAATTCGCATCTCCTCTAACAGATCCAATTCAGGAGGACCTACCAACCAAATTAAATCCTACGATTATGAGACTACATCAAAGGACCTGAACAAATACAAGTTACCGAGATACTTACCAGAATAAGAATAGCTCCTCCAGGATCTGGGAACTCTGCACTCTCTGTAGTGCAGCTCTATGGACCTCCAAGAATCCCCAGTAACNAGGATTATGAGACTACATCAAAGGACCTGAACAAATACAAGTTGCCGAGATACTTACCAGAATAAGAATAGCTCCTCCAGGATCTGGGAACTCTGCACTCTCTGTAGTGCAGCTCTATGGACCTCCAAGAATCCCCAGTAACATAAAAGAAACGATTGACCCATCCCTCAAGAGGAGAACAAAGGTCAAACACTAGACGCCGCAGCTTGAATTGCTTCCACTGAAAATAGACAAAGCATGGGACCTCATCTTCCTCGACGTCGAAAAAGTAGAAGAATTCTCCTACAGTAGGAAACTTGTCATCACCACGCAAGCGCCAAAACAAAAAGAAAATGATCATGGTGGCCCCCCCTTGGGAGAGAGACGGGAAGGGTATAACCCACAATAAGTCAAGATGTAACCAATAGCGGGATGAATGGGGAGATATAGCCCCATGTCCAAAGCCCCCTCAAAAAAGCAAGTCTCCCATCGAGGGAGATAATTACAGGGCTCGTCAGAAGATGGAGCTCGCAAAGCTAGTTCCACGTCAAGAAAGAACTTCTTCTTTATCCCGACTAAGTATGAGGATGGCAATGACAAAGGCACTAACGGGTCTGCCACTCCCATTCAATTCCGCATGAGCTTCGTTCCCTGAACAGAGGGGAGATTGGGTCAGCCATTGGAGTTGCAGGAAGGCAAAGAGGAGACGTAGGAAGAAGATAACAAAGATGAAAAGCTTTTGGAGGGAATGAATGTCCACGGAATCAAGAAGTCAAGATATTAAAGGATCAAGAAACACGCCGAACCCAAAGGCGCCGGACCTTTGGGTTTCCAACTTAAGGCAGCGGATATGCTTAAGTAAGACAATAAAACGTGAACAATACAAGAGGATTTAATGACAGATTCTACCAATCATGAACCATTAAATAGCCAAGGAAGGCTTGATACAACCTTGGACAAGCCCAGGAGGTCAGATTCTTTCCTCGGGTATGACGAGGTTCAATAATTTAAATAGTTGGATCACATCCCAAAAGAGACTTCTCAGATTTCTTTGGGCTGACTAAAAGGGAACTCTATTCCTGAGGCACAATAAGGCTTTGTGAGTATAAACAGCTGCTAGAACCATATCCACAGCAAAGCTCGCAGATGCACTAGAAGCAACCATCCCCTAGTCTTTACACCCAACAACAAGGAGAAACCTTCCAAGAATGAAACCAAATTTTCAGGGGTCAATAAGCTCTATAGACCCTAATGGAGTTTTGGGAGGTCTGCACCAAGGTTTTCAAGCTCTGGGGAAGTAAGAGCTCAGTCAGGGGTATACATGGCAGCTCTGAACCCCGTTGCCTCAAGGAGATCTAAACGACTCCTCGAAGCAAGGGAGACAGGGGGAAAGAAGGGAAAAGAGGAACATAAGCAGTTATGAAACTTAGCAAAAATGAGACAATAGACAAGCCCTAAGGAAACAGGGGCTTCTTGGTAGAGGTTCGTACAAGGCCAGCATCTAGGAGCGCTCAGAGAAAGAGACTTCTTGTGGTGAGGTTAGATTAGCAAAAGGAAATAATAGCCTCAACATTTTCCCTATACTCCTCATCCACCTCAAGCAATAACAGCCCTCGACTGTCCAGCAGAAGTTCAGAACAATAAGATGCAATATAATATGGGAGATTAACTGTGGGTCCACGATAAAGTTCAGCAGTCCTGGAAGACTCTCTGAGATCCCAAACATTTGGGTATTTCTGAGCTAAGTGTAGCTCGTATGGCAACATGGACCTTCCAAGGCAGCTCCCAACTTTTCAAACAAACATCATACTCTCTTTGACCAAACACAAGCATAGTAATCTCCTAAAGTCATATCTCAATTCTTTTCCTCTCAAAGGAGCTCAAAAAGCCAGCAAACTTGCAGTTCCAACAAATTTGATTTTAGAGGAACTCAGTTCCCCCCAAAGCAAGAGGCAAAGGGAGTACAAAGCAGTACGCGAGCAGTTAATCACAGGATAGTGAGAGTAGACTGCATTGAAGAGCAATTTGGATTGTATTATTGTGTTAGAGCAAAGTAAACTGCATTACAGAGTGCTTGACAAAATTTCTTGTTGTTTCCTAACCTCTAAACATCACCTTTTAGCATATATAGTATATGAATGAAGGGAAGTGTCACTCTCCTAGGGATGATGTCAAAAGAAAGGGCAACGAAATGGTGGATGAATGAGATGTCAAATGTGAGTATGTGTGAACAAAAGTGCTCCCCAAGCGCAAGGAGACTTTTGCGGATCGTGTTTTACTTGGTGGTATTCCAAGGTCGTTTTCACGGGGAAGGAAGTAAACTGAGAGAAAGGTGATTTTGGAAGAAAGAAAGTGTAAAATCTTTGATTGTTGGAAGTTGTTTGGTAAAGTTGTTTTGATGCTAGTAAAATGAGAAACAAATGTTGGCAAATCCAAAAGGTCACTCCAATAGGAATACCGTCTCAACTCGAAACCCTCCTCCAGTAGAGCATGAACGAACGATTGATTCGTGGGAAGCTAGGGATAAGATTGGTGAGTATCTAAGCATAAACTGTGACTAAACCCACGGACTATCAAAGACTCACCAAGTTATCCACCCTCAACCCAGTCAAACTGAACCATTGAACTCTGAAAGAAGGGAGGAGAATGAATTGAAAATGGTTTACCCAAGTGGAGGTTCCCCTTGGTTTTGCAAACTAAGAGATTTTGCTATTTATGCTTAAAATAAATATAACAATATGATGAGAAGACATTATGAAGAAATAAAGACTAGAGCTAAGCATAAACGAAATGCATAAATATAACTTCCGAATAATCACCTCTTACTAAAGATTAGATGAGAAACTACTCACTCTTCATGGCTTTGTTAAAGCTAGAAAAGTGAGTGGTGCTCATCCCTTCAAGTAGAGGAGTTACAAGGTAAAACACTTTACACAAGGAGCCGATGTTCGACAAAAAATGAGTGAATCACGTTCTACCCTTCATGGCTTTGGTAAACCTCTAGAAAAGTGGAAGAGTTTCACTCCTCTAAGGGAAGAAAGAAGCTCAAGCAATGAAAATAAAAGAAAGTAATAACACAATAAAAGAAAGCAATACTTAAAGTAAAAGAAAGTAATAAATTAAAAGGAAGCAATAATACAATAAAAGAAAGCAATAAACAATAAGAAAAACAATAATACTTTTGGAGGGTTTTCCACTACCAAAAGATGAATGTTTTACAAGTCCTAAGGGGTGGTATTTATAGGCAACAAGGGAGGGTGAAAGTCTTGTTAGGTGGCTTTGAATCTTGTTAGGTGGCCTTGAAAAGTCTTGTTTGGTGGCATGAAAGTCTTGTTAGGTGGCCTTGAATTCTTTGATCCCCCTTTGTTTTGAGCTTTGATAATTGACACTCCAGTAGTTTGTAGCTTTGACTCACAAAACCCTGAAAAGAACAACAATTAATACATTATCTTTCATTCACACACTAACTCTAATTTGATTTATTTTGACTAGTTTAACTTTATTCAATTAACACAATTTACCTATTAAATTATGTCTTAATTAGGGTTAATCACACCCTCCCAACCTAAACATTACTAGTCCCAAGTAATAAATAACAACATAACAAAATAAAACCACTTTCGTAGATAACATGATTGCATTTAGTATATGCAACAAGCCGTTAAACCCCTAAATGATCCCTAGTGGACAAGTTTTGTCTCGTGAAGGTTTCCAGTGAAACTACCTACAAACTCCAATTAAAAGATGTTTATATGTAAGATTTATTGTCAGAATGAGTTAACAACAAGATCGTTGAGACACACATCACTTAATTTCGAATTGTTTTCCGAACACTTCTCTGTCATTGGTATGTACTCTATACAAAAATAAACACTTGTTACATTGGTATTTGGAATTCCCTGTGTAGTAGGAATGATCATTCTAGTAGCAAGAATTGTTATATAACAAACATTCAACTTTATCACCTTCCATGGATAGCTTTGATTTCTCAAACCTCACTTAGAATGCTCTCAGCAAAAAAATTCACTCTGATTATAGTGACTTGTCTCTCAAAGGGCATGTGATTAGAGGATGGTCAATCGAAAAATCACATGCACAGTTAGAAAGGGAGTGAAAGTCTTCAGAAAGTAAACTAATCATGTTCTTGGCATAATCTCATAGAAGAATATCAATGCAATTAAAGAAATACTATTTAACATACCCCAGTTTTCGGTCGACAATACACACATGCATCAGACTTGAGATCAATTAGGACTTTGTATAGGTTGTAATGTGGCTAGAGGTCAGTGACTAACGAAATGACGTCAATGGTATTCAAAAGTTATCCCCTTTTTAATGTAGTGTAGCACACCTCTTTCTTTCTTTTCGATCTTTTGCCTAGAAATGTTATTCTTTCTTTCTCATTTTTCACTTTCTGGGCAATTCCCTATTTTTTTTTCGGTTGTTTCCACCAATTCTTCATTGAACAGTAGCCACCATCTTCTTTTCTATTTTTCTTGCCTTTCTATGTCATACCGATTTATAAGAGGGTGCAAAAAAAAAATTGGATAGCAAGGTACGTTAAGTGTATTTTCTTGTGGCTCGGTTATCATATGGGTTTTTTCGAAAAAAAAAAAGAAGAAATCATCATTCATTGAAGGCTCAAACATGACTAACTAGGGATATAATTTCGTAGAAGCAATGACTAAGGCTCAAAATCAACTTAAAGATGGCTTAAAATTCTTTCTCAAGTATGTGCTTATGTATGTGTCGCATGCAAAGGTTCCCTGTGAGATATGTCAATAGATTACTTTAGTTGTATTTAATCAAAGCAAGTTTAATGAGATTATTCAACAATTGAAAGTGAAAGAGCTTACTTGAGTAAATGTTGATTGTCTCTCAGAAAGCATCGCAAGACTCAAAATTTATCATGGTATTCTTCGTTATTTTCACTGGTTATGTCAGGTTTCCAAAGAATGTCGGTTATATTATAATTCTATTTTCGAGT
>CAUOFW020001059.1:216013-236552 GCA_963454935.2 Ilex paraguariensis | reverse complement strand
ATTTCTAAAATATCAGCATAATTAGCCACCTTGACAGGTGGCTTCAAACGACTTGGGAAAGGGGCAGGCATGGGAGGAATAAACACATAATCATCAATTAATTTTTCTTTCTCAACAACCTCTCTTTCTTTCTCTTCACTCACCTCACTCTTGTCTGCATCACCTAAGATATTTTTTTCTTTTGGCAATGTGGTCTTGCGTGAGACCGTTGGTAAAATAGTTTTGTCAATTTCTTTGCCACTGCGGAGGGTAGTGACAACTTTGAGTTGCTAGCAACTCTCTCTTGAAGGTTCCGATGACTCAACAATGTGTTGACCCCTAGGGTTCTCTTATGGTTGAGCAGGGAACTTCCCCTTTTCTTGTTGAGATGCCCCTATGGAGTTTGTCAACTTTGTGAGTTGGGCTCTTACATCATTGATGGCTGTGGCATTTTGGTTATTGATGACGGTTTGGCTTTAAATAAAGGAATGAACCATATCCTCCAAATTCCTTTTGTGAGGAGGTTGGTATGTGGATGGATTGGACGGTCCTTGAGAAAAACTTTGTGGAGGTGGATTTGGTGAAAAATTCTGTGGTGGTGGGTTTGACAAATACCCTTGTGGATTGGTCCGGGGGTATTGAGAGCTAGATGCTTGCCCTTGGCCATGGTATTGGTTTTGCTTGGGAGGCATGGGAGATGCATATGCACTTGAACCATGAGGAATGGGGTTTTCATTTCTCCAACTAAAATTTGGGTGATTACTCCAATCCGAATTGTAAGTATTCGAATTGGGAGAAAATGATTGCCTCGTTTGGTTGAAGGCATGGACTTGTTCATGGTACGCTTCTTTAAGGGTCGGAATGTTTGGGCAATCCGATAGGGAATGCTCCATACATTCGCAAATTGAACAACCCTCCTCGGTTCGTGACACATTAGACACCTCGTGTCTCTTATTGACTTCAAGACTCTCAACTTTCCTTGACAATTTAGCAATTTTTGAAAACAAGTCTTCCCGGTCTCTCAAATCATAAATCCCTCCCCCTTGAGTTTGGCCAGTCTTTTGAGGAGAAGACCTTGGTACATCGGTGGGATCTGTAATGTCCCATTATTGTGCATTTTGTGCTAATGTATCAAAGTAATTTAAGGCCTCATCAGGGTCTTTGTTCAAAAACTCCCCATTACACATCATGTCAATGAACTGTCGATGGCCCGGTGTGATTCCTTCATAAAAGAAACTCACCAATTGCCATGGTTCAAAGCCATGATGTGGAAGGGATTGTAGCAATTCCTTGTACCTCTCCCAACATTGATAGAATTGCTCATTGGGCTTTTCCGAAAAGTTTTGAATTTGCTTTTTTAGGGTAGTGGTTTTATGCACCGGAAAGAATTTGTTCAAAAACTCAGAAATCATTTGGCTCCACGATGTGATGGTTCGAGGCCTTAAGAAAATAAGTCACATTTTTGCCTTGTCTTTCAAGGAAAAGGGAAACAATTTCATTCTAGCTATCTCTTCCATCCCATGATTGGGGAGGAAGGTTGCAACCATTTCCTCAAAATCCCTTATGTGTGAATAGGGGCTCTGAGTTTCAAATCCGTTGAACGTGGGAATTAGTTGCAACATCCCTGGCTTAACTATGAAAAAATGAGCTTGGACCGGAAGGAGGATGCATGATGGTATGGTGCTTCGTGTTGGTTGTAGAAAATCCCTCATTGACCTCACCGGGGGATCCATTTGAAAATTATTCTCCTCATTCGCGGGAGAGGAAAATTCATTCTCGGATTGGGTATTTGGGGTTCTTGTGGTCCCCCACCCCTTTGGACATTTGGATTTGCACCCCTTTGGACATTTGAATTTGCACCTATATTGTCAAAATTGTCACCCGCATCCTCAGATTGTTCTTGGTCAATATTCATGGTAGTAGGGGCCAAGTTTTGTCTAACAAGTCAGTTTCAGTCGTTCTGCCTCCACATAAAACAAAATATATACAAATAAAATTATACACAAATAAGATTATGTACACGGAACAACGTACCTCAGCCCATGATGAAGATCNCTTATATTGTCAAAATTGTCACCCACATCCTCAGATTGTTCTTGGTCAATATTCATGGTAGTAGGGACCAAGTTTTGTCTAACAAGTCAGTTTCAGTCGTTCTGCCTCCACATAAAACAAAATNGGAAGAAGGAAGGTCAAGCAATGGAAATAAAAGAAAGCAATACTTAAAATAAAAGAAAGTAATAAATTAAAAGAAAGCAATAATACAATAAAAGAAAGCAATAAGCAATAANAGTTCCCTTCCCCAGCAACGACCCCAAAAATGCTTGACAAAATTCCTTGTTATTTTTTAACCTCTAAACATTACCTTTTAGCATATATAGTATATGAATGAAGGGGAATGTCACTCTCCTAGGGATGATGTCAAAAGAAAGGGCAANGTTCGAAAATCACCTTCATGGTTTGACACTTCCCTTCCCCGGCAACGACCCCAAAAATACTTGACAAAATTCCTTGTTATTTTTTAACCTCTAAACATCACCTTTTAGCATATATAGTATATGAATGAAGGGGAATGTCACTCTCCTAGGGATGATGTCAAAAGAAAGGGCAACGGAATGGTGGATGAATNTTGTTTTGAGCTTTGATAATTGGCACCCCAGTAGTTTATAGCTTTGACGCACAAAACCCTGAAAAGAATAATAATTAATGCATTATCATTTATTCACACACTAACTCTAATTTGATTTATTTTGACTAGTTTAACTTTNGTTTCCACGAAGAAGGAAGAAAACCGAGGGGAAGGTAATTTTGGAAGAAAAAAAGTGTAAAATCTTTGATTGTTGGAAGTTGTTTGGTGAAGTTGTTTTGATGCTAGTAAAATGAGAAACAAATGTTGGCAAATCCAAGAGGNTATTAAATTATGCCTTAATTAGGGTTAATCACAAAGCAAGTTAGATTATGTTAGAGAGCAATTTAAAAAAAAAAAACACGGCATGAGGTGCAGCACAATTTGAGAAATAAGGCAGAACTCAACCCCTGACTGGGGAGGTAAGATGCCTTTCCAGAAAGGTCAGCTCGTATGGTTGCANGTTAGAGAGCAATTTAAAAAAAAAACACAGCATGAGGTGCAGCATAATTTGAGAAATAAGGTAGAACTCAACCCCTGATTGGGGAGGTAAGATGCCTTTCTAAAGAGGTCAGCTCGTATGGTTGTATGGATTTTCTGATACATCTCTTCGAAAAACCCTTATATGGACCTCGGGTTAGACTTCTAGAAAAGCTCATCTTCCAACAAAGCTCTCATATATGCAGCAACATGACCTCCATAGATGTACTTGTGATGGACCTCAACATCAAGTCGCTTATTCTCTTTCCCAAATTCAGCAAATCTCTTGTCACTGTGAGGAATGTCAAGTCCACCATCTAATGCTCCCTTTGGGGTTGAGGTCTACTTATATCTCTGCATAAGTTTTCTAATCTTTGAGTTCTAAATGTGTGCCAGTATCACAATTATAACTCAGACAGGCTGAAAGAATGGTGTGCAGCTTTTCAAAACAAGGGTTATATTTCAGAGCATGAAATCGGAGCTTACATTCAAAAATACTGGACATTGGCACCAGCATCACAACAACAGTTCAGATAAAATCATGAATCAGATGCACAAAAATAGAAGTTACAATCCAAGAATTCGAGTTGTTCAAAACAAAACTGGAAATTATAGCCTAAGATCCTAAGTTTCTGAAGACGGGGTAAGTGAATGGTCTTGTGGATCAGCAGATGAAGTTTCAGTAACAGGAACGGAGCCCGATAGCTCAGAAGATAAGGGCCCAGATGGCAGAGGAGCAGAATTTTTAGGGGTGCTAGTCCCAGGAGCCTCCACTCTAGCTATTTGACGAATCTTGGGGAAGGGCCTCAGTCACGAGGTCAGTAGAAAGGGAAGTATTAATAAGAGTAGATGTAGGAGAAGACATTTCAATTCCTTCTGGAGCCCTAACAGAAGTGGCAGGAGCCAATGGATTATCACCACCCTCTGAGTCAGTCTCCTCCAACTCCTCCTTAGTGAGGATAGCAAAGTCGAAGTCGAGGTCTGGATAGGCCTTCTTCACTTTGCGCTGAAAGGCCAGACATCTTGAGGCCCACTTAGTGATGACATCATCCTTCAGCTCAGTTATTATGTCATTCCTCTCCCTGACAGTTGTCTTCTGCACCTCGAGCTCACCACATAAGCTCTCGTTCACCTCAGTCAGGGTATCATACTCCTTTCTAAGGCTCTCGAGGGAGCTCTGAGCATCGAAGGCTTCCTGGCTAGCTTTGGTCCAAGCATTGGTTTTGAGTAACAGCTCTTCTCTGGTCATCCTCAGCTCATCTCTGACCTTCTTCTCTCTTTCCTCAGCCCTATCCTTAGCAGCTTGAAGGCCTTCGTAGTCAGAGGCCTGCTTCTCCATTTGCTCCGCGAGCTTTTGCACCTAAGCTCTAAGGCTCCCATTGTCAAAGGTCAGCTCAGCAACCTTAAAGTCGTATGTCTTCAAAGCTTTGTTAGAGTCCTCCGAAGATCGGACCCTGCCCATCAAATTCTTCAAATGGAGAGCCATCTGTGGATAAAAAAGGAAACAGGTATAGATCAGCATAATTCAACCGCGCCGAGCTAAGAGCGAGTGTAAAAATACTTACAGTGGATACTCCTTGGAGAGTTGAGCAGAAAGAGGCCTCAGGAGGCATGGTAGATGCCCTCTGAATATCGAATTCAGGGAGAATGGATTAAATGGCCACAGAAACCAACTCAACTTTGTCGAAGATGGAGTCTTCATCAGTCTCCTAGTCCTCCCTCTTTTCGACTTTGAGACTCCGGAGAGGCAGCTGGGATGGTTGCTCAGATGGTCCAGGGGGTGTAAAGTCTGGCTGAATTTCAGTAATCAGCCCCAAGGCTCCCTCAACCTCAGAAGAGGTGGGGGAAGCCAGTCGTGGCTCAGAAGCCTTTTTGGGGGCAAATTGGGCCCCTTGAAGAGGAGAAGGGGCCAAAGATTAAGATGAGGGAGTTTGTCCTCCTTCGCTCAAGGCAGGAAAAGAGGACACTCCCAGTTTTTGCACCTTAGCCCTGTCAACGAGGCTGCCTCTAGAGCTGGTCTCAGCCTTCCATTTGCCACTTTTCTTACTCTTCTTCAATAGGTCAACCTTAGCCTGGACTTTCTCAGGGGTAGATTTCATTATGGAGGATCCTGGGAGATCTGAACCAAGCAAGTTAAGCAGGAGAGAGGAAAATTAAGGGAAGGCAAGGGAACCAACTTAGAAAGTGTTACCTTCTATGTCTTCAAGTCTAACAACTGAGATGGGGCGCAAAGCTTCTATCGATACCTCAGGAGGACTAAATCCCTGTGTTACTAAAACCCAGGGCTTGATGAGCTCAGAGTACTTCTCTAGACTACACTTCTCCAACTTTCGCTTCGCTCTCTCGTCCTCAGCACTGAGCTCAGGTCGAATGCCTGAAAAACAAAACAAGGAGAGCAAAGGTCAAAAAGGCAACTCGATAATTTCCAAACCAGAGGTCAATCAGTTCGAGGAAGGACTCACTTAAGTTATCAGGGGTGGACCAAGTTCTAGGGATACCCAGAGTATCAGTCTTGTCAGCAGGGTTGTACTCCCAATTGGTGCCCTCAACCAAAAAGAATTATTTCTTCCAACCCTTATGGGAGCTCGGGAGGTGAATAATGATCTGCCTAGCCGTGGTTCGCTTAGAGATATATAATAAACCCTCTGGTGAGGTGAGCTTGACATTAAAAATATCCACAAGCAAGGAAAGACTAGGGACCCCAAGCTCATGTTTCTTAAATAAAACCAGAAGACCCACCAGGACACCCCAAAAATTAGGGGAGAGCTGAGCAGCGCAGACGTTGAAGTGTTGCAAAATACTGTTGATGAAGGGAAGCATAAGGAAGCGAAGGTCATTCTCAAAAGTGGCCACAAAGAAATAGACTTTCTTATGAACTTGGGCAACATATGGGGTGTATTTATCTGGACACTAGGGCTGGACACCAGGAGAAAAATCGTAACGAGCACTGAGAATTTTCATAAGAGAATAGTCAACCTCACTGGGTCCTACGAGCTCAGCATGCCTANCTAGGGCTGGACACCAGGAGGAAAATCGTAACGAGCACTGAGAATTTTCATAAGAGAATAGTCAACCTCACTGGGTCCTACGAGCTCAGCATGCCTAAAGGCAGCCCCTATGCCCGCTGCGCTGTTAGAGACTCCTACCCCACTCACCTTGCCCTTACCTTTGTTAGGATTAGGGGGCACAGAAAAAGACGATGGGGGTGGTTCATCAATATTTTTCTCGACATTGACAACATCTATACTAGAGAAATTGTCGATTTTCTCGCCCACACCCCTAAATCAGTGTCCACTTCGGCAGACCTTTCCCCCAAGAGAGAAACAGAGGAGTGAGTAGCTCCAGAAGGAGTAGACATGACTGGACAAGAGAAAGGAAAATTGAAAGAACGGTAGAGAGGAGGAATACTAATTAAGCACTCCCTGATAACCCTAGGGTCAACGCAGTAGCTTCCAACAGCAAGGATCCGCACGATAGAAGACCAGCCCACGAAGTGGGGAAGAGGAGACAAGCAGTAGTTTCGATTCCAAAAGTAAAAGAATCAAAAAACCCAAAAATACAATGGTCACCTCGAATTCGAGGGATCCAGAATGAGAAAAGGTGAAAAAGGGACAAAAGAGCATACCTAGTTAGGAAAAAGCAACAAACAGCAGCCTAGAGCGAAATGAAAGAAAGGGGGCAATGCGAATCTTCAAATCGAACCCACAAAACTCGATCTTGAACGAAGAATTAGAAAACTCCAAACCAGAAAGCCAGGAAATCACACGAAGAAAGAAGCAGTAGAGAAGTTGAACAGTGGAAAAGGGCGGTTTAGATAGCCATTTGAGCATTTAAAACNACGAAGAATTAGAAAACTCCAAACCAGAAAGCCAGGAAATCACACGAAGAAAGAAGCAGCAGAGAAGTTGAACAGTGGAAAAGGGCGGTTTAGATAGCCATTTGAGCATTTAAAACTTGAGAGACGTGGGCTGGAATGTGCACGGGAAACGAGGAAGTTATGATTGCTGAAAACTGTCAAAAAGGCCTCACTCACATGCAAGCCAAGGTCAGCCACGTGTAGATCCAGATCGATTTAAAAAATAGCCCAAGCCTTGCCCAAGCCTGCTTGAACCAGGGGCTGGGGGACAACTGATGATACCTCAAATGAGCCCTAGCTATGAGGTCAGAAAAAGAGGTCAGGAACGACACGGAGAATTCAGAGAACCAAGGGTAGAGCTCCCCTTGGGGAGATCGTAGCAGAACCGACCAGAAAATAATTGGAGGAATGTGAAAATAGAGTCCAATGCATGAAACTCTCAACCAACCAAGATTCTTTTCTAAAATCAAGGAGGATCCCATGAATAATTGGCAAAGATCTCAGCTGAAATCCCACAGAATAGAGAACAACCTTATAAATGCTATGAAACGCCTCATCGAGAGAGAGGACCCTAGAAAAATCCTAATTAGATCATGCATTGTACGGTAATACATTCGAGTAATCAATAGAAAAAAAAATGAGGAAGAGCCTCCATTAAAGAGTGGATTAGCCGAGCTCCAGAGCCGGTGAACCACTATATTCCCACTGTGTAAATTCTCCTACCCCCTAAGAAACACTTCAATACTGTCATTATGAGGTTGGCAGCCTAAATTCACCTTTGGTCTCGCGCACTTTGTTCACCCACGTTTGTCTGCACCATCAAGAGTAAACTTCTGGTTGGCTTGGTTCCAAGAATTAACAACATTTCAAAAATCTGGTTTAGTAAACCACATTGCCTCAAGCCTAAAAGGTCTATGAATAGGAGAGTATGAGGGATTACCTTTTTTTTGGATGAGGAGAGGGCAGTTGTCTAAGTACGTTCTTAGTAGATTTCAGAATGTTGCTTCTGGGAACTGTTGCGTCTAGATCACATTAACCAACGCGCGATCGAGTCTAATTTTTGTGTTAGCCATTCCTTTTCGTTTGTTGTTCCACATCAATCTTGGTCCGCTACATCCAAGATCAATTAAACTGCACCTATTAATTCTATCATTGAATTTTCTAGTCCTGTTTCTTTGATCAGAACTTCTGCCTCTTCTCTCTGATTGGCTTGCGTAGTCATTTAAATCTCTTGCCACCAACCAGGAATGGTTATAATTGCCACAAGAGCTACTAAGATTATCCCATAAGAGTTCTATGTTCGTTGGGTTTGGACTTTCGTAAACCACAGATAGAAGCCACTCATTAAAATTGATATGTGTTATATGAGCATGTATGGCTTGAACTGTAGCTTCCTAGATATGGATCGTGACATCGGAAGCGTCCCATAGGAGCCAGATACCTCCTTCTCTTGTGGTTCCACTTTTTCTGACATTGTGAGTTCGAATTGAGTAGAAAAGTTCCCCATCTAGGAACTATGAATCTTAGTTTCCATAAGAGCCACTATATCCGGGTTATGTGCTCTAAAAAGATCTCCAAAGGCCCTTCAAAACCTCTCAGTACCAGCTCCTCTGTAGTTCCATGTCAAAATCTTCATAGAATGATTCAATAAAAGAGAAGGGAGGGGAACTTCATCATTGATACCCAGAACCATCCTGGCTTGATTTCTCTTCTCGATGAGGGGGACTATTGGCATTATGGAGACTATTGTTAGTTTGTCGGTCAAGGTTCTGAGAGAGCAAAGTTCGATCTTCAATAGGATCTCCCTGATTTCCCAATTGGTAGTAGCTAACCACTTCCTTTCCTCTCTCGCTCTGAATATTAGATCCATGGTGTTGTTGATCAGATTGAAGTATCTTAGAGGGATTGGCTTCATTCTGAGTGAGATTGAGAGGGTCTGGATTGGGGGGTTTTGGTTTCTTGTGGATGTCTGTCAATATGGTTTTCTTGGGTACATCTAGTAAGTCCGTACCTTGTGAAAAAGATAGGGGTGGATAGTCTGGAAGACGAGAGTTTGCTCCATACATAGGTTCCATAAGGTTTCCTGGAGGATTTTGAACCCTTGGATTGGTTGTTTCTATCGAAGCTTTCTGTCTATCATTAGATCTCTGCACTAAACTCGAGGGGTCAGATGACTGGGCTCTCCATTGGGCTGTTTCCTTTTGTGTTACTTGGTCTCGTTGCCTTCTCTGTCCTGTTCTTGAGCCTCTACTAGGTTGGATTTCCTCTTCTTTCCCTCTGGGTTTTGATTTGTTTTGGTTGGGGCCTTGGGTTTGGATTTGGTACTTGTATGGATCAGTAGACATGAGTTCTAAGGCCTTGTATTTATTTAGGTTTGCTACATTGCTTCGACCGTTACTTTTTTCTACTGTTGGATTCTTTTTCTGTTGGGTTGGGCTATCATCCAAGGCCCAAAGTCCTTGTCTCCTTCTTGGGGTTGAGGCGCAACATTCAGCTTTGCAGTTGACCGTTCTTCTATGCCAGGGATTGCAGGCTCTATGATGTGAGGGTTTGATGTTGATCATCGATGGTCATCAACGGTAGCTTGTGGCTTTTTTTCAATGGGATAGGGGCAATAGAACTCCTTATGGCCAATTCTCTCGCAGACGAAGCAGATGGAGTGGATGCATTAGTATCCAACCCTAAACAACCTCCCCTCTAGTTGATAATGGGAGATGAGTGGTTTGTTTAGATCTCTCTCCACGCATAACCTAGTGAACCTCCCTCTCTCCGTAGTAGTAGTTTTGATATCCATTTTGATTGGTTTCCCTAGGGCTTTTGCAATTTGGAATAGGATTACTTCATCGTAGTATTCTAGAGGCAACTCCGGTAGTCTTAGCTAGAGTGCTATAGCAATTTCTGTGGCTCTTGATGGTATGAAATTTGGCTCCCATTTCCTAACTGTAAGGTAGTGGTTCATGATGATCCAAGGTCCACTAGTGAAGACTATGTGGAAGTCATCCCTCATATGAAAATTGAACAAGAAGAATCCATTATCAAGATCGATTGCTTCAAAGTCTCCTTGGAGATTCCATAAATCTCTTACCTTCATACACAACACCTTGTATCTAATGTTTTTCCCCATAAGATTTACCAGTAGTCCCTCCTTCCACTTACGTCTGATTCTCTGAAGCATTTTGGGAGGAAGGTTAATGCTTGGGCACGTTTCATCCGATGTATCAATCGTTGTGTGACTCTTCCCTTTTCCTTGTGACCCTTCTTGATTTTCTTCCTCCATCTCTTTTGGTTCATCTTCGTAGTTTTTTGCTTCAAAATATATAGCATTGTCCTTATCCATGAACGTTTCTTTGTAGTTCCTTAGTGGTTTCTTTCATTCAGTAGAGAGTTTTTTCCTGCATTACCAGCTCTGGAAACTCGTGAGATGGTGAAGCACTTATGTCTTTCGGCATTTCATCTTCCTCCAGATTCCTATGGTGTTCCTTAACCTTCTTGGTACTTCTTTCAAGGTGATCCTCCTCTACTTCAAAAATTTTTTGCCTTTCTCGTGGGTCATCTTCCATTCTTATCAAATCCTAACTTTCAGGGTGAAGATTGGTTGTGATCGTTGAAGCCTCTGGTTTCTTTCTTCTCCTTTGTCGTTTTTTTAGTGAGAGAAAGCTAGAGAGAATTCAAAGCATAAATTCTTCTACTGAGAAAAAGTGTGTTTGGGTACATGCTTAATGTTTTCTAAACTTGGAGAGAAGTCAGAGCATAAAGCTAGAGAGCAAAAGTGTGTTTGGGTACATGATTAATGTTTTCTAAACTTGGAATAAAGATATTTGGATATAGGGGTGTATTGAATAATGAGATAACTACCCTTAATAGCACTCATATGAACATGTATTGGTTTTCCATCACTTTTTTAGACGATAACTAGAGGTAAAGACCAAAATAAGTTAATTTGTTAACATGGACGACAAAATTGATGAAATCAAAATTTTAAGGAACAAGAGGTGACAAACCTCAAGGACAAACGGTACAATTTGCACATAAGATTCCTGTGAATTTTTTCATGGTATCCAAAAATTCACCAAGAATTTCTATGATACCATAGTCTGCAGAGGTTTTTGATGAATATGCCACATCAAGCATCTAGTACCTAATTGCATACTCAGCACAATAGATTGAATTGAGGAAGTGTTGACGTAATAATAAAGATGCTCTATTAATGGTTTTTTTTGCATAAAAGAAGATTTAAAACTAATATTGTAATGGATAACCTTTGGAATCTCTGGGACAAGGGTATATTGGACATTAAACATTGAACTGTCAATCAAAAGAGTAGATAAGAAATTTGGATCTAATTCATTGATATAATTTATTAACTTAATTCATTATAATCTTTAAGTTAATTGTGAGTCCGGTTAAAAATTGATATTAATGTGACTATTAGAATAAAAATATGTTATTAAATCGATAAATAAATTTAAAATTTTAAATTTAAATAGCATTAATTGTCTTTCAATAATTTCTCCACCTTCAAATTTTCTTGTCCCCATCTCAGCAAATACCCTTCCATTATTGTTCCACAGAATCCCTAACTCAGTTCCTCCCTCTCTCACCCACCTCCCACACAAACACACACAACCCTACAGACATGGCACACCTCTTCACGCAGACACACCCAAAGAATAACAATAGCTGAGTACCCAAATGAGAAGTCCGATGCTTTCCCTATTTTAGGAAAAAATCAATCACTTCAACAATTTTAGAAATGGCTAGAACTCCACTAGCATTACATTCTTCAAAGATTTTTCTAGTATTTGCTCAAACAAACAACCTCTAAAGACCCCAGAACAGAGTCTTCTCACCCTCCCATCAGTCTCATCACCCACTCATCACGTTTTTGAACATAAAACTCTTCTTCTTAGGTGCTATTCTCTCTCCATCTCTCCCTCTCTCTGTCTCTGTCAAACTCTTATTAAAGTCTTCATCACAAATATGGAAAATTTTCTTTACTTTTCCCTATCTTTTCCCTCTTTTCCTTGCCTCTGATAGTTCTCCTGTCAACAACCAGTTCATCATCTGCTGCAACATTTTGTGAGAACTCAGGTGCATCCTCTTTTCAATTCTCTGTGTGTTTGTGTGTGTGACAGTGTGTGTGCTTTGTCAGTACAATCTGTTCTTTCTTCCTTTTGCTCTCTTTTTAACACAGCTAGCCCTACTGCTATTACAAGGAAAGGAAACCCTAGAAAAAGCTGAAGTGGAAGACCAAAAGCAAGAAGAATACACCACAACCCACAAATACCAATTTTCATTGAAAAGGTCCAAGAGGAACGAAGCAATAAAAAAGAAATAAAAAACCAAGATAACCCTTTTCATGGACTCAATCCCAGATCACATAGAGAGTTCTTACTCCGAGAACACAAGTGTGGGCAACAACAGTTCAACTGGAGCCACTTCATCTTCTTCAACACCAAGCCGATACGAGAACCAGAAGCGCCGGGACTGGAACACCTTCGGCCAATACCTGAAAAACCACCGGCCACCGCTCTCACTTTCGCGGTGCAGCGGTGCCCATGTCCTCGAATTCCTCCGATACCTCGACCAATTTGGCAAGACCAAAGTGCACACCCCTATATGTCCCTTTTACGGACACCCAAACCCGCCAGCTCCGTGTCCATGCCCACTTCGACAAGCGTGGGGAAGCCTTGATGCGCTCATCGGACGCCTCAGAGCCGCCTTTGAAGAGAACGGTGGGAAACCTGAAGCAAACCCATTTGGGGCTCGAGCTGTGAGACTCTATCTTCGTGAGGTTCGTGATTTGCAGTCGAAAGCTAGAGGGATTAGCTATGAGAAGAAGAAGCGGAAGCGCCCACCACAGCCATTGCCTGCACTTCCACCACCTGGTGCAAGTTAATACGGCAGTCTATTGCATAAATGGATCAACAAAAGTTTACTCTGTCTCTAATCGCTTTGACCAGACGACTACTTTATTTCGTCGATGGCTAGGTAAGTCATTCAGCGATTGTTGTAACACTCGGATTGATCTTCGAAGCCTCTACTCCTATAATCTTTATGTTGGTTCTTGTTACTTTCTTTATTTTCATCCAAGTTACTTTAATTATTATGCAGATATGGTTAAGTTGTTTTACTCAATTGTTGCAACTATAAAACTATTCTGGGTATTCTGTTTGCTACCAGAGAAGCAGTGCTTGGATCTAGAGCAGGTTTATTCTGCTTTTGATACAAACAGTATTAGTAGAAGTTATAGACTAGTAGTGTGGTTGTACTAAAAGTTGCAGGAGTAAATGTACTTGCAGTCATGTGGGACTGAGCATCGGTGCAATATCTTCCAAAATCAGCTCTGTGGTTTCCAATTCTTTGACCATTTCTTTTCTCCAAACTCTTTTAAGTTTTTTTGCAGTTCAGTTCATAGTCATCATGTTGAGAACTTAGGGGGTTATTTATTGCCAGATCAATATCTAGCGATCTAGCTACTTTGTCTGTTGATAGATTTCTACAAGTCTCCCTCTCTCTGACTTCTCTCTTCGGGGTTTTTTGTTTTTTGTTTCCTCACTTTTACAGCTTTTTACTGTCTATGTTTTGAGAATTAATATGTAAAAGAAAACGGCAAAAATAAAATTTTGTTAGAAGTGTTTTTAGGCTGGTATTCTTGAGCTTGGGCATTTTTGATACGGTAGGATCGAAAGAGATTTATCATTAATTATAGATGATGGGCAAGAATGATATTAAAAATTATCTTATATATATTTCTTAGTTGGGTGTTGCCTATTGGACATTTGATCTGTAGATGTGGAGATTATATGCTGAATCACACATATTTTTTGTATTATGTATTTCCTTCCTTTCTACCTCTAATCCCTACTTCATCATTAATATTCTTCAACTTGAAGTGCTATTAAGCATTGCCCACAATATGACCAGTTGATTAATGGGTGGTTAAAAAGAAAAAAAAAAGATTAATGGGAGGTTAATTCCTTGGTGATGTCATGTCAACTGAAGTGAAAGAGATTAAGAAATTGGCAGACAATGTAATTTCCTTAAGATTTTGGAGGTCCTTTGAAAATGAAAGTTAGACTTCTTTGGTTGAAAACTGTAATCTCGTTTACTCTGGAAGTTAATATCCATTATTGTACCGTAATACGTCAATATCAGTATCAAATGTTCCCCACCAAGAAGAAACCTTTGAGAAAGTGAAATTACACTCACAAGAGCCCTGATTGGTGGAATCTGTAGGTTTTCAATCAAAAACAAATCTAGCTAGATCTACACATTATTAATTGAAAAGGACAAATTCTAGATCAATTTTCCTTAATTGATGCCAGTTACTAAAATATTAGACTGGTTAGGCTCCCCTCCAATTGTCAAATAATTGGAGAATCTTTCAATTCTTGTTGATATGAATAAATTTTCATCATACACAAAGAATTGGAGGATCTCAAATTATTTAGAAATTAAAAGAGAGTCAAACCCGATATAGACTATTGGGTTATTAGACACATGCAAATATAAGTTTATAGGGTCAGTTTTTTTTTTTTTTCGGGGGGGGNAAGAGAGTCAAACCCGATATAGACTATTGGGTTATTAGACACATGCAAATATAAGTTTATAGGGTCAGTTTTTTTTTTTTTTTCGGGGGGGGAGGGGGGGGATAAGCTTGTGAGAAAATGGGGCAATTATTCTTCTTAATCAATCTGGCCGACATGCGTATGATTAGATGAGATTGGTGAATCCCTTGTAGATTTTCCTATAATTAGTTTGCTTTAACAGAGAAAGTTCCACAACCCTTACATGATAACGTGGAAAGTGTTCATGATTTTATGTGCATATGGCCTTAGGATATAGCAAATGATATGGAGGATATATGCTAATTAAGGAACTGTCTGTTGCCCCCTTTAAGGGATTTTTCTAGTGGGGTAAGAAACTAACAGTTTGACCAAAAAAATGATCAATTTGCACTTCTAATCATTTAGGTTCATTTGTAGGATTGATTATTTATATTTTTTAAGTTGCATGAATGGCACCCATTTGAGAATTGATCAAAATAAAGTGATTTTTGCAAATAATTAGTCACTGATAATAGGTTGATTGTGCCCATAGGTATATCTATAGTTGTAATGACAAGTATTCGACTGATTGTTTGTGAATGTTTAAGGCTGAGTTAGCCCCAAAAACCACCTGCTTTCTTCATGGACTTCTTGCTTTATATAGGATTTATCACTGTCAATGAGTCTTGCAAGCGCACTCATCTTATTATTAGATTTTAGACTCATATTCAGATGAAGTGTACTTACTCAAACTGACCTCAAAAGAACACGGGTTTATTCCGAACTTTGGACATCAACCCTATTTTATTTCCTTCCCGAGCCAACGTGAGATAGTTTCCAACATTCCTGTCTCTTTACAGAACCAAAAAATGAGGCCTATAGTATAAAAGTAGTTCAAATTTTACCATCTATCTTTGTTTTATGGATATCAAGACCACGTTTTTTCCATACCTTTCTGCAGACAATACTGATATACATCTAGTTCATTCTTCATCTTATTCTATGTTTATTTTTAGTATTATTTCATGTCAGTTTAGCTTGAATGCTGTTTTTGAACTCGCACTTGACATTATCATTGACGTAGGCACTTGCCATAATTGGGTGATATTGCAGACTAAGATTCTTTCTCTAGTCCATATATGTAGGTGATTGGATCCATTCTTTTAACTTCTTCTACAAGCGATTTATCTCTCATGAATACTTTAATACTCGGCATGAATGGTCTGTCTTTGACCGAACTTGAGAGCGGATTAGTTGAAGTGCGCGTAAGCTAGTTTGGACATCCCTGACCATTGAACTTAAAAAAAAAAAAAA
Organism: Ilex paraguariensis; assembly: GCA_963454935.2. NCBI lineage: Eukaryota > Viridiplantae > Streptophyta > Magnoliopsida > Aquifoliales > Aquifoliaceae > Ilex > Ilex paraguariensis. The sequence continues at coordinate 220,747 of CAUOFW020001059.1, read as the reverse complement.
AGCTTATGTTTTGAATGATAGTTGCTAAGTGTTAAATCGAAATTATGGGTGTCCCAAGGCATTCTTCCATATCAAAAATCTGGTTAAGATATGGGTGTTAGTATAAGACCAAGCAATAATATTTGGGTCGAATTTAGTACGCAATTGTGTGTAGATAGGTTAATAATAATATACATAACTAAACCAATAATTTTGGCCATTATTGATTGAGACCACATTCATGACACCTACAGTCACATCTCTTCCATTTCCTAAAAGTCTCCTACTCTAGCAATCGAACCATGTGTACAGTGGTTAATGTTTATGCATACACATACATATCGATATGGCTACAATTTTATGTGGACATTATAACATGTTGAGTCTGCTGCAATAACTGAAGTTGGCTAAGGTTAGCATGCAATCTTCATCTATGAACATGGTTGTGTTGTTTTTGTTTGGGAGGTCATGATCTAGCGATGACTTTTAGATTGCTTGTCATTTTGTGTGACATGGTTGTCGGCAGCCTAACAAATCTTTTTTGAATGATTGGAGATTGATTTTCCATTTAATGACTCTATTGTGATACATAAGTGTTACATGTTCTTGATGAAATATTATGGTTCCAAACTAGTGAAGACAGCTTAGTGTGTGTCCACCAATATATTCTAGTTTGCCATTACAGGTAGAGAGTTAAAAAAGGTTGACACACGTTATAGGCAATAGTTGTTCTTATCTACAGCTATCTCGGCTACTTTTGTATAGAGGTCGCACATTACATGTCAAGTGTCTCAAGTATTATATAGACATGTGTTACGTCTTCTCGGATACAATCTAGACTTAGTCTCAAGGAAGGGGTACATTCCCTAAGGTAAGGGGAACACTTGAGGTTGAAGGGTAGCGGCTAAGACATTGCGAATACGCTACCACGAAAAGGTCATGTCCGTGGTGCACCTAGTGCACACACACCTTGATGGTCCCGTTTTCCCTTAAAAATCTTTTTTGAGGCCCTCTTCTATAATGTCTAATCAAGGATTCTCGTATAATTTTGATTTTTTAACCATCAATCCACATGTTTATTTGAACCACTAATCCCTTATATCTTTGGAGTCCTTTCAGATCTCAATCAAATACAACTCAGTGAATAATGAGCCAACATTGGGTGGCCTATTAAATAGACTAAATTTTTGAGGTCTTGTCCGAGACCGAGATCGATAATCATATTCGTCCGCTCCTGTTGCTTAAGTCTCTCTTAATTAAGAAAGGTCCTTTAACTACCTCCGCGGGAGGAGGTGTGCCTTGCGTTTTTTGCAGTGTTGGGTACCCTCCACATTTACTGGATGTCTTCGGCAGTCACTAGTCATTTACCGCGGTCTTTACCCTTCGAGGATGACCTTATCCTGCCACGAAAACTCGTGGTCCATCCTTAATCTTGCCACACGCCGCTTTGTGATTGTTACATGTGTTCACATTTATATAGGCTATTACAACCACTATGGTGAGGTGGTCTATGCTTGCTCTAAATCTGGTTTCGGCAAATGCTTGCACTAAGTTTTTTTTTTTTTTTTTTTTTTTTAATTAACCAAAAATGGATATGGCAATATAGCTCAAACACGCACCAAAAGTCACAGAAAGTATATTCTAGCAATATAATTGCTCGGAGGTTTTCCCCAAATCCAGCCCCCTCAAATCTTAATTCTTCAATCCAGTTAGTTTTAAATTTATTTTTTAAACCCAATTTTTTTTTAAAAACGTCGTTTGAAATGATGTCTTTAAATATAAAAACGTCATTTTAAATGATGATTTGAAGTTAAATATTATTTTTTTTCTTTTTTAACATGAATTTATAAACAGCGCCTAACAGACGTTAAAAAAATAAATGAGAAGAAAATATCATTTACAGTGACGTTTTTCAAAACGTCACCGTAAATGACGATTTACTCAAATAATTTATATGACCCAAATGACAGAAGACCTAAATGTTTTTAACAAAATTTACCCTTTCTCATATCCCCCTCTCATAGTCGAAACATCCTCCTCCTCCTCCACTCTCTTAGGTTAACCACTCTTGTAGAGATCTCTCTCTCAGTCGGTCTCTCCTCCTAGTGAATCGAAGTTGAGATTATTATCCAAATCCCTATTCAAGGAGTGACAATTCGGAGCGAGTGAAGGTGAGAAATTTTCCAAATCCAAACCCTAATCAACATAATTGGGGAAAAGCAGTCCCACAAGCTCAACCCCTCGCTTGGATTTTTTGCAGTTGCAGATCGAAAGAAGGAAGATAGAGTGGGAGTTTATAAGCACGCTCTTCCTTCAATTGATCAAAGGTACCACAAAAACCTCTTCACGCGCTTCCATCCCCCTCTCACTCTCTCTCTCTCTCTCTCCTATCTTCTGTTCAGCGACGCCATGGACTAACCACCGACCACCCATCGTAATTGCTCAATTACAATCGTACAGAGAAATACACTATCACACTCAAGAGTTAGACGAACCTAAAGTCTTATAACATCTAGAAATGCTAGGATCAATATTTACCTAGATAGTAACAACTAACAACACAACATGAATGAAAACATACACACAATATAGTACCAATACTATAATATTTTTCTAGGAAGGTTTCTCCTCATAAAGCTTGGTTCTTTAATTCTTCTCACGACATTATTGACTTTAAAGTACAAGAAGTTCCCGTCTCGAAATGTTCCAGCTCAATAAGACATTTGCTCTTGGAGCAACCAAAACAGCGTCAACAATGAGGCTGCCTTCTATTATATAACTTTTGTGTGTGTGAGAGAGAGAGAGAGATTGCGTGGGAAGACTGGTTAAGGTGGACCCACAGACCAATGGGGGTCCTCGTGTTGATCTTGCATGGAATTGTAAGTAGAGAGTACGCCTTTACGCCTTGACTTTCTCTTCTCAAATGCCTGTCTTTCTTAGGTCTGCATACATGGTAACACATGAACCCCAACCCTAGGCCCCCACTCAGTTATAAGGCTAGAAAGCCTACAGTCAGTACCTAAGTAAGGTTTGAAAAAAAGAGGAATGTTATAGGGATTAACAATAAACTCTACAGCTTCATGGATAATATATGTTAGTTTTCACAAATTCCATACCTGCAACAAACAATAAAATTCTCTATTGCTTTCTTGTCATGGATGAAGCCAACCACCATAGCACTTAAGCCTAAATTAAAGAGTTTTTTTTTTTTTTAAACCCCCAAGTATCCAAAAGAACAAGCATTGGAAGATGCATTATATATTAAGGAGTAATATTTTTAGACCTATAAATTTGATCTAATTTATTAATTTAATGATGTATTAATTGATATGATCTCAATGAAAATATGAATGAGGAATCAATTGATATAAACTTTATAATAAAGTGAGTATATGTGCACATTTCAAAAAAGAAAATACTTCTAAATTCAAAGCATCTCTAATGGATTTTTTATTTGATTTTATTTTTTTTTATTTTTTAATGAGTGAAAAACGTATTTATATAGAATGAGTCTAACTTGAATTCATAATAGATAATCAGTTAATAACAAAATTAAAAAATATATATTCAATAATATTATTTGAATATAGTTAATTGATCTAATTAATCACAATTATTCAATTAATTATAAAATTTATCGTCAATTCAACGATAATGAATAATCGAAGAGAATGTAACTCCAATAATTCCAAGGGGCATATGTGATGATGTAAAAGCTCAAATTGGGGGTACGGTCTTATGTCTCCCATGACTAGGTGTCTCTTTTTTGTAATACCAATAAAATTATACTTTTTTACCGTATTTTATACAAAAAAAAAAAAAGAGAAAGAATTACACTCAGAACACTTGATATTTGTCACTTAATCAATCACTCTTTAATATTTAAAATATTACATACAGATCTTCTGAAATTTATATACACGTAACACTTAAACTCAGTGTTTTAAAATTCGACCAGGCCCGGCGAGTTGACCGGGTGAACCGGTCTCCTAACCGGGTCGATTTTGTAATTGGATCGTTTGAGTAAAGAACCCGGAATAAAATCGGTGAACCGGTCAAAAAACCGGTAACCCGTGAAAACCGGACGGGTTTACAAAATCAGCCGGTTTTGTTCTTTTAGTATAAATATGTCTTTTTTTTACATTTTTGTGTCTTTTTCTTTTTCTTTTCCATTTTTNCGGTGAACCGGTAAAAAAACCGATAACCCGTGAAAATCGGACGGGTTTACAAAATCAGCCGGTTTTGTTCTTTTAGTATAAATATGTCTTTTTTTTACATTTTTATGTCTTTTTCTTTTTCTTTTCCATTTTTGTGTCTTTTATAAATATGTCTTTTGTCTTTTTTACATTTTTACATTTTTTTTACACTTATGAATATTTGCATTGGTTTGTTAATTGAATACAATTAAATGATTCAGGCTTGATAACTTTGTTTGATTTAATATATATTAAACATGTNGTCAGATAATCTGCTCTTGTTTAGCACCGCTGCAATTGAACGGGACTTTTCCTTTTTTTTCTAAATCTGATCTCTCTTCTACCAGGTCTGATGAGAGTGAGGATGCTGGGACTCATATCAAGAAATGCAAGTGGGATGGTTCATCCTTTCCTTCATCCAGATCTTTCCTGGGGGAAGTTCTGTTTTCCTTTACTGGGCAAGAATTGATGGATCTACTGTCAGCGACTGAGAAGGAAAGGGATGAGCTGAAGAAGGAGAACCTGCGTTTGAAAGAGAGGATAGACGAACTGCAGAGAC
>CAUOFW020001059.1:0-215724 GCA_963454935.2 Ilex paraguariensis | reverse complement strand
TTTTTCTTTTCCATTTTTGTGTCTTTTATAAATATGTCTTTTGTCTTTTTTACATTTTTACATTTTTTTTACACTTATGAATATTTGCATTGGTTTGTTAATTGAATACAATTAAATGATTCAGGCTTGATAACTTTGTTTGATTTAATATATATTAAACATGTTATTTTTATAACTATTTTAATTTTTTAGTCTATTTATCATCATTAATAATTATTTTTTATTTTTTTATTATATCACCTATTCGACCAGTGACCCAGTGGTTGAACCAGAAACTCATTGACCCGGTCCCTTCTCCGGGTTGATATCCGGGCCGGGTTTTAAAACTATGCTTAAACTCTTGTCGTTAATGTATGTTAGTATATCTATTAGTAAATTATACATACACCTCCAAAAGTTTATAGGCGTATCATACTTAGACCTCTGAAATATAAATATTATACTTAGATTAAAAATATTTAAATTAAATATAAAATATAAAATATTTTAAATTTTACAAACAAAATTTTTGTTATATTATACCATTTATTGAAATAAAATTAAAAATTTAAATTTAAATTTTTCATAAAATATCGTAATTATTTTACTATTATATTATCTATTAAAATAAAATTAAAAAACCACAAGAGGTCTATATCATACATAATAGAACAAGAATTTTATAACCAAAATTCAAGTTCTATTATGTTATTTATTNTTTACTGGGCAAGAATTGATGGATCTACTGTCAGCGACTGAGAAGGAAAGGGATGAGCTGAAGAAGGAGAACCTGCGTTTGAAAGAGAGGATAGACGAACTGCAGAGACAACTAAAAATTTTGCTTTGATTGATTTTTTTGTAATCTTTAATATTCTTGAAACCTTGATTTTTCCTTTCCATGTTTGCCGCTTCTTATACACAATTTGTGGCTTTGAGAATTTGGCAGCTGATCTTCCATGTCGTTTCCTGGCTTGTGGACAAAAGACCCCCATTGTTCCTTTTTGTAATGGATAGAAGCTATGGAGCTTTCCCTCTAGTCTACGTGCTACAGGTCTTGCTTTTAGTTCTTCTGGATCGAGAAGTGCATTCTGAGCTGCTGCGTTTGCTTTAGGGATAGAAGAACTCGTCCTGAGTTACTGAGCTATTTTTATGGACTGATAAGTTCAACGTGAGCTCTAGGCCTCTTTTTATAAACTAACGAGTTCATCGTGAGTTCTAGGACTCTTTTTATGAACTAACGAATTTATCGTGAGCTCTAAGACTCTTTTTATGAACGAGTTCGTTGTGAGCTCTATGACTCTTTTTATGGACTAATGAGTTCGTCGTGAGCTCCCGATCTCCTTTTATGAACTAACGAGTTCATCGTGACCTTCAGGGCTCTTTTTATGAACTAACGAGTTCATTGTGAGCTCCCGAGCCCCTTTTATGAACTAACGAGTTCATCGTGAGCTCTAAGGCTCTTATTACGGAATAATGAGTTCCTCATGAGCTCTCGGGCTCTTTTATGAACTAATGAGTTCGTCGTGAGCTCCCTCGCTCTTTTTATGNGCCATTTTAACAGTCAAATTAAATTCCAATAGATAGTAACTAATTATAATTTTTTTTTGAAAAAATTAGATTTTTATTTTTGATTTTATTTCAATAAATGTCATAATAAAACATGAATCTTTGTTATAAAATTTGAAATATTTTATATTTTATATTTGAATAGAGTATTTTTTAAGCGGTCTGTGTAATTTTTTAATAGATATAGTAACAGATATTAATAATATAATCTAAGTGTTATATATGCATACAAATTTTAAAAAATTTATGTATAATATTTTAAATATTAAAAAATTTGAATAATTAAATGATAAATTTTAATAAATCTGCATGTAATTCTCCAAAAAAAATTTAATCCCCACCTCGGTAAACAACCCGATCCTCATAAATCAAAAGGACTTGGCCGAGACACCCGCATTCTGCAGTCAATCGGACGGGACGTTCAATTTGACTCAAAGTGGGTCCGACCCGTTGCAATTTCTCCCACGTGCAGTCCTGTCACTGCTGTCGGGTACAGTGAACCAAACCCGGTTAAAAAATAAAAAAGCCCTTAATTTCGGTCCGACTCAAAAACAAAAAAAAAAACTGCCTAATTCACATGGACTTTTAGTACGTGGCGTCATTTCATTGAGCTTGGGTTGCGTGGGACCGTACGAAAGCTGTCTTTTTTTTGATACTTGTACGAAACTATGTCGAGTCCACGTCAAAAGCCCTACCACAACAGTCAAAAATAATTAGGTTTAAATGGGTCCCACACCCTTCCTCTTTGAGCAGTGAGATCAGTGAGGTGAGACGTTTTAATCGTACGGATGTTCCTAAGTTTTTTTTGACCAAGATAGCATTTTGATAGAAAAAAAAAAAGGAAAATTATAATTATAAATTATATTTTTTTAAAATTAAATTATAATCTTTCGAGAATATATGTTAGTAAAGAGTATGATCACTTTCGTAATATTATAATTAATCATAAAAATTATAATTTTTAAATATTAAATATTAAAATAGAATTTTTAAAATTTCAGTTCATCTTTGATGGCGTATTCCAAGTAACGTGAGATGAGCATGGATCAGAGCTTCAAGGCTCATATATGATGATACAATCAAATATTGAGGGAATTAAATGGGTGTACATAGTAAAAATATAGTGGTTCACCGGCTCAAGAGCTCGGCTAGTCCACTCTTCAATGGAGGTTCTAGCTCCTTTTTTTTTATTGATCATACCAAAGGTTTACAAAATAGATTTTTGGTCATTCGGTCCTCTCCCTCTGATGGGGGTGCTACATGGTATTTATAAGGTCATTCCCTGCTAAGAAAGATATTAGCCGAGATTCTTGCCCTTATTTCGTGGTCTTCTCCTTAATTCTAGGAGAAGATCTTGGTTGGTTAAGATTGGATGTATTGATTACAACTTCCTAACGCTTTAGGATGCTTTCGTGGTTATCCAGCTGTTATCTTGCCTTAAGAGACATTCGGCCCTTACCCTCTAACCTCTGCTAATGTGTCTGACCTCCTGGTCCGAGCTGACCTCCTGAGCTTAGCACTTGAAATTTATTTTAAGTATCATCAGTTGCCTCCCCACTCTTGGTCAAGCTGGCTTGGGCGAGGGCTGAACCTGCTTGAATTGATGAGGGTGGAACAAATGACCCAAGCTGAGCCCATGTCTTTTCCTGATCTCATGATGCCAGATAATCTGTTCTTGTTTAGCGCCGCTGCAACTGAACGGGACTTTTCCTTTTTTTTCTAAATCTGATCTCTCTTCTACCAGGTCTGATGAGAGTGAGGATGCTGGGACTCATATCAAGAAATGCAAGTGGGATGGTTCATCCTTTCCTTCATCCAGATCTTTCCTGGGGGAAGTTCTGTTTTCCTTTACTGGGCAAGAATTGATGGATCTACTGTCAGCGACTGAGAAGGAAAGGGATGAGCTGAAGAAGGAGAACCTGCGTTTGAAAGAGAGGATAGACGAACTGCAGAGACAACTAAAAATTTTGCTTTGATTGATTTTTTTGTAATCTTTAATATTCTTGAAACCTTGATTTTTCCTTTCCATGTTTGCCGCTTCTTATACACAATTTGTGGCTTTGAGAATTTGGCAGCTGATCTTCCATGTCGTTTCCTGGCTTGTGGACAAAAGACCCCCATTGTTCCTTTTTGTAATGGATAGAAGCTATGGAGCTTTCCCTCTAGTCTACGTGCTACAGGTCTTGCTTTTAGTTCTTCTGGATCGAGAAGTGCATTCTGAGCTGCTGCGTTTGCTTTAGGGATAGAAGAACTCGTCCTGAGTTACTGAGCTATTTTTATGGACTGATAAGTTCAACGTGAGCTCTAGGCCTCTTTTTATAAACTAACGAGTTCATCGTGAGTTCTAGGACTCTTTTTATGAACTAACGAATTTATCGTGAGCTCTAAGACTCTTTTTATGAACGAGTTCGTTGTGAGCTCTATGACTCTTTTTATGGACTAATGAGTTCGTCGTGAGCTCCCGATCTCCTTTTATGAACTAACGAGTTCATCGTGACCTTCAGGGCTCTTTTTATGAACTAACGAGTTCATTGTGAGCTCCCGAGCCCCTTTTATGAACTAACGAGTTCATCGTGAGCTCTAAGGCTCTTATTACGGAATAATGAGTTCCTCATGAGCTCTCGGGCTCTTTTATGAACTAATGAGTTCGTCGTGAGCTCCCTCGCTCTTTTTATGAACTAACGAGTTTTTTGTGAGTTTCAGGGCACTTTTATGAACTAACGAATTTTTTTTGAGTTTCAAGACTCTTTTTATGAACTAACGAGTTCATCGTGAGTTTTAGGGCTCTTTTTATGAACTAATGAGTTTGTCGTGAGCTCCCGAGCTCTTTTTATGAACTAACGAGGTCATCGTGAGTTCCAGGGCTCTTTTTATGAACTAACCAGTTCGTCGTGAGCTCCCGAGCTCTTTTTATGAACTAACAAGTTTATCGTGAGCTCCAAGACTCTTTTTATGAACTAACGAGTTCATCGTGAGCTCTATGACTCTTTTTATGAATTAATAATTTCGTCGTGAGCTCCCGAGCTCTTTTTATGAACTAACGAGTTCATCGTGAGCTTTAAGACTCTTATTACGGACTAATGAGTTCGTCGTGAGCTCTCGGGCTCTTTTTATGAACTAGTGAGTTCGTCGTGAGCTCTCAGGCTCTTTTTATGAACTAATGAGTTCGTCNTCGTCGTGAGCTCTCGGACTCTTTTTATGAACTAGTGAGTTCGTCGTGAGCTCTCAGGCTCTTTTTATGAACTAATGAGTTCGTCGTGAACTCCTGAGCTCTTTTTATAAACTAATGAGTTTGTCGTGAGCTCCCTAACTCTTTTTATGAACTAACGAGTTCATCATGAGCTCCAGGGTTCTTTTTATGAAGTAACGAGTTCGTCGTGAGCTCCTGAGCTCTTTTTATGAACTAATTAGTTCGTCGTGAGCTCCCGAGCTCTTTTTATGAACTAATGAGGTCATCGTGAGCTCCAGGGCTCTTTCTATGAACTAACCAGTTTTTCGTGAACTCTCGAGCTCTTTTTATGAACTAACGAGTTCATCGTGAGTTTCAGGGCTCTTTTTATGAACTAACGAGTTCATATTGAGCTTGTTTCCATGATGGAGGGGACCTGTCGAGATGCTTACCTCGGCTGTAACTCTGGATGAGGTAGTCCCAAGCGATCTCTGACGTTTCCCCTTCTTCGTTGACTTCCTTGAGGGGGTTGAGGTGTGGTTGCTCCCTAGGTGGTGGGTTGTTCTGGCCTTCTTGAGCCTGTCGCGCCTCCTGTGAGCGTTGTAAGAGTTTTAAGAGTTCTTCATTTTGTTTCAGCAAGTGTTGATTGACGAGGCAAAGGGCCTCCATCTCGTTATTCATGGGGAGACCCCCCACGGGTGGATTGGTCTCTTGGTCGTTCTCAAGTTGTCTGCTATTAGTAGCTTCTTGTTGATCTTGCATTTGTGGTGGATTTGTCTAACTTCGGCTCATGTTTCGAGTTGATATCATCAGTCACTAAAAGATCAGTTTATTTATGATAGGAACAGTCGTTTCTCACAGACAGCGCCAAACTGATGACGTATTTCAACGTAGATGAGCAAAAGGTGCAAGTAACGTGAGATAAGCGTGGATCAGAGCTTCAAGAATCGTATATGATGATGCAATCAAATATTAAGGGGATTAAATAGGTGTACACAGTAAAAATATAGTGGTTTACCAGCTCAGGAGCTCGGCTAGTCCACTCTTTAATGGAGGCTCTGGCTCCTTTTTCTTTATTGATCATACCAAATAGATTTTTGGTCATTCGGTCCTCTCCCTCTGATAGGGATGTTACATGGTATTTATATATTAAAAATAAAATTTAATCAATTCGAATCGAATTTGACTGACTAAAATTTTAATAATAGAAAAAATAATTTTAATCAATTCGAATTTTAATATATAAAAAGAATGAATATTAATCGATTCGAATTTTATATAGAAAGATTGTTTAAGATTTATGTAGGGACAATTTTAGTATTTTAAATAATTTTTTTATTATAAGTTGTAGTTTAATGACAAAGGTATCAGTGATGTTTAAATATAAACCAGAAGGAATATTAGTAATACTTTTGATTATAGGAGAAGTGTTTTTGAAGATATGATAAATTAAAAGATGTATGATTGAAATTTTTTTAAAAATAATTATAATTATTTAAAGTAATTAATAATCGATTATAAATTATTTCAAAATGTTATAATAAAAATGATAAATTTTAGTGTGTTATCATTTTATTTTTGGTTGCAATTTTAAATTTTAAATGGTACTTTTAAGAATTATATAATCTTCAAAATCGACGACGATATGTCAAATCACCTGTGGAATTCACAGCTGGTAAAATTGGATGTAATGGGGTCTCACTTTCAACGGTATGCTGTGTATTATTTCACGGATTTCGATTAACTGCTTTGGATTTTATCGTATGGTTTTAGTCAGTACAATAGTAACTGTTGACTGAGTTGAATGGCTCCAGAGAGTTTTAAGTTCAGATTTTGGGCATCTGCCATGTTCCGTCAAAATCTTTAGTAACCACCCTGAGTGGATAGTCCATTGAGGTATCAGTCATTTGAGTTTTGAAATTTTATATCGAAGTTCGATCGTTGATCACTATATTAATTTAGTTAAATTTGTTCTTAAAAAGAGCAAGGGATACAATCAAAGATCTCATAATCTCACTAGTGAGAGAGCATATCGAAATGATATTTGGATACTTTTATTTGTCCTCGTCCCTTCTTTTAAAAAAAAGATATTTAGTATTGGGACACTAATTTAGCCCAATAGATAAGAAAATAGGGTATTGAATTGTGCAGTCGAGGATGAGCGGTGGCTTAATTCTTCTGCAATTCACCGTTACACCTTTACGTCACGAGTTCAAACCTCGTTACCTTCTCCCCAAGTAATGTTCAAAGAGCTTGTAAAAAAAGAAAAATTGTGCAGTTCAAATCTTGCACCGCTGGCCTGGACCACGATTCAGATGGTTTTCGGGGACAAACTGGCGATTGTGTTGATTGGTGCAGTGTAAAAAAATTCGACAAACCGACAAATATGCGTCAAGCCATCCGACTGGGAGGATAGGGAAAACACTCATTTTCACTGTCCGGTTGACATAAAAGAGTGTGCGTGCGCGCGGGCATATGTAGAAGTACATTTATGCATGTCAAATAGCATATTTATCCACATCCACAGAAAAAAAAATACAAATAATTTACCATAAAGATTTCAAGAATAGCCAGCAATCATCTTTAGAGAAGCACTTTCAAGCTGTTCACTCAAAAGAGACAATGCATACTTCCTAGGGGCTGGAAGAGTTCTTTACATATGAAGCATAAGTAATTATTACTATAAAAAAATGGCTACAAATACAACATGATAACATTATCAAATGCAGACCAGGTATTGCAATTCTGATATTACAATAGGAATTGAAGATACAGAACCTTAAGTTACAGCACAGTAGAGAAGCGTCCACGGCCTTTTCTTTGATTGGGAAGCCAGCATTCAGTGTTTCTCTTCCACCTTTTGTGGCCAATTGAACTAATTGTAAATGCTGCTGTGCTTTTCTTTCTCTTTCAGGTTGATTAAGAATGTCACTGCAACCGCTGGTTCCACTGTTTTTCAGACATTACCTAGACATCAAACTCAGAAGAGATACAAGTGGATGTTGGTGCATCATTGAAACTAAGGTTGTTTCTGCAGAAGGGGATGTCCCTCACAAGGCCTGGATAGTTGCACATTATCTTTGGAGACAGTAGAATGAAGAGTAAACCCAAGATTTTCTCTAGCCCACCTGTAAACTGCACTTAATTTCCCTTCCAAAGCTTCAACCAAGATGTTCAACTCGTTTATTTCATGTCGGAAGAGAAAAAATCTGTCACTCCAAGCACAAGAACAAAGCTGTTTTGAATGAAGGAGACAGGAATATGTATTAGGGGAACATGCACAACCTGTGGCAGAAAGGTGTAGATCATAGAGGCATATGCTGCACTCCCGTTTGAGTGTAGCATCAAAGTCCTCCTCCATCTTCTGTGACTTTGAAGAACTGCAAAGATATTCCCTCCTAGCAGCTTCCTGCTTAAGGCGCGACTATCCAAAGGAAAAAAGCAAATATCTTAAGACACCAAGAATCTCTCCCTCCAGTAAGATATGAGCAATTACCACCAGTAAAATGAAAATAGAAATGAAATAGATAAAATTTCCACCAACAACAGCAACATGTATTGGATTGATTTGTTCAGTTTCTCAAGAATTATTCAGGTTTAAGCTCTAGGGTTCTTTTGGTTGAAATGGTTCATTTTGTTCTTCAAATTTCTCAACCTAGGGTTCTACCACTCTTTCTCTTAATATTTCCTTTACAATTTCCTCCTTTGGTTTTTACCAGCTGTTTTATTTTCATTCTTTTATTTTCCCTCTTTACTTTTTCCGGCCACATTTAGGCATTAGAATTCTGATGCTCTGTGCCATCCAAGCCAAAAATTATGACTCCTTCCAATTGAAATTCTCTAAGAAATGAAATTCAAATTTCACCCTATACTCTGTTCTCAGTACTGTGTGGTATTAATCACGAAACCTGCGCGTCATTATCAGCAGAAGTTGATTCACATTTCTTGAAATTTATAGGGATTCACAGAAGGATTAAGATCGGAGGTTCACATCAATACAAAATCAGGAATGCAGGGCTTACTTTGAGTGCTTTTGCTAAAATCCCATCTTTTCCGCAGACATTTTTCCATCGTAGATTATTCACAGAGTTCTTCCTTATTAGTGAGAGTTCCCATTGTGCCCTCACAGCTTCCCTGGCTGCTCCCAGCAACATTTTATCATGGGATATTGAAGTCTTTCTGTGCTTCTCACTGTACAGTTCTACGGCATTCTGCCCATGAGGCAGCCAGTCAAAGGGAGCAAAATGTACTGTCTCAGAACAATTAAAGCCACAACCAAATCCCGAGTGGTATGCTCCGGGGAAGACGAGGACAAACTCCCCGGGATACTGCATGCAGCGATATACAGGGATACCTTCAGACTTCAAAGTAGAGGGGGAGAGTTGGCTGACCTGTACCAGATATTTAAAACGCCATAACTGATCTATATGCTATAATATAGAGAGAAGAACTTTGAAGTCTAAAAATCATCCAACCTTCAGTTTTAAACAAAGCAAAATAAACAGTTTCATACCAAAGAAATACTTAACAGCACAGAGAGTTCAACAACAAAGCAACTGATCAGTGCATCAAATATGTAATGGGGATAAAAAATCAAAAAGCATTAAGATAGCCGACTCCACATGAAGGCTTCTTACTCTTTTCAAAAACTAATTATCTCACGGTTGTTGGCCCAAACAGTTACCACTACACCAGTAGTCCCCTGTGAAAATTTGAGGAACTATAATTTTCTTGAGGCCCAGGTCTGACTGTTAAAAACTCTTCATAAGTCATAACACTGTCTATGAGACTTCAAGGAACATTACCCCCGTATTAAATATAAGAGAAGCTGATAGCACCAGCCAATGTTTTGAAAAGCGTGCCCAGGCGAGAAGCGAGGCGAAGCAAAGGGATCTCGCTTGGAAGACCTCAGGCGAAGCGAATGTGAGTGAAGCGAGAAAAAAACGAAAAAAGTGCTCTTTTTTCGCTTAATCAAAAGGCGAAAAGCGAACGCCTGAGTAATTAAAGGCGAAGTTGTTTTATTTTTATTATGGACCGTTGGATTGGGCAATTGGAAAAAAAATTATAAAATGTTGATACACCGAATTATCCCCTTATCCCATAAATATAACCCCAAACCCTAATTTATACTCAGATTATTCGCTGCTCCTCCTACACGATCACTGGGCACAAAACACAGCACATGGAATCGATTGCTGCTCCTCCTACATGATCATTGGGCACAAAACACAGCACACAGAGTCGATCACTGCTCCTCCTACATGATTGCTGGGCACAAAACACAGCACATAGAGTTGATCGTTGCTCCTACTCAGAACACAGAGTCGCTGCCCCTACACAGAACACAGAGTCGCTGGTCTACTGATCATTGCTCCTTCTAGAGAGAGTCGTTGGTCTCGCTGTTTTCGCTGAAGGTTAGTTTCCTCTTTTTCTTCTCTCTTCTATTTCGCTTTTTTTCTTCTCTCTTCCGGTACTAGTTCTGGTTCTTTTTTTTTTTTTTCTGCTTCGGTTTTTTTCCCCTGATTTTGCTCCTCTTTTTTTTTTTTTTTTTTTTTGATTCTGATTCTGCTCCTACTTTTTTTTTTTTTTTCTAATTGTGCTTCTGATTCTGTTAACCACATGTGTATCTGATTGAGCTGCGGTTTTGTTGATTGGGTTGATTGTGCTACTGTCTGATTTTTTGCTTGAATTGTGTGTCTTATGTTTTTAAATAATAGGATTTGGGATATTATTAGTGTTTGAATTTAAATGTTTAACCTATGACTGTTATTAATATTTGAGATATTATTAGTGTTTGTTTTAATTTAAATATTTATGGTTTTACTTGCATTTAAATATTTAGTATATATAAAATTAGAACTTAGATGTTTAGAAGTAATTAAACTAAAATATTTATTTATTTTTTTAACTGTTCGTTTCGCTTCGGTAAAACGT
This sequence comes from Ilex paraguariensis, assembly GCA_963454935.2. Classification (NCBI taxonomy): domain Eukaryota; kingdom Viridiplantae; phylum Streptophyta; class Magnoliopsida; order Aquifoliales; family Aquifoliaceae; genus Ilex; species Ilex paraguariensis. The sequence continues at coordinate 205,076 of CAUOFW020001059.1, read as the reverse complement.
GTCGCTTTGCTTCTCGCTTAAGCGTTAGGAGCCTTGATCACTTCGATTCGCTTTATGTCTTAAATAACACTGACACCACCAGCACTAGCAAAAAATGGGCAATTATATGGCAATAAGCTTTTGCTTGACGAAAGTCATAATTCTGGTAGCATCATCCTCTTTAGAATAAAAATTTGTTCCCAAGTATTAATTTCGGATTCAGAAACAAATAAGCTGGAAAGCGGCATTTTCACCTTTTGTTTATCTTCGGTTTCACAAGACTTGGATACACAGAGAGATTTCTAAACGAGGATTTGAACCATGCATTTCTAAAGTAGTTGCAGTTGCAGGCTTGCAGCATAGTCACAAAACTCATAGTCAACACTCACAAAACTGAGATAAAGGATGTAAAAAATACCAGACAAGGTATAGCTGGTGGCAAAACCATTGATATCTGGGAGCAGCATTACAAATCTAAATCCTACAGGTTACTGCTGGAGTGACAGAGTGAAAGAGACATAACATTACATTAGGGAGGGGAAACTAAGGAGTTCTTTCAATAAAAGCTAAACCTTATCTGAATGATCAATAGTTCTTGATAACGTCATATTGAATTCAGCTGCATAAGGGAAATTCATTAAAGAAATTATCTGGTGAAAGAAATTATCTGAATGTATAGCAATGGTGCCATCCCATGACTTTCCCTGGAGTCCATGGCTCTCGTGGAATGACAACATCAAATTTGCTGAAGGACTTATCATTTATCAATAAGGTCAAAGTTACCAAATGAGAAACGAGTAAATCCCCCCTATGCATCACCAGATTCAAATGTGATTCATATTTCATGCCATGTCCACCTTGTGAAGAGAACAGTTTATAAATATGAAGCTTCAATGAAGGCACTGTAAAGAAAATGTTAAGTCATTAATGAACCAATGGCTTGTGCTGACAGGCATGAACTACGAAATCATGATCCAAAAGCACCCCCTCGACCACCTTTTGAAGAGAAAAGGCAAATAGTGCAAATTGCCTCTATGCTATGCTTCTTAGTGAATAAAAACATAAATGCAACATCATATTTGACCATTTTTGGATGATAAAATCCCAACAAAGCATTGCTGGAAAAACATATTATGTACAGTTTTAAGCAACAGAAGCACACTCTTGCACAATTGAGATAATAACGAAGCGAACTACTCACCAGCTTATGGACCAACTCAGGATGTTCTAAAATTTCGGGAAAGTTTTTCTTTACAGTTGCCTCAAACTTGAAGGAATTTCTCCCTGGGACAGCATACCATATGTTAGGGGCACCCAAGTGCATGTAACAGAGTGAGTATAATCGATGCTCTTCTATTTTCTGTTTCACAAAAGGAATTGAATTAAACGGAGATGATCAATTTATGTCCACTACAGCTGGGCAATCCACACTATTGAGAAGAAAGTCAGAACAACAACCATATAATATTGTTTGGACTTTGAAGAACAGGTGCACAACAAGCAAGAGAACCCTAAATATATTCCTGCCAAATTAAAAAAACTCTGAATCTTACCCAAAAAAGAGATGAAAAACACATTCCTACTTGGAGTCGAGGGAGTAAAATGGAAGAAGTGTCGCAGCTTTCGAAGGCAAGAAGAGAACCAGGAAGCTTAGGGGTATTATTTAAGTTCCAACCTGATTCCACATATTCAGGATACTGGGGTGTCTCCAGTGAGTTGGATATTATTGGAAATCCACTTCCAAAAATTCTAGTTTCCATATCAGCACCATAAAGCACCTAGGAATAGCAGATCAGCATCACAAAGTAAGTTGCTCGATAGGAAATGGAAACGGTCACTCAATAGTATTGTCATACTTTCTGCAACATACCTCAATTGCTTCACTTGGAATTTCAAGGATTCGCCAGTATTCACCCTCAATATTCTCCACTGACGGTTCCCACTGCTCTTGGAACATTGTTGAATTCATATTCAAATCTGTAACTTCGTCTTTCATGCGAAAGTACTTGCTTTTGAAATCATCTGCATATTTGTTGAAAGATTCCAGTGTGAACTTTGGCCCATGTTCAAATTCCAAGCCTGCAGTACAGTGTCCAGTTTCATCAAGGTCTGTAGTACACCCATCACCAGACCCAATTTCGGAGCCCGTTCTTGTAATTCTTTTCCTTTTCGCATTCATCTTCTCATCCATTCCACCCTGTTTTCTCTCTGAATATAGTTTCTGAATCCGTTGAACACGGGAAGTAAATTTAGATCTTTCCCATGTGTTCTTTTCCTTAATAAGACATGGTGGCTGCCAGGAAGGGGGAGGAATGATACGGCAAATTCCGTACTGTTCTGCTTGTTGGCGTATACTTTCAACATACTTGAGTGTGTCTTTAAACTCCTGTCATAAGATTAGAAGTTCATGCAGATAGGCAAATGTCTACCAACCAAGGCACTTGACAATGAACAGAATTTAATGGGGGCATATCATACAGGCAGAAAAAATTAAAGTTGTAAAGAGATACCTCTTCAGTTGGGTGGAATGCAGGTGCCTCTTCAAGTATAGGCATGCATGTCTCTTCTGGACGCCACCTTGCACTGACCTGTTCCAAGAGTATAAGTTGGTGATTACTGAAGATCATGTGAAGGGGATTACTAACGGCTCTGGCATGAGGTGTTGATGGCAAGATGCCTAAATTTAGTGGAGAAAAATGTCCCCATCAGACACCATAATTTCAATAGTCAAAACAAGATTAGTAGGTCTTTTCAATAATTTGCTCTTGTTTTCTTGCTATGCAACCCTGTCCAAAACAAAGGCTCCTCGATGTTGTCATCAGCAATCATGGCAGCACAATCTGTATCCTGGTCTGATTTAGGTTATAGTCTGCAATTGCTGGCAACACAGCACCGCATGAACTCACTCCATATTCTTCTGAACCCTCTTCCAATGTTGTGGCCATTGCTCCCTATTTGCTGCCAATAATCATTGCCTTCCAACTCCAAATCCAGTCCGTTTCAAGCATCATTTCCAGCAGGCCGCAGCATCCCGAATTAGTATGACAGGGATTTGCTTCTTAACAATTTTGGTGACAAAAAATGAAATGTGGTAGACCAACTCCTGAAGAGTAGTTGAAGGAGGAGGGAAGAAAGAACTAAAATACTAATCAGGCCTGCATTGGCTTAATCACATCCCTTGAAGGGGGACCTTTTTGCCCACTAAAAGCAGGAATCTAGCAAACACCACCCTATATCAGGGACAATAGCAATCACCTTATAAAGAATTCAATGTAATGATAATTTAACCTTATGAAAGCCACCACAATTTGAACATCCACAGATTGCTCCTTTGGGAAGGCAATTTTTCAAAGGGAGATTCTGCAAAACAATGGATATCAGCACGGCAATGAATTTTATTTCAGGATCATGCAACAAATCTTAAGCATAATGACTAGTGATAAAAGCTGAAAACCTTTCCGTGATATGGGAAACTAAACCCAGTTGCATCAAAATAACCTGAATTCCTAAAGTGAGTTTTCATAAGATATTTATACTGCTTCAGCAATAAACACGTGAAGATGCAAGCACATAGTTCACCAGTGGCCAGCCTAGCGTTAAAACATATTAAAGTGCTATTGATCCTACAATTAATTATAACACACAGACGAAAAACTAGGGCCGAAATTCTCACTCCACACACCCCAACTAATAAAGGCATACTAAACACTTCCACAAAATACAGAACAAAAACAGATGAGGACTCACTTCAGCTAGAATTATTGGAATAAGGTCACATACAATTAACATTATTGACTAAGAAGAATAAAAATATTAAATTTGGAAGAATATTGTACTAAAAATGAGTTCCCCCTCTTATTTCATCATTTTTAAATATCACAAAAATGTTCATAGTAAAGTCACTAATTGCCATGTCGTTCCAGAGAACATCAAGTTAGATTCTTCAACAGGAACCACAACCCTCATGACTGTGCTCATCAGCCTTTGCTGCACCCGACTAAATGATAAGAACCCCGATTTTTTTTAACTTGTGCCCAACTCAACTTCTCAAAAGTGCATTTATGCAAGAATATTTTGTTTCTTGTCTTTGCCCTATTCTCTCACAACATCCCATCTGAAGATATAATTCACCAATGATACACCCTTTCTTTCCGAAAGTATGTTTGGAGCAACCATGACATACCGCTTATGCCATGCTCTCAAATAGCATCCAAGACTCTAGCTAATGAATATACTAGATCTTAATGAACAAAATTGAAAGTTCCACATAGTATTAACTTATAGGAAGCCTACGTAATGCAGCATCCAGTTTATACTATATCATTGAAAGATCAAATAAAACAATAACACAAAAGATAGAACACCATATCAATCTCTTCAGAGCCTGATTCCTCGGGATTGTAATCAAGTTGATTATGAAGTATCCATGGTCTACGCTTGAGAGACCTCTTAAGCTTTGCAATGTCGATTACATTGGAAGCAGTATCAATCTGGGCTGATGCTGGCTCCAACTCAGTTCCAAATGCCATAGAACTACAAGTTCCGTCACCGTTCTCTACTCTCCTCAGTATGATTGACGTAAGAGACACAAAACCAGGTGGAACTGAGAGCTTGTCCACATTGTCTTTTTTAGAAGAAGTCCTTGTTCGTTCTGTCCCCATCAGTGCTGTGAAAGGCAAGATAGAATAAGTAAATAGCAACATTGAAAGAGTCCATAAGTCCCACTGAGAGAGAGTGATAGAGAGAGAGAGAGAGAGAGAGAGAACGATTAAATATCAGCATACCTAAAAATGCTACCTTTCTAACCCACTGTAATATTATACATAACAATTCCGTCAAAATGTCCACAACCCCCCTTGGTGTATTATAAAAGCTTCACAAGCTCATGTACGACAAAAGGACGAAAAAAAAGATTTACAAATAGCAACATTCAGATGTATGTCTACTAATGGGCTCAAGCTAATGCAACGTTCACAAGAGACTTTGATCACATCTAGTTCAGAAACTTTCATGAAGGCAAATGGGGGATGACCTAATAATCAGATTCTTTAGGTGCTTCTGTTTAGTTTGGTTCTCCTACACTTGTCCCTACAATGAAGTAGATCAGAGGCTCAAACTGAATGCAACTCCACATTTTTTTTTCTCTCAATCCAGACACGTAACTGGAATAATCAAACCTAGCCCAATAAAACTGGGAATGCACAGTACAATGTATAGTTAGGTAGAGTACAATGCATAAACCTGGTAAATTTCCCATGAATTCCAAGGTTTCCAAATCATTCTGCAAAAGAAGTACTTCCACCTCAGCAGAATTTTACACACACTCCACATGCACTCAGATAGTTCCATTACATGGAAATTGGCATGACCAAGACGATGACAAGTAAAAGGATGACCAATCCATCATGTGTTTGTAAATTAAATCCATGTAACTCAGTTTGGTTGTCAAGAAGTTGAATAAATGGGACAGTGGGACCTCACAACCACAGTTCCTGCAGAGATATATAAGCTTTTTTACTTCTTCTCAGCTGTTTTGGGGTTTTTTGTGCGTGTGGGTGGGGGTTTGGGGGGGGGAGGGGGGGGGGTAAATCTCTGTTCTGCACAAAAAATGAAGATATAAATTTCTTGTTAGCTTCTTAAGGATCAAAACAAGGTACAGTCGCAAAAATTAAGCACCACTCACTTATCGCTGAATACTATAAATGATGAAGGGTAAGAACCATTATGCGGCGGTTCTAACTTCCAAAATCATACCATCACACCCACGTATGATAGGAACTCAATCTTTATAGTTCACCCACGTACAAATCCAAATACTGACACTCATAAAAAATCTAACAACTAACAACCTTCCTAAATCATATATTAACCAGTAAACATTGCAGTTATATACAATATAATCACATCAATGCAATATTTAATCCAAATACACACGCAAATCGCAATTCTCTTGAACATATCCAAATCCTTCTAGCTCTTCATATTCACCAATCCGAATTTTACAAAACAGCGTTATTTGTGTTGGCAATAACTTCAAATCCGGTTTATATACCAGCTTCAAAAATGAAAGAGGGTATACCCCACAAATATAGACACATATACACGAACATCTGATGTCAAAAATAAAAGAAATTGAGCATCATCTAGTAAGCACCAAGTTTTTTTCACCACAAAAAAAAGTTCATATTCTAGCATATCAAAAATGGGCATGCAAATCAATTGGTCAAGGTACCCAATTATATTAAATTAATCTAAGGAAGCCAAAAAAACAAATAATGAATCCAAGTTAAGACATACCTAGAGAAGAACTGTGAGGAGTGACAGAGGGGGTGGGGTTCTACCATTTATATGTTCTTCAATTGACTAAAGAGTGCAACAATTTCCATCAAAATTGGACCATGGTCAAAGATTTGTGGTGAAAAACCCTAAAACCTAAGACAACAACGCTCAAACGAACGAACCAGTTCCGATGTGTGCTATCAAACCGAAATTAATGGCAAATAGACCTACCGAGAAGAGTATAATGAGACTTTGGATTACATCAAGCATTAAAGGCCCGTTTGGTAACGTTTTTGCTTTCGTGTTTTCAAAAACTGCGAAAATAAAGACAATTTTTGTCTGCCTTGTAATAAACACTGAAAACAAAAAACATGTTTGGGAGTCATCTGTGTTTATCAAATAATGAGAATAAAAATAAAAAACATATTTGGTAACTACTTCAAGTTATATACTAAATATGGTTTTATTATATCCTAAATATGTTTTATAATATGTCATAATAGTGATCCATTTCTTCTCTCTCCATCTTGATTGGGCTTGGAGAATCACATGATGTTCATTTGTAATTGCGTTGTACTCGTCAACCCATATAAAACAATTATCAAACCAAGCTCAACACAAAATACCCTCATACAAACAAAGAATTAAATCAAGGCTAAATGAAATGGAACATATTTTCCATAATCAATCTTATTTTAGCGAACTAGCAAAAACATAAGATGAGTGCTTTTGTTAATGATCTAATATTGTTAGTACTGAAATTATAATCAATAATTTTGTGTTGTTAGATAGGTAAATATTAATTAAGAGTTGACAACCATAAACCTCCCCGGTGAGTAATGAATACGTTTGTGCCTTTTAAGGCCACACTCCCACTATTATTTGAAGCTCCCAAGTTCTGCCTGCCAGGGACATCCACATTCCTTCAGGGTCTCTCTAAATTGGGACTTGTCTTTAGCACAATGGGCTAAATAGCTCAATTTACTTGCCTTCAATGACTGGGACAATAGAAACCCACCCTTCATGACCACTTTGCTGCCCCATTAACGATTTAGGTTTCTTTTTCCCTTAAACAACCATTAACAAATGTCAAAAACAAATAAATAAATAAGAAGAAATGATAGCCCAAGTAGGTTAGAGCTCGATTGAAGTGAAAAACAGAATCTGAAAATGACCCAAGATTTGAACTGCAATGTCGACGGCGAGCACTCCAGGTGGGTGGGTCAATGACCTTCACGTATTCATATTGTTCAAAAGGTAGAACAAGGCAAGTCAATTGTCATTGTTGATAGCAGATTTAGCGAGCTTATGACGTATAACATAAACAATATACATTCTTTCAGGCACTTCATCGAATACTTTATGGGCATATAACAATCAATTTCAATTTCAAACAGAAAACACTAACACTAATTTCAAACCAAAAAATCAGTACAATCCAACCTTCAAGCTAAGCAAAAACGAAAACCTAAATGCCAAGGCTGCTCCGTTTGAGTTCGACTGAGAGAACTTGAAGTCGCTCAAGTTCAACTGTGAGAGAGAGAGAGAGATAGAGGGCCTGATTCGTTCGGCTGTGTTGGAGAGAGAGATATCCGTAGGATCAGTGGCGGAGCTAAAAATATTATTTTAGCGTGGGCACGTATACTTTAACAAGTTTAAATTTTTTTTTGCGTAATTGATAAAAATAAAACAATGTATTTATATTTAATTATATTCTATTTAATTTTTAAAATTTTATTAAATTTAAAAGACTAAAATTGTTAACTATAGTAGATATAAATGACAAAAAAAACAAAACTAATAATATTATTTTACCAAATAAAGGCTAATTAAAATTATTTAGAATTGATTTGTTGAATTTTTATATCTTGAAAGTATTGCATTAACTTTATTATTATTTATATCCATATTATATTATTGCATAGCTATTTAAACATCTCCAACCTAGTTCTCCAAAATAACTAGTCAAAATATATTTAAATATTACATTCTCTTTTTAACTAGACAATTGTTACAAATTTACTCTAACCACACTCTCTACTATTTCACCCAATTTTCACTAACTTTCAATAATTTAAAGGGAATACAACATATACAGAGAGAGAAAAAAAAAAGGTAGATAGAGAATTTAGAGAGACTAAATAGCTTTACACATTTGGAGAGCCATTTATGAAATAGAGAGTGGATTGGAGAGTGTTTTTAAGGTTTGGTTAGCTAAAATAACTAAAAGAGAGGAAATAAAGAATGGGTTGCAGATGCTCTTATCATCAATTCGATTATACAATAAAATATATTTTTTTATCTTGTCATGATAATTATTAAAATAAATGTTAAAATTATAAATAAACTCATTAATATATCATATCTTTTTTGGTCTTGATTAAAAAATAGTGTGGGCACAATTTAATATATTAAAAAAATACTTAAAATATACATAAGTAATTTTAAAAAAAAAAATTGAGGGTGGGCATAAGGTGGCTCCGCCCCAGTGTACGATGAGCGCTAGGGCATCGATAGTTGAAACAACACTAGAAAGGGCTTCGATGATCAAAGGCATAGCCACCCTTGGGCGAGGGTGGGCACACGCCCTCCTCAATTTTTTTTTCTTCTTATTAGACATGTATTTTTGAAATAAAGTTTAGATATAGTTAATTGTACCCACCCTAATATTGTATGCTAGTGATATCGATTTTAATAGATCTCTAACTAAGTGATTATTAATTTTTTGAATAATATTATTAATACCTAATACATTGTGATATTAAGTTTAATAGTGAGTCTTAATATTTAATAAACTCTACTATCTATTCAATAGTCACAAACTATTGTGTCTCTACCAATAAATCTCAAATTAGATGGAACTAATACTATTGTTAATTTTTAGACACACTTTAGACATGTTCGAATATTTTTTAAACATATTGAAGTTATTTTATATATTTTTTAAAATTTTAGGGTTATTTCGTTATTGAATAAAAATATGTGTCATTATGTAATAAACTATAGAATTATAAATGGAAGATTGTTACTATGATTTTATATATAAAATAAATATTGCTGATAAAATTAATTTGTAACTCTTTAAAATAATAAAAGCATATCATTGTCAATTTTAAGTGATAATAATTAGTCGCATTCTTGATAAAAAGTTCTAATTTTTTTTTGTTCATATTATGTATATAGGTTTTTAATCTTCTTTGTATATTGAACTTTTAAGTATTAAATATAATTTCAATAAATATAAATTTAAGAATTTTTACGATCAATTAAAAAAAATTAAAACATATTAATGTGTCCACTATAAACAATTTTCTAGCTCTACTCCTGTCGATGATGATGGAGCTGGCATTATGACGGTGGCAAGGTCATTGAGACTTGAGAGTAGAGAAACGAGAGAGGGAGAGAGAAAATTGAGACATTGATCAAGCGACAAAGAAAGGAGACAGAAAAAAGGACTGTGAGAGGAAAAAAAAAAGAGTCGTTGAGAGAGAGAGGATGTGAGAATGAAAATAATAAAAAGACCAAAAGGCCCATATTTATACTGTCATCACATGTTTTGTGGTCTTTTTGTTGCTAATAGGAGTCGAAGTTGAAACATCATTAAAATTCTTATTTTGCAAAACGCGTGTTTCGTGTTTCCTTTATTTCCTGGAACATAGTTTTTTTGTTCTTATTTGTACAACTTGTTTCTAATATAATTAATTTGATACAAAAAACAAAAACAATTAGTCAACATGTTTTTGTTTGTTTTTTTTGACAAAAACTGAAAACAAAGACATAAAACATGAAATAAAAACAGTAAACAAACACACCCTAACATTTTTATTTCGGTGCATAATTTTGGTTTCTCAAAAAATAAAGATATTTTGAAAATAGCGTGTAAATAAATAAACAATATAAAAAATTATTTTTAAAACATCTAAAATATTAAAATATCTTAAATATTTTTAAAACAAAATAGTAAAACACATGTGTAACATCTCTAAACATTTAAAAATATTCAAAAATACCTCGAAAACATTAGCACTAGTTGGTTTTGTGTCTCAAAAAAAAGTATCCGAAAATTATTTTGTTGTTTTTTGTGTTTCATGACTTATTTTGTTATATGATTCTAAAAATAGTTATACGGAATAGAAAATATTAAAATTTATTTGCACAGTAATTCAAAAAATATTGAAAACATAAATGTTGTGATGGTGCTGGTGCTAGTGGTGGTGGTTGGAGTGTGGTACTGGTGGAAAAGTAAGGGGGTGGTGGTGGAAATATGGTGATGGTATTTTCAAAACTCTAAAAAAGTTGTTTAAAAAAAAACAAACTAGCTGAACTTGTTATTTGTTCTAAGTTTTCAAAAAATAAAAATGAAAACAAAAAACATTTGGTCAAATATGAATAGAAAAATAATTTTTGAGATGCAAACCTAACCAGGTCTAGAATTCTGATTTCTTTAATCATTTCGAAACAAAATTTTAATTATTCAATTACATTACATCTAATCCCACATTCCAGGACTGTTATTTGTACTTGTGTACGCAAATAAAAAAATTAATTAAAAATAGATTAAAATAAATGTATATAAAGGATTATTGCAGTTATGAGTAAAAAAATATAATTAATTATATAGTTAAAAAGCACATATAATTTAAATAAAAGAAAAAATTAAAAATATTTTTAGATGGACATTACAAACCAACTTCTCCGTATAAATGATGACTCTTGGATATACAAAAATGGATAATTGGTTGTGAGGTAGGAAGCACGGATACGGATACGATATGATACAATACGGATACGGTGATACGGCAAAACTTAAAAAAATAAGATATGGGTATGACTAGGACACGTCTATAATAAAATATATTTTATATTTTATTATTATTTAACGACTTAGAAATTATAATTTTTCAATAATTCTTTAACATTAGTAAGTAAAATTAAAAAATTTTACCATGAAAAGGTTATAATATCATCTCATTATGATCTGTTCATAAAATGAGCATGACAAATTAAAGGAATTATAATAACATTTAATTAGTTGATTTTACAAGTATTTATTTTTAAAAGTATAGTGTAAGTGATTTATTTTTTTTATACCTTCTTAACATAAAATAATAGATAATACTTAAAAAACACTCGTGTTTTTAAAATCAAATGGAATTTTATTGATGTTTTATATTATATGTGAACTCCAAAGAAGGATTATAACTTAAAATTGAAAAATTGTACATCTTACACCATATTTAGAAGTATCTGCGAAGTATCCACATATTTTATTAATTATCGGATACGAATGATGTGTATCTGATACGTATCATTGAGTATCCGACGAGTATCGTATCCGATACTGTATCGGATACGGGTACGTCGACCTTGACGAAGTATCCGTGCTTCATAGGTTGTGAGTATTTTTTTTATAACTTATTTGACTTTAAGTACCACCTCCAAATTTATACTCCATTAAGTTTTTTTTTTTATCAAATAGTTATCAATAAGTACATATTTTAAAATATTTTAAATTTTTTTTGAAATGTATTCCATAATTACCCTTACGATAAATATTGTTTATCATTATTAGTTTCAATGTTTTCAAATATAATAACTCATAATTTGAAAATTGTGCTAGCATTAAAATTATTTTTCTATCACACACACATACACATATATAGTAACATTAAACAATGACATGCTCAACAAAAAAAAATAATATCAAACAATAACATGTTCAACACAAAAATAGTAATATCAACCAGTAACATGCTCAATAAAAAACTTAATAAAAAATTTAATTATTGCAATAGAGTGACACTAAATGTAAGTATTTATTATGTCATAGAGGCATCATTCTATTACAATGATTAAATTTTTAATTAAGTTTTTATTGATCATGTTACTATTTAATGTTACTATTTTTTTTTGAGCATATTACTATTTGATGTTACTATTTTTTTCTTGAGCGTGTTATTGTATAGTAACAAGTTAAGAATTGTTAATACTAAAACAATTCTTAATTTAGGAGTTGTTAGTTTTTAAAAATAATTTTTGATTGAATATAACTGTTGAGGATATTTTAAACAATGGATATCAAAATGGAATTATCCCCAAATAAGTTTTTTGAGTATACTTAAATTCAAATAAGTCTACAAAAAAAGACCGGCCTCTAAACGATCCAACCAAAAAAAAAAAAAGTGACCTAGTACTACTAAACCAATACATTGTGACTAATGGGGTTGCATTCGGTCGTTCAAGTGGTGGCATATGACCCGAGGATCAACACATGGGCCAGGGGCTTTGTCCCTTATCACCCCCTTGGGCCTTGGCAATTTACGAATTCATCTGCCAGCACACAAAGTTGCCCAAATTTACTGCTTTGGGGGACTTTCTTCTCCGTATGACCTTTAAGCTGTCTACTCTATATCATGAGCCTACATCTTGGCTTTTGCCATCGTATGATCACTACGAATAGTTTTTTTTAAGGGACCTAATCATGGCTATTGCCACGATTACGTACAATCATGCACTAATTTTCGTTAGTTTTGATTGTTGAAATTAACGATAAAAATTCAATAATTTTTTTTTCAAATGTTGATAGGTAATTTGTTAAAATCAACATGAGAGGGAGTCAATTCCAATATGGCCCAAACTTAGAATAGAACAAACATTACATTGACATCCTTAAATTTTTTGTGAAGTTCCCAAAGTATGCTCACGCCATCTTCTCTTCCCCTGCTCCAAGTTAAGAAAACAATTGAATGGAAAAATCTTTCTAATTATTCCTTTAGGCGGTATTACAATCAAATATATAATACAAGTGGAAGAGATAAATTACGACTCTACAAGCCTATAAATCATATCCTATTGTTAAGCAAAAATCTAATCCTATAATTTAGCTTCGAAATAGGAAACAAATAGAGAATCTAGAGTGTGCTAGAGGACATCACATAAGGGATCGATCCACTAAGGAGAATATCGATCTAGATAAAGCTTGTTGCTTGTTGATGCAAGGGATGGGATCGATTTAGGCAAGACTTATGTCCCATAATACTCCCCCTCAAGATGGTGCATAGAGATCCGTAAATGCCCAACTTGAAAACAAATGCTAAAAAATGTTGTGCCCACCAGCCTTAGTGAATATATCAGCCACTTGATTGGCAGCTGAGACATGAATGGGAGATATGAGACAAGCAAGAAATTTTTCACACACCAATTGACAATCAATTCGATGTGTTTAGTGTGCTTTTGAAAAATGGGATTATGAGTGATGTGAAATGCAACTTGATTATCACAATGTAAGCATGGGCTGCGAATGAAAGACGACCAAATTGCGAAGCCAAAGTTTGATCCAAACTTGTTCACATGTGGTGACAACCATAGAGTGGTACTCAGCCTCAGCAAAAGAACATGAGACAACCGATTGCTTCTTTGTGTGCCAAGATATAGGACACTCACCACAATTTTGTTGAAGAATCCAATAGTTGATTGACGAATGGTCGAACAACTTGCCCAATCAAAGTCCTAGAAAGCGAACACTTGGAAAGTGCACGTGGAAGGAAAAAATAGACCATGGCTTAGAGAAGTTTTGAGATAGCAAATAACACATAAGCCAGCTTGATAACGGGGTTGTCGAGATTCCTACATGAATTGGTTCAGAACATTGATAGAAAAACTATATTCGGTCATGTGACGGTCAAGTAGATGAGCCGACCAACAAGTCTGAGAAAAATGCTAGGATTCGAAATCAATTCACCATCATCAAGAGTCCATTTAAAATTTTGTTCCATAAGAAAATGAGCGGGACAAGAAAGCAAAACACCAATATAAGAAAAAATGTCCAAAGTATATTTCTGTTGATTGGTGAAAATCCTTGATGGAGAACGTGTAATCTCTAACCCAAGGAAATACTTGAGGTTTCCAAGGTCCTTGATTTTAAAATGTGCGGTGAGGAAGGCTTGAACTTCTTTAAGTGCATGAAGATTATTTCATGTTAGCAAAATGTCATCAATGTATACAAGTATAGTAGAAAAGAATTGCCTTGAGAACGAGTAAATAAGGAGTGATCAACTTGTGATTGTTTGAATCCATTGGTAAGCAAGACTGATAAGAGTTTAGAATAACAATTGCAAAGAGCTTGTTTCAAACCATAGAGGGATTTGTGTAGACAACAAATCCAAGTCTCCCTCTTACGACAATACCCTAGTGGAGGTGTCGTGTCAACCTCCTTATGAAGATCACCATGAAGAAGAGATGCCAGCAACAATAGCTAGAACACAATGAACAGTAACAAGTTTGACAACAGGGACAAAAATGTCATGATAGTCAAGGTCTTCGACTTGGGTGTAATTCTTGACCATCAAACGAGCTTTATGCCTTTCAAAGGATCCATCGATATGAAATTTTGTTTTGAAAACCCACTTACAGCCAATAGGTGTCTTACCCGAAGGAAAGGATTGCAGACTCCAAGTATGATTAGCTTCTAAAGCATGGAGTTCGAAAGTCATAGCATCATGCCAATGGGAGTGTTAGATGGATTGTTTAAAACTCACGGGATCAAAGGTGCCAGTAAAGAGGAAAGAAAAGTAAAATTTTTGGGTGTGAATTTATGATAAGAGATGTAAGTGGTAAGAAGATAGGTCATACATGGCAAATGTTGTGACAAAGAGGAGGGCGTAGTAAACTCAGATGGTACAGTAGGACATAGTCCGAAAGATAACCTGGACGAGTGTGAACACGATGTGATCTTGTGGGAGGTAATGGATCACGTTGTTAAGAAGGGACAATGTAGTTAGTTTCTCCTGATGGGTTGCAAGAGATGCCAACGATGGAAGAAGTAGGCTTAATGGGAACCTCCAAGAAATGTTGAGTAATAACAATCCAAGTGGGGGATATGGTGGTTGCTTATAAAAAGGAAACACATGTTTGACAAAGGTGACATCTCTTGAAATAAATAATTTTTTGCCTCTAAGTAGAACACATTGTAAACTATGTGACCTAAAGGATAACCAAGTTAAATGCATTGTGTAGCTCAAGCTTGGAATTTAACTTGGTGAGAGCGTAATGTTTAGGCATAACATAAAGACCCAAAACTCACAAATAATCATAAACAGTGCTTTGTTAAAAAAATGCTCATGGGGAGAAATGTGTCCAAGACTTAGGGAAAGGGATTTTATTTATTATGAGATTGAAGCCTTGAATTGAAATCAGGTAGAAATAGTACATCACGAAGAGTGAGATTATGAGAGAAATAAAAATTCCCAACATGAGAAACTGGGACAACATAATCAATCGGTAAACAAACTTGACTGACAACATGTGAATTTATGAAAGGAGTTTGGTTAGAAATATGATATGAAGCTCCACTATCGATGAGCTAGTCGGTACTAGAAAAAGAAACATAATTGCATATAGGTGAAGATGAAATACAAGCAAAATTGACTAAAGGAGACGTGAGAAGATCTATCAATTGGCGATATTGCTCACTAGTAAGGCTTGGGATGGCACTGTTGGTTGATGACACTCTTGGATTGTAACTTGAACTGCTAAAAACTTAATGGGAAGTTGAATGCTTATTCTCGTCAACGCTAGAAGAAGGTCAATTTTGATTCCAATGTGTGGGATAGTCAATGATCTTGTAACAAAAGGCTTTGGAATGATCTAGTTTGGCACAATGGTCACAAGTAAATCAGTTACGTCCCTTTCCCTTAGAGACATTGGTGGATAAACTTTGTGGACGATTCATGAACATAGCAACAACATCCGGTGTTGGCAGTGGAAGGTGTAAAAGATGTTGGGTCTCTTCTTGATGAATAATTGAGTACACGCGACTAATAGGAGCAAAGGATCCATAGCCAAAATTTGGCTTCTGAATTGAGCATAAGAATCATTTAATTCCATAAGAAATAAAAAAAAAAAACCCGCGTCGTAGCTTGCATATTGCTCAGATCTTTCAATGCACCACAATTGCATTTTGGTGTGGATTAAAGGACAACAAACTCTTCTCAATATTACTTGATGATGTTATAGTATTGGGCTATAGGCGTGGTGTCCTATCTAAGTGTAGCAATATCATGTTTGAGATGAAAAATTTGCGAATGATTACTTTGCAAAAACATGCTTCTAGATCAACTCAAACCTCATAAGGCGTATTACAATATATGAGACTACCTGTAAGAGATTTATTAATGCTATTGAGAAGCCTAGGTATGATCATATCATTGCATCACTCCCACAATTTAACGTCTACGAATTCCTCTGTGTTGGAATGCTAAGCAATACAGCGTACCTTTCTATTGGTATTTAAAGGGTTTTACTTTGGTAGCTAGGCAATATCTATTTCACACATTGTTCATGTATGTAAGTGGTACATGGATATCACTCAAGGGTTATTCATGCATGGAGTTTAAAAGTTGCTCATGAAAATATTTATTGTCTAGGTTTGTGTACTTGTTTAGATACATGGTAGGATAGTCCTATAAATTACACAAATATTTGAGTCATTTTGTAAGTTTTTTTGTCACCATTTTAGTTATTTATAAGAGAGTATTCAATCAAGAGCACAATTTCTCTTGATCATTTTATTTCTTTGATCCGACAAATTGGTATCAAAGCCATTGGGTTGGAAAATCATGGCTACTAACAACAATACTGTGATTTCCCAATTGCCCCAATTTTCTCACCTCGATGGGAAGAATTATAATTATTGGAGTATTCAAATGAAAGTCTTATTTGGAACTCAAGAATTATTAAGAGTGCAACTTGGGTAGGATAACTCAATTTCAACCTGAGTCCAACCCAAAAAAATTATGATTTGGGCTAGGATTTTTAGTATTTTGGTTGAACTTAGGTCAAAAAACCCAAACCCGAATTCAATTTGGTCGGGCCTCAGGTTGAGGCATCGGGTTCATGGGTTCAACTTGAACCCGACAAATTAAAAAAAAAATTATATATAAAGCATTAACACTGATTTTTTATTTTTGCTCCCGTGTTCTCTCTGTCTCTCTCGTTTTCTCTGTCTCTCTTGTTCTCAACCCCTTTCCATCTTTATCTCTCAGCCTCACTCCATCTCTCAGGCACTCTCTTACTTTCTCTCGGCCTCCCTCCCACTCCCTCTATGTGCCAAAAATCACAATTATTCTCAAATCTAGTGATCTGGTGGTCAGATTTGGTGGCTTTGCATCTCAGATCTAGTGGTCAGATCTGGTGGTTGTATGGGGAACATCTATGGTGTGTCGCTGGCTTGGTGACGATGGACAGTGGTAGTGGCGTTGGCTATGGACAATGGTTGTGGTGACAGTGACAATGGCTATGGGTAGTGGTTGTGGTGGCAATGGGATGACTATGGTATTTTGGACTTTTTTGTTTAATTTCTTTGTGTATATTTGATTTGTAACCCAAATTTAAAATCCGAATTCAACCCGAACCTACTCGAATTCAACTTGGACAGTATTCAGGTTGAAGTCGGGTTCAAGCTCGAGGTCAGGTTAAAGATTCTATATATATGATTAGGCTAGGGTTGATCCTTCAGCCCACCCAACCCACCTGAGTAGCACCCCTAAGAATTATGGGATATTGTGAAAAACAAGTATGAAGAACCAGCAGAAGGAACAACTCTTATTACAACTCAAACAACTGAGCTGAGTGCAAATCGTAGGAAGGATAAGAGGGTCTTATTTATGATTTATCAAATTATGACTTAAACTGTTTTCTAATGAATTACAGTAGCAACTACGTCAAAGAAAGCTTGGAATATACTTTTCACTTCATACAAAGGTGATGACAAAGAGAAGATGATACGACTTCAATCTCTTAGGTTTGAGTTTGATTCACTAAAGATGAAGGATTCTAAAAGCATTGAAGATTATTTTAATCGGGCAATTTATGTTTCCAACCAATTACATTGAATGGTGAAATACTATGTGGGGAAAATACTATGTAGCTTAACCATTAAATTTGAAGGAATTGTTGCTGTGACCAAAGAGTCAAAAAACATGTCTACTTTGTCTGTGGAGAGTTTAATGGGATCACTACAATCCCATGAACTTTGGATGAAGCAATATGATTCTTCTCTTTTTGAGCAGGTTTTTCATACACAAGCTTCTCAAATGGGAGGTTTTAGTGGTAGTAGAGGATGTGGCTCTTCTCGTGGAAGAGAAAGAAATAAAGGAGAAAGTTGTCTTAGACAGAAAGATGAAAGTCAGCCAAACAATGGAGGAAGAGATCATGGTGTAAGACAACAAGATGGCAAAAAGAATGAAAGTCACCCGTCTAATTCAAACAGAGGAAGAGGGAAAGGATGATCTTCTTTGAAGAATACCCAATGCCATTATTATGAAAATTTTGGGCATGTCAAGAAATATTGTAGGAAAAGAATTGCGGATGAAGAGAAGAACAATTCCAGCTTTACGCATGTGAAAATTTCAAAACAAAGAAGCTGATTCTTTGTTTCTCACATACCATGAACAAGAGGCTTATTTTTATGAAGTATGGTATGTTGACAGTGGGTGTAGCAATCATATGACAAGAAATAAGAATGCATTTGTGGAGCTGAATCAATCTACTCAAGGTGAAATTAGAACTGGTGATGATAAGAGGCTTTCCATAAAGGGCAATGGCATTATCCTTGTTCACACAAATAAAGGGGTAAAGCGTATTTTTGATGTTCATTACGTTCCAAGCCTCAAATACAATCTCTTGAGTGTTGGACATCTTTTATTGAAGAGTTATGAAGTCAACTTCAAGGAGGACATGTGAGATCAAAGACAAAAATGGTGTTCCCATTACTAAGGTGAGCATGACTCAAAACAAGAAGTTTCAAAATCAGCTTGGTTCTTGTTTCAACACTTTTATCAAAGACAAATCTTGGTTGTGGCACTTTCGTTTTAGGCATTTCAGTTTCAAAACTCTCTCTATAATAAGCAAGAAGAATATTGTGAATGTCATGCCTAGTGTTGATCTACAAGAGAAAGTTTGTGAATGATGTGTTCTTGGGAAGCATCATAGAGATTCCTTCCCAGTTGGAAAAGCAAGAAGAGCAACAAAACCACTCGAGTTAATACATTCAGATATTTGCGGGCCAATGGATGTCACTTCAGTTGGAGGTAATCGTTATTTTCTCACCTTTATTGACGATTACAGCAAAAAAACTTGGGTTTATTTTTTTAAAGAAAAATTTGAAGTATTTGGATGTTTCAAAAGATTTAAGGCTTTGGTTTAAAAACAAAGTGGTTTTGTGGTAAAAGTTTTGCATACTGATTGAGGTGGTGAATACATTAATGGAGAATTTGAAAATTTTCTCAAAGAGAATAGCATCCAACATCAGTTTATTGTTTGGTACACTCCTCAGCAAAATAGGGTTTTTGAAAAAAAAAATCAAACTATTATGGAGTTGGCTAGAAGTATGTTAAAAGCAAAGAGAGTTCCTACTCTTTTTTGGGCTGAAATTGTGGGTTATGTTGTTTATCTTTTGAACCATGTCTCATCCAAAAGTGTGGCAAATATGACTCGTCAAGAAACTTGAAGTGGACACAAACCGAGTGTTGGGCACTTGAGAATTTTCGGAAGTGTTGCATATTCACATGTGCCAAATGAAAAGAGGAAAAAGTTGGATGACAAATCTAAAAAATGTATCTTTGTTGGGTATAATGAAAGTTCGAAGGCATACAACTTGTATAATCCAATCACCAAGAAACTTATTGTCAGCAGAGATGTGAAGTTTGATGAAAAAGAATCTTGGAATTGGAATAGAAATGATGAGTTAGGCAATTCAAGTTGTGTTGAATTGGAAGTAGAATCCAATGACCAAAATGTTGAGGTTGAAGGGAATGAAGAAGTTACTACTCTTCCAACTTCTCCATTTCCTACTCATTTGTATTCTTCTTCGTCATCATCTTCAAGTTCAGGTACAAGTGATTCCCTTGTAAAGACAAGAAGCATAAGAAAACTCTATGAATGTACTAATAAAATGTCAGAAGAAGACTTGACTAAGTTTGCTATGTTCGTTGATGTTGACCCAATCAGTTTTGAGGAAGCCTCTAAAGAAGAGAAGTGGAGGCTAGCCATGGATCAAGAAATTGATTCAATACATAAAAATCACACTTGGGAGCTTGTAGATATTTAAAAATATGAGAAAAAGGCAATTGGTGTGAAGTGGTTGTACAAGACAAAATTGAATGAAAATGGAGAGATTGATAAGTTCAAAGCTCGTCATGTCATGAAAGGTTACAAACAAAAATATGAAGTTGATTTTTGAGAAGTGTTTGCTCCGATTGCTCGTCTTGAGACAATTCGAACGGTGTTAGCCTTGACAGCTCAAAACAGTTGGAGAGTTTATCAAATAGATGTCAAATTAGCCTTCTTAAATGATTTTCTTAAAGAAGAGGTGTTTATCAATCAACCACAAGATTATGTGAAGGTTGGTAAAGAAAAGAAGGTTTGTTGTTTGAAAAAGACATTTTATGGGCTCAAGCAAGCGCCAAGAGCACGGTATAATTGTATTGATGGCTATTTTATGCAGAACAATTTTAAAAGTTGTTCATTTGAACATACTCTCTACATCAAAGAAGGTACGCATGGTGAATATTTGATCATTTGCTTGTATGTTAATGATTTTATTTTTACGGGAACAAGTTCAAGTATGTGTGGAGAATTCAAGAGAGCTATGATACAAGAATTTGAAATGACGGACATGGGACTTCTCCATTTCTTTCTTGGCATTGAGGTTAAACAACAAAAAGATGAATTTTTATTTGACAAAAGAAATATGCAAAGGACGTGTTGAAGAAATTTCGGATGGAGGATGCTAAACCAACAAGCACTCCAATGGAAGTTAGTTTGAAGTTGGGCAAATTTGATAAAGGGGAAAATGTTGATGGTACTCTTTATATCAAAGTCTTGTTAGTAGTCTTATGTATTTGATTGCAACTAGACCAGATCCTACTTTCTCAGTATACATGCTCAATAGATACATGGAATCACCAAAAACGAAGTCATTGGGATGCCGGAAAGAAAGTTTTGCAATATTTATGTGGTACTATTAATCAAGGGATACTTTATAGAGGAGTTGAAGACTCGAGTTTGGTTGGTTATTGTGATAGTGATTGGGGTGAAAATGTTGATGACTGCAAAAACACTTTTGTTTATGTTTTTAGCATTGGCTCAGGTGTTGTTTCTTGGGCATCAAAGATGCAATCAGTTGTGGCTATTTCTACAACAGAATCTGAGTATATTTCACTTGCCTTGGCATCTTGTCAAGTTCTTTGGATAAGATGGATCTTAGAAGAACTCAAGCATCGACAAGAGAAAGGGATAACACTGTTTTGTGACAATAGTTTTGCTATTTCACTCACAAAGAATCCAGTTTTTCATGGCAAAAGCAAGCACATAAGGATCAAATTTCATTTCATTCGTGACTTGGTTAAAGATGGAGAGATTATTGTCAAGTTCTATATGACTCAAGATCAACTTGTAGATATCTTTACAAATGCTTTGAAGAATGATACTTTCAACAAACTGAAAGAGAAGCTTGGCATGGTAGTTGTCTAGCTTAAGGGGGGCTGTTGGAATTCTAAGCAATACAACGTACATGTCTATTGGTATTTGAAGGGTTTTACTTTGGTAGCTAGACAAAATATCTATTTCACACATGGTTCATGTATGTAAGTGGTACATGGATATCACTCAAGAGTTATTCATGTATGGAGTTTAAGAGTTGTTCACGAACCTATTTATTGTCTAGGTTTGTGTACTTGTCTAGATACATGGTAGAATAGTCCTATAAATTACACAAGTATTTGAGTCATTGTAAGTTTTTTTGTTACCATTTCAGTTATTTATAAGAAAGTATTCAATCAAGAATACAATTTCTCTTGATCATTTTATTTTTTTGATCCACCACTTTGTTGGCTTCTTGAGTGTGCCAAAAAAAATTTTGGCATTGGGAGCCATCTTCATAGCCCGACCATGTAGGAGAATTACCCCTAGTAAGAAGAGATGAAACAAGAATGACATTCAGATGATCAATAGAATGAATGAAATAGAGAGAAGAAACATCGCTAATGGATTGCGACATAAAAGACAAACAACTGGAATTTGTTGTTTCTTGTGTTTAAGCAACCATGGCAAAGTTTTGGATTGAACCCTAGACACTCAAGAGCATAGGCTCTGATACCATGCTAAAAATGATTTAATAAAAAAATCTTTCTCATTATTCCAGTAGGTGGTATACATCTATATAATAAAGTAGTTAGCTTGATTTTTCTTGAGTTTTTTGCGGCTCAAATTGATTTAGTATTATTGATCCGACGATTATAATTAATCTACATTCCTACAGGACTCTACTACATTCTTTTTATCTCTCCTTATCCTCATTTAAACCATTAGAGAGATATTTACATTCCTACAGGATTCTGCTACATTCTTTTATATCTCCTCATCCTCATTCAAGAGATTGGCTTGGATGGATATATTCTAATATCTATTAAAACTCTAATAAAAATGATTACTCTAATAAAATATAGGTTCATTAACATATGTTGTTCATTAACAATGTTATCTCACACTTTCTCTTTTAGTATTATTTGTTTGTATTGACGATTCTAGTTGGACTTATTTGCTCAAAATATTTTGTATGATTTTATAGATGAAAAAATATTTAAATATTAAAAAAAATTCTCAGGTTGTAGATATTTAAAAGCTAAACTAATTACCAATAAAAAAAAAATTAAAAGTCAAGCTAATCACCAATAAAAAATAACAAATGTTAAATTGCACCAAAAAAAAAAAATTAAAAGTCAAGCTAATCACCAATAAAAAATATCAAGTGTTAAATTGCACCAAAAAATAAAAAAATTCAAAATCAAGCTAATCACTAATTAAAAAATAACGAATGATATCAATTGCACAAAAAAAATAAAAAATTATGCACAAAAAAAAATATTCTAAACCAACTATCAATTTTTTTTTTCTTATTTGCATCACTTTCCCCTTGCTAATTTTCATTTTTAAATACTTGAATAGTTTAAAATAGATACCGAAATGATAAAAAGGTAAGTTAAATTAATTTTTTTTTTAAGTAGTAAAATTTTGATTTTTTTTATTTTGGTTTAATTGTGGCGTGAGAATATTTCTGTAGCATCCAAGGAGTCATAGTAGTAGATAATTTAAATTAATTGTCCTTACAACTACAACAGATTCGCTGGACAATATTGTTGAGTTGGATATTTTTTCTATTTTTTGAAAATTTGATTTGTAATTCAATATGAACTAGAAAACCTATTCATTATTTAGCAAGAGGCTGAAAAAATGAAAATTCATTGGAAAGAAGAGTCGCCATGAAGAAATATATCACTAGATAATTTTGTAATGATGTTAATTTAAGTTTATAGGGATTTTCGAATTGTATTAATATAATATATTTTTTTTCATTTCAATACTTGGACTTCTTTTATTTAAGACATTCTTGGAAGCCCATTCACTTGACAAATTTTTTGTGCACAAAAATGCCTTCAGACACAAGTAATAACTAGTTTTGATATATAATACAGTGGAAGAGATAAATTAGGACTCTACACGCCTATAAATTCTATGCTATTGTTAAGCAAAAATCTAATCCTATAATTTAGCTTCTAAATAAGAAACAAATATTTACAGAGAATCAAGAGTGTATCGAAGGACATCACATAAGGAATCGATCCGCTAAGGAGAAGCTTTTGCCCACTAAGGATGGGATCAATCCAGGCAATGCTTCTATCTCATAATACACCACACCTATTCACCCACCTCTCTTCCTCCATGGTATAACCACCGCAACTACACAACTATAACATCACCTCAAAACACAAACACATGGACATACACACAATCACACGCATTACTATCCAAATATCACCACCCCCACTGCAATCACACCGTAATTGGTTCATCCAAATTAAAGCCAACATCCACAAAATCCAATTCCTCATTAACTTCATGAATTACTCTGTTTAGGACTATTCAATTGGGATCTACAATTTATAAATGGGTCTTTCACCCTTATATGATCTACCATAGAGTTAAAGTATGATAAAAAAAACATTTGAATCGGTTTATTCAACCATCAATTACACAAGTCGATTCTGATTTGTGGTGGTTGTGTAGCACTGGTACCAACAAGGGTATGGGAGGAGTTAAATATACATTCCTCATAGAATTTCCATTAATCGTAAATGCAATGAATAATTGTTTTTTTTTCCGTGCAACTAAAGGAAGATAATATCTATGCTAGCCACAAAAAGGGAAAACAAAAAAAAAAAAAACACTAATATCACTTTACATAGAGGGCAACAATATTGTAACACACAAATCTACAAACCACTAATTTACCTTCCACATACATTACTGACTTGGTGAATGTCCAATTAAACAAGACTTCTACTTCAACACTACAACACAATGACAGTTTTTTTATAAACTACAAAGCTTCTTCTGGTCTCTAAACAACTACAGTTTAATGGAAAACTAAACTGTTATCATCATCAAATCTCATTTCCTCTAGGTTCGAAGTTGCTCCATCTCCCACACTGCTCTCTTCAAAGCTCAGATCAAACAAGAACCCGTATTCATCCTCGCATTTGGAGTTCATCATCCCATTGATGGGAACTTCGTTCGTGTCCCGAGACAGTTGAAGAAAATTAGGGTTCCATGGAGACAAGTTTAGGAGAGTGCTTTGGATTTGGTTTTGGGGTGAGCTGTGGCAGAATGAGGTGGTTTGGTGATACCCACAAGGAGAAGATGTAGCCAAATTTGGAGAGATGACACCAGCTGTTTTGTCGAACACATTTTGCTGGCTATGTTCATCGTTATTCTCTTGCTTGCCTTTGTGAAATACTCTACATAATACCCAGTCTTCCTGTGAGTATGAAAGCTCTCGTTAGATTGACCAAACAAAAAAAAGAAACAAGTACGGGAGTTTATAACACTTTTACTCGTTAAAATATTAATTTGATACAATGAGAATTAAATTGATAAAAAATACATATTTTAAGGATTAAAAATAATATTAACCCTGAAAATTACGAAGAAAAGTGAAACTAAAAATAGCTTTAAATATATCGAAGTCACGTTATTTGATCTTTGTTTTTGGTCTCATTAAAATTTCTGCACATATGTTTGCTAGTTTGTTGCCTTATTGCCAGAAAAGAAAGTAAATCAAAGCCAATATGGAAAATCAACTAAGGATCAAACAGTTGGCAAGGGGTTTGGGCAAACGACAATTTATCTCTTAAAAGCTTTTTAAAATTTATCTCTTCGGTACTATGCTTGTGATTTGAGATAATTCATTTCTAACGTGACAATGTATAATATTAAAATATTTCAGACACAAAGCAAGATTATGATATATTTATAGATTAAAACTAAACATCATTTAGTAGGGATGACAGTGGATCGAAAAAACGAGAATTCATTCAAACTCATTCCTTTTGTATCGAAAATAGACTATATATATTGGATTGTAAATGTATACGAAAATACCCTTATAAACCCGTACGGAAATAGATGCCCTGCCCCGCCCCCAATAAACCCATTATATATATAAGGATTTAGAAGCATACATTGATACAACTTATACTTTAATTGTTACTTTTTCTTTAAATCACAAAAATTTATTATAATGGGCGAGGGCAAAGGCGAATGCTAAGACAGATAACAAGGGCGAGGATAAGAATTTATTCGCAAGGGAGGGATGGAGATTAAAACTTATCTTAGGGATGGACGAACTTCTTTTAAGCAGGTACGAAGATAGAGACTACTCTCCCCACCCCCGCTCCGCTCCACCACCATTCCTATCATTTAGGGGTTGGGGCACATCACTATACTTTTGAGAAATCAATGTGGGAGCAAAATGAGAATTTAAAAACATTTCAGGGGCAAAGTGTCATTCATCCCAGAAATTTTATATTTGCAAAGAACCAAAAGATACGGGTTTCTATCTTGTTTCAAAGGAGTTTCTCTGAAGTTTCTTGCTCTCTGTTCTTATAACAATGTTCTGGCAAGAATAATTTCTATCTCGTCAGCATCTGTTCCCCAT
This sequence comes from Ilex paraguariensis, assembly GCA_963454935.2. NCBI lineage: Eukaryota > Viridiplantae > Streptophyta > Magnoliopsida > Aquifoliales > Aquifoliaceae > Ilex > Ilex paraguariensis. The sequence goes on along the minus strand of CAUOFW020001059.1, from coordinate 178,765 downwards.
TTCTCCTTCCCCCCCCCCCCCCCCCAACCCCACCCACCCAAAAAAACCCTGAACTCCCCTCTCTATGTATGTACATATATATGTATGCGCATGAGTTAAGAAAAAAACAATTTAATCATGGCCATAGAAAGACAACAGACCTTGGGAGGTACATGTGGGTTCTCCAGGCGAAACTCATGCATGATCCAACCAGTTTTGATCCCATTTGGAGCTCTGTTTCTGTAGAAAACCAGCGTCTTCCTCATCCCCACGATAGCACGAGATCTCGGATCATGAACCGTCCGATCCTTCCCGGTAGCCTTCCAGTATCCAGATGTAGTGGCCCTATTGGTCCTAAACCCAGTTGCATACTTTCGATCTCGAAAGCTAAAGAAGTACCACTCTGTTGAATTTAGCTTTGCCATATCTTGTGAACATACATACACATATATGGTTAGGTTCAGCAGTTAGATAAATCTAAACACTATCATCCAAAACATATAATCAGTGCATGTTAAAAAAAACTCAAGTCTGTATGCATGGTTGTAAAGTACATACATGCACACATATACATAGGTATATTATAATTGAAGGCAGTCGAAACTCCCGCAGGTATATATATATGTACAGTCTCATCTCCATGTAGAAAAACTTTTTTTATTTATACATATACATAGGTATATTATAATTAAAGGCAGTCGAAACTCCCGCATGTGTGTGCATATATATATATATATATATATATAGTCTCATCTCCCATGTACTATTTTTATTTATACATATACATAGGTATATTATAATTAAAAACAATTGAAACTCCTTCACGTATATGTACAGTCTCATCTCGCATGTAGAAGAACTATTTTTGTTTATACATATTGGAGTATATTAGTGGGTATATACACTTTAAAGAATAATTATTGTCTAAGTGACACGATTGTAGAATCTGAAAAGAACTAGATACATATAGTCTTAACCTGGAAAGAAACAGATACATACAGTCTTAACCCGTACGCATGTGAAGAGATAGTTTTCACCCATACATATAGATTAGGTGTATATATATATATGAGTGGATGTAAAACACTTTAATTTCTGTGTAGGCGATGCAGAAGTTCGGTACAAGTCACAAAGATGAGTGTTCATAAATTGTTTCTGCTTTTGTAAGTTTATGAAAGAGCTCACGAGAAAGATTAAGAGAAGGGTTTCAAAGAAATGTTGATTACTTAGATGGTGCTAAGTCCATATCACTTTATGTCGTATTCTATACAAAGATTAAAAAGGAGTATCAACTTTGTGGCTTTTCTCACTTTTTTTTTTACAAAATTTCTGGGACATTGCACATGCCATCACTAGCGTCTAAGAAGCTAAAAGGCAGCTATAACTCATTCCTTAAGAACTGATTGAGTATCATCACTGAAAAAAATGATCACGAGTGAAATCAAAATTAGAAAGAAAAAATTGAAAATGAATATGCACTATTTTAATTTATAGTAGAAAAATAACTGGGCATACCCAAAAGTCTAGGGAGAGTTAGATATACGTAGTCTTACCCTTACAAGCAGATAGATTGTTTTCACTAGTAGAACAATAATTATAAATTTAAATAAAAAAGAAAAGATTTGCATATAATAAATACTTACACTCACATTACTAGGAAATAAACCTCACAATCTCCGTGAGAGATAAGAGAGAACTATTCTAAAAAATTATAGTCCTAGAAAACTTTATCTTGAATCTCCTAATCTGTAAGAATTCATTTGTTCTTGCCAAAAAAAAAAAAAAGAAAGAAAGAAACAACTTGTTGTTTACACAATTCAACTCTGAAAACTTGAGTTTTTTGACAACTTGATCTTTGTTTTTTGTTTGATAGACCAAAAAAAATTCAACAAGCCAGCCCAGAGAAGTAATTTGATCATCTTTCCTGTCCTAAATGGTTCAAACACCCCATCCTAGAAGCTTCCTCCATAAGGACAGCACTAAATTCAAAGGGGAAACATCTAAAAGAAGGCACTTTCCCCCATTCTGAATATCCATTATTTAGTCTAGCACACAATTTCTATGAACAATCTATTTGTATTCACACCTGCAAATGCTTGAGGTTAGTCTAGTTAGTCATGAGCCTATTTACACCCCAAAACTATAAGAACATCATATTCTTTTTGAGATGTTACCTACTTTAAGATGATCTTATTCGAATCCGTTCCTGCTTGGAGGAAAAATGGCAAAAGCAAAAGACAAAAGAATACTTAAGGCAATATATATATATAGATTCAGTGTTGTGCAAAAAAATATACGGTAGAGTATCAGTTACACCACCTTGTTTGATTTAGTATCACCTTTATGGCTAAAATAACTAAATTATCAGCCAAGAGTAATTTCTTGGAAGTTTTAAAATTAAACAACGTAGAACATCTCTCTCTCTCTCTCTCTCACACACACACACACACACACACAGAGATGGCATTATTGTAATGTTTTTGTATGCGCAGGTAGTTACAGTATCATGTTAGTAACAGGATGTCTGTAACATGTTGTCTGTCTGCTCAGACAAAAACCCAATTATGAGTTTTTCGTCTTTTGTGTGTCTACCTCTACCTGCTAAACAAGTAACCGAAAAGAAGAAGAAGAAGAAGAAGCAGCAGAGACTGCCCAAAAGTGTCTTCATTCATTCTGATGTTTTTCATGTACCACAACAGGAGGAGATGGTTTTTTTTTTTGGGGGTGTAGGGGGTGGGGGTGGGTGGGTAGAGAGATTTCAAAGAATTTTGACAACAGAATAAGAGGGTCATCAAAAACATCTTGAAATTGCTTTCCAAGATGACATACTACACGCACCGAGAGGGGGAGGGGGGGAGGGGGGGAGAGAGAGAGAAGAAGAAGAAGTAATTGAGACCTACCAGGAAGCTGCCATGGCTCGCATGTATGCAGGTCAATTTCCACCAGAGTACCCTTCAGAACTTCTTCATTAGCAATCTTCTTGTACAGATAATGGCAGATCAACTCCTCGTCACTAGGATAAAATTTGAATCCTGGAGGCAGTGAGTCTCCGATGTCTCTCAGACCCATTTTTCCTTGGAAATTAAGAGGATGGGGGTTGCAATTGTAATATACCTTTTCTTTTAGAAACCCCAGAGGATTTTTTTATTCAAAGATTGGTGGGGAAGAGATGTTTGTGGTCTAAAAGAAGCTTTCAATTCTTTGTTGGAGACTATATTATATAGAGGAGAAAGATATGTATTTATACAAAGTGATAGGCTGAGAAAGACCTTCACCACTTGCAATTCCTTTCAATATTCTAACAGTTTATGCTTGTGGAGTTAGTTATGGTTACTGTTAGGAAATTTCAAGAAAAGAACAAAGTCACACGAAAACTTATGTGGGGGGTTTTATGGGGAAACCATTGAATGCATTAAATGATCATACAATACAAATCATATACACACAGACAAATTTCTCCTTTAGACTATATTATAAATACAAATCAGCTATTTCTACAATTTCAAAACTTTAGGGTTGCTAACAAAAACATATTGACAAATAGGAATATTATATTGCACAATACGGTTCATCTTTTACATAATTTTTTATACATCCATTTTTTACATAGTTTTGGGTGAAATTAAAGTTAATTAAAAAAAAAAGTGTTTTTATTACCTAAATTGAAAAAAAAATAAAAATAAAAGATCAGTATATTGATCCCACGACTGGGGTTATGCTGCTAATTCACTTTCATCCATGGCCCACCAAGGACTATTAAGAACTTCCTAAAATGGGATTGTCATGGAAAATTATTTTAATGACATCGAGTTCCGTGATGAAGAGAAAGAGAGAACAGTAAGCAAAAGCTTACAAGAGTCATATGGTAAGACACATTAGCTTACTAGACCTATTATCGGCATATAATTGTGCGTACAAGATCCTGCACAATATAAACATTAGAACAGATCTTTTTTATAGTGAACACATGTCCATCAATCAGGTGGTCGATCTTGCTACTTAGAACAGGTTGTGAGTGTTGAAGGTGGCCCAAGGTGGATAATGAATCGTTTTTATGAGTTGTCTGAGTGATCCAGGAAGGTTAAAAGAGGTTCCTGTAATAAAGAAAAACAAGTTAGAATGGCGCCGAAGTGTTTTTCGACGTATCCTCTCCGACGATCAAGTCAGTTCTTTGAGAGAATGGAAGAAGAAAACATTGTATGATGGTTGAGAGAGGGTTTGTTGCGTACCTCTTTTCTGTGTTTGTGATGACTATTTATACTTTAAAAACTCATCATTGTTGTCAGCATAGCTAGTAGGTAATCATTGGAGGTGGGCAGTGTGCACACCAATTTCTATAAGTGATGTTTTTATTCTTTACTGCTCGGGACCTCGAGCAACTAATGCTTTCTCCTCGGTCTGTCGAACGTTTCATGATCTTCCCTCGGCGGGGGTGTATTAAATGCCCAGGCTTTGGGACATTTATTACCTTTCACTTCCGAACTCTCATGCATTAAATGTTGTCTCATCAAGAGAAGGGTGCATTAAATACTTGTTTTCCCAAGTCGTGTGTCAGCAAGGGCATTCTGGTATTTTTGTCTCTGATCTGACACAATACGCCACGTGCGCATTTTCCTTTGATTGAGCCTTCTGTTTTCTTGTGTCTCCTGACACCATTTGAATAAGACGAGGTCATGATGGCCAGTCTAGCCTAGCCTAGGCTAGTGATCTGTCCATCAATAGCCCCTGCAGGAGCAGAAACGCCCACGCAGATAGATACACCTTGGTGCCGAGGGACTAGCATGATTTAGGACCGATATATCCCAAACTGTTGAGGAATACGTGTCAGTCCATGGTGGTTTGGGGATCCTTGATCCCTGTGAATAGCATCCTCAGGGCAGGGGGGTTGGAAACCAACGAAGACGTGTCGGTATTACAGCGAGAGTCTCCATTGACGCCGAGTACACATGTCATCATCTGGGAGTGTCTGAAAATGTTCCATCAACTACCCCCCAACCTTCGATCTTCTAATATCGAGGACATGCGTTGTAAGGAGACAAAGGGTTTTGCAACTGCTCCAACCACTCCATCATTGCTTCCAACCGTTTCCCGTCACTTAGGAGGTCGTGCGCATTAAATGCACCTCTTCGTGCTTTGTGCCTAATAATAAGGAAGGGTACTATATAAACGGGCTCTCTCTCTCTTTCCCACACTTTTGTCATTTCGAACTCAGAGAGCTTTTGCCTTAAAACTTCGCCGGAGACCCCTTTTGTCACGTCGTCTACCAGTCAGTCATCACCGGAGTTTAGACCAGCAAACAACCTCTTGATTCTGAACCTTCTGGAGAGAGGAACCACTCCAAGCCCTTCAGAAACCTTCGTTCGTGTTCTGGTGAGTCATTGTATCTTCCTTCTTTCCGTCTTTCTGGGTTTTTGTTTTCTATTCTCCGGTAACCGGAGGTGTTTCTTGTTGTCATTGTGTGACCAATCCTCAGGAAACCCCTTGGGGATCTTCGTAGAAAATTTTTTTCCTTCCTCTTCAGTTTTTATCTTATTTGGAGATGCCCCGACGTCGCCCTGCCGCCAAGGATCCCCAGGCCAGTTCCTCGAGCCCAGGGAAGTACAAAGTGAAGGAAGACAAGCAGATTAATAGGTTTAGGGCCCGATATCGTATCCCCCCAAACGTAGGTATAGAAGAGTACAATCCAGTTTTGCATAACCGTACTCTCGGGGCCGAGGATGAGATGCCCTTTTTCACCAAGGCAATCATAGAGGGTGGGATTAGGTTCCCTCTGTCCCTTCTACTTCTCCAGTTCCTTTCTCATTTCTACCTCTTTCCCGGGCAGTGTTGCCTTAATGTCTTTAGGATAATAATGGGGGTCCTAGAGCTTAATAACCGTCTCGGGGTAAACGTTGGGCTCACTGATATCCTTTTTTGCTACTCCCTGTTGAGGGTTATGTCTTAGCAGAATTTCTACCTCAAAGCCAGGGATCCATCCATGTACCTTGTAACTCACCTCCCTGACTCAGACAAAGGATACAAGGATGACCTTCTGATCTTCAGTGGATCCTGGCAGCGGGGGACCGGTCCCGAGTACAATGGTCTGATGTGCCCTTTTGAATGAAGAACGACAAGTACGTCGGCTTCTCTGAGTCTACTATTTTTGTCCTTGGGATTTTTTAGAAGTGTTAATAACCTTCTTTCTTGTGCAGACGTCTCCGCCCGACAAGTCGCTCCTCCCCTCGATCCTTGGTGAACTTTCCTGACCTCGTCACTGTTTGGAGATTTGTTGGCGACGACGGGTTCGGCCGGGCCGCTCACATTCTTCTGAATTACTCAGCAGGGTACAAAAAGTTCTCACAGCTCTCTCAGCCCTTCGACCTTTTGCGGTGGTCTGAACTCTTGATCAGACTGCGCAACAAGAGGTTGAACAAAACCTGGAGGAAGATCCCGACAGGGCTACTGAGGCGGAAGTAGAGGGTGCCCTTGAAGTTGAGGAGTTCGGGGCCAGAGAGACTTTGGTTCCTTCGCACGCCGAGGTGAGGACTTCTGGGAGAGATTCGTGGTCTGACTTCCACATCCTTCAGTCCCTAGACGCAGAGGACGCTTTTGAGGTAGCCATGTCAAGCACGCCCCGCATAGATCTGGGATTCCTGAGGCAGAGGCAGGCCTTTGCCGCAGGGAGAGGACGGGGTTAACCAGTAGCGCCCCATCAACAGGGAACAGCGCCAACCCCCCACCTCAAAGAGCCGCTGGTCGGGGTCAAGTGCGTGATCGGGATCCTAAAGTCAAGGAGAAGAGGAGGACCAAGCAAAGGCACGACGGCCCAGGCAGGGGATCCAGGGCCCCCTCCGCTCAACAGCCAAGCGGGAGGGCCATGGGTTACCCCCCCCACCTCAACAACAACAGCAACAGCAGAGGCAACAACAACAACAACAACAGCAGCAGCGACAACAATAGCAATATCAGCAGAGACAAACTCCACCTCCCCCTCGTAGACGGTGGAAGATGCAGAGTGGAACCCTCGGGCTACTGATTATATGAATCGGGTGATCAGAGTCGACGAATCCATTCTGCAGGACCCCCATGTCGCCAACGCAGTGAGCGAGACGCTCCATTTTGAGGCCGACATGGAGGCTCACAGGGGGCGGACAACGAACACGTTGTTCTGTTCCATCATTCAGAATTCCCTGGTGGTAAGTTCATCTTTGTTTCAACCTTTTCTTGCCGCATCACCTATAATTGACCAAGTTCTTTTCCTCGCAGGCAACCCAACAAATTTTCGTAATCGTTGTGCGATATCATGCAGCCAGGATGGACCTCCAATGGACCTAGGAGCAGAAGGAAGAGGCTGAAGGAGCCCTGGTCAGTGCTAAGGAGGACGTGGCTGTCAGGGACTTCACCCTTGCGGGGCAGGCTGCTCAGATTGAGCAACTCCTCAAGGACAATGAATTGGCGCAGGTCGGCGCTGAAAAGCTAAGTGCTGCCTTGGCTGACGCTGAAAGGAGGATCACACAGCAGACGCAACGGCTCTCTGCGGCCGAGGAAAAGGCTGTCGGGTCAGAGGAAAGCTGCCTGGATCTGACCCAGGAACTGGACAGGGTCAGGGCAGAAGCAGAGAATAGGAAGACTGAAGAGCAAATCCGAGAGGAGTTTTTCGATGACATACTACCCACCCTCGAGGAGAACAGCAAAGAGTTCTTCAAAAAGGGGTGGGATGAGCCACTCCGAGCCACCGACGTCCTTTCAAACTCCCCACTCTTCCAGATGCACAACTACGAGCCATCGACGGAGATGGCGCAGGCCGAGGCCGAGGTTGCTGCTGAGGGTGCGGCCTTAATGCCGATGCAAGTTTTGGCAGACCCACCTGAGGTGGTAATTCTTGTCTCATCCGATGAGGCCCTGCCGGAGTCAGCCACTTTTGTCCCCGATTCCAACATTCCTCAGACCCTGCCTACTACTGATTCTGCCCCAGTTTTGCCTGCCCCCGAAGCTGCTCACCCCTTCTGCATTGACTCTCCTTGCAGTGACGTGTTGGAGATGCCCGGGGCTAGATGAAACTTCTTTTTTCTTTTTTGAACTGTACTTTTTAGTCTGAACGTTGTAGCCCTCGGGGACGCAAAGCCCCTTTTTTGAAATGAATGGCCTGCTTTTTATTTTTTGAGTACTTGCATTATCTACTGAAACCATTTCATCATATGTATTTCATCATCTTTTTACACTGATGTTGTAGTAACTAGTGGTAACGAAATATCTCCATAGCTTGGATACCAAGGGAGTAATTTGGTTGATCCACTCGATTGGTTCAGCTTCATCATTTCTGTGCCGTACGTCCCCTCGGGGTAGTGTCCTCCCCAAGGGTTCGTTCCTCGGACTGCCTTGATGGTCTTGCACTCCTAGGAGTCTTGCTCCTGATTTTTCTTCGGAGGTAGGAGTCCTTGAACTCTGCCTCCAGGGCCTTGCCCTTTCAGGAGACTTGCTCCTATTTTTCCTTCGGAGGTAGGAGTCCTTGAACTCTGCTTCCAGGGCCTTACCCTTTCAGGAGGCTTGCTCCTATTTTTCTTTCGGAGGTAGGAGTCCTTGAACTCTGCCTCCAGGGCCTTACCCTTTCAGGAAGCTTGCTCCTGTTTTTCTTTCGGAGGCAGGAGTTCTTGAACTTTGCCTCCAGGGCCTTACTCTTTCAGGAGGCTTGCTCCTATTTTTCTTTGGGAGGGTGGCCCTTCCGGGACGGGAGGTCCCCCAGAAAACTCTGCTATGAAATCTGTCAATACCTGCCCCTTTATAGCAGTTCGAGGTTTGAAGTGGATGTCATATTCTCCCAACTCCACTGCCCACTTGGAAATCCTACCAGAGAGATCTGTCTTTCTGAAAATGGCCTTTAAGGGCTGATCGGTAAGGACAGTAATCGGGTGTGCCTGCAAATAATGCCTCAATTTTCTTGCAATTGTGACCAGGGATAGAGCGAGTTTCTCCAAGGGCAGTTATCTTGTTTCCGCGCCCAGTAGCGCTTTGCTCACGTAATAAACTGGCTTCTGGTGGTGCTCGTGGTCACAAATGAGTACCCCACTGACGGCAAATTCTGATACGAATAAGTACAGGAAGAGCATTTCCCCCTGGACGGGGACTGATAGGGTCGGGAGAACCCTGAGGTACTCCTTGATTCCTGTCAGGGCGTCTTCACACTCTTGGCTCCATGTATCCTTCCCGGCCCCCTTGATGGCCCCAAAGAAGGGTTTGCATTTGTCCGAGGAGCGCGAGATAAAACGATTGAGTGCTGCCAACATCCCTGTGAGCTTCTGCTTCAGGGACCGTTCGAGGGCTCCGGACGTCCAGGATCGCTTAAATCTGATCTGGGTTAGCTTCGACTTCTCGTCGACTCACCAGATATCCAAGAAATTTATCCGACCCCACTCTGAAAACACATTTTGCGGCGTTTAGCTTCAGCCCATACTCCCTGAGGGTGGAGAAAGTATCGGGCAAATTCACCAGGTGATCACAACTTCTTCTACTTTTAACCAACATATCATCGATGTAGACTTTCATGGTGTTGTCAATCTGTCTTTTGAACATCCGATTCATCAGCCTCTGGTACGTAGCTCCGACGTTCTTCAGCCCAAATGACATGACTTTGTAGCAGTAAACCCCCCTCGGAGTGATAAACGCTGTTTTTTCTTGATCCGGGGGATAGAGAGGGATTTGATGATATCCTGCTCTGGCATCCAAGAAGTCCATACGCTGGTACTCGATAGTGGCATCCACCAACTGGTCCACCATTGGGAGGGGGTAGTCGTCCTTAGAACACACTTTGTTCAGATCAGTGAAGTCTACGCAAACGCGTCATTTTCCCCTTTTTCTTTTCGCACAGACTGTGTTAGATAACCACTCTGGGAACTACACCTCCCGGATGGTATCGACCTCTAGAAGTTTATCGACTTCCTCGTTCACCGCCCGGGCGTGGTGCGGCGCCATGCGTCGTGGCTTCTACTTTATTGGCTTGTGTGTCGGGTCAATATGTAGCTTATGCGTGATTATTTCGGGGTCCACCCCCTTCATTTCCATTGCGTTCCAAACGAACACGTCTGTATTTTGCTTCAAAAATTCGATCATCTCTTCCTGTTTGGCTATAGGCATTACGGTTCCAATATGAAAGTATCTCTCCTCTTCACCATCCACTAAGAACACCTTGCGAAGGTCTTCTACCGATCGGTCCGTCAGATCAGTCCGGGGGTCATCCACTCCTAGACGCCCGGACTGTGATTGCTATTTTTTCAGGATCTCTTCTGGGGCGCGTCACTTCTCTTGGGTGGAAACCCCCACTCTCACAGTCGAGTAAAAATATTTTTTCGCAAACGCTTGGTCCCCTCGGATCTCCATTATCCCTTCTGGTGTAGCAAGTTTTAATTTCTGGTGATAAGTGGAGTGCACCGCTCCTAGCGCATGCAACCAAGTTCACCACATGATCACATTGTAGGGAGAGTCCGTATCAATCACAACAAACTCAATATTGATGGTGAAGGGACCCGTGACGACTGGCAATGTGATTTTGCCTATAGGCAAGGCAAATGAGCAGTTAAATCCGACGAGGGGCGTCCTGACCTTGGTGAGGTCCTTAAAGCCAAAGCTCATCCGCTTTAAAGTCTCCGAGTACATCACTTTCGAGGAACTCCTGGAGTCCACCAACACCCTCTTGACGTCAAACTTGTCTATCTTCAGAGTTACGATTAGGGCGTCGTTATGGGGAGTCACCACTCTTGCCAAGTCTATGTTGGAGAAGGTGATACCTGGCTCGCCGATCCTGGGCCTCTTGTTGGGCGGGCCCCCATCGCTCTCGACAACCTTTCTCGTAAAGGCTACCCTTTTGAGATCGGGCTCAAGCTCCTTGGATGTCGGGTGATCCAGTGGACATACATGAATCACGTTTATGACGTTGTCTTGCTCCACGACCGGGGCAAGACTGCGTCTCTCTTCTGACTTGGGTTTGATGTATTCTTTTAAGTGACCGTCCTGGACCAGCCCTTCCAAGAAAGACTTATATACCCTGCAATTTTTGGTGCGATGGCCGAAATCCCGGTGATAGGAACATTTGACCTTTTGATCACGGGTGGAAGAATCACTCTGCATCCTAGGCGACCACTTGAAGAATGGCTCATACTTGATTTTATGGAGTAACTTGTAGGTGGGTTCTTTAAAGACAGTGTGAACACCTTTAAATGACCCCCTGAAGGGGGTACCAGCCCCTTTCGGGAATTGTCCCACGCTTCTTTCTCTTTTCTCCTAGGTGGGAGAGTTCTACCTTTGTTGCCCCCCATTTCATCTTCAATCCTAGAGTATTTGTTTATCCGGGCCATTAATTCTCTCATATCTACGGGAGTCTTCTTAGTCAGGGATCGGTACAGGTCTATGTCCCTTGTCAGGCCGAGCATAAAGGATGCGACTGCCATGACTTCCAAACACCCATCTACCTCATTGACCTCTTCCCAGTACCGGGTGGCGTACTGGAGAAGGGTTTTTTGTTCCCTCCGCCTGAGCGTCAGTAATGACCCAATGTCTTTGGGCCGCTTGCTCCTCGTAATGAATCGGGCTAGAAACTGCCTCCCCAACTCCTTCCATGACCCAATGTTGTTGGGAGGAAGAGTCTCGAACAACTTCATCGCAGAATCTCCCAAACTCATGGAGAACACTCGATAGAGGAGTCGTTGGTCCGAATGATACAAGAACATCATTTGCTTGAATTGCTTGAGGTGAGCTTCGGGATCGGATCGCCCATCATAAGTTTTAAACCTTGGCACGCTGAACTTCTTTGGTACCTCCATCTCTCGGATATCCCTGGTAAAAGGTGATTGCATGGCCTCATCTTCGAAGTCATCTTGGACAGCCTTGCCCTTTTTCTTGGATTCCAGCCGGGCTCTGAGATCAGTCTCCACCTCAGAGAGATGTCTTCTGAGGTTTCCAAGGTCATTGACGGGGCTCCCCTTCCCCGGGAGTCGCGTGGAAAAGGTTGAATCCTCGGACTCATCTCTCTTCCCCCGCCTTGACAGTCCTCGCAGGAGGTCGTCCCAGGCCAAAGGCCTTGCCTTTTTGGAATGACTGTCGAGGGGGTGCTCATTGGCTCTCGGGCACTTCGGGACCCTGGAGCTCTCAGCTTTGTTGTTTAGATGATTCCTCAGGTCCTCGATTTCTGCTTCCCGGACAGGGCGTCCGTGGGAACGGAATGAGTCCCTTGATCTTTCGCCGAAGGCGGCAAATTCGTTGAGCTGGCTTAGGAAATTTACATTATCTTTTTCTAACTATAGTAATCGATCCCCAAACTTTTCTTCAATCATCTCCGTCAGTTGACGAGTCAAGGGGGCGGATCCTCCTGACCTAATGTCCATACTAGTTTGAGGAGTATGCCCCCTTGACTGAATAAAAACGTTCCTGTTTTCATTAGCGTGATCCCCCCCCACCATGACGAGGAGCTTGTAACTCGAGACTTCTTTACTAGAGACTTTTCCCTTTCTGTCGAGTATTCACTATGGTCACTGTTCTTTTTAGAGAAGAAACTAGGAAAACTAGTCATTTTTCACAGACGGCGCCAGATTGTGCGTGCAACATCCTGCACAATATAAACACTAGAATAGATCTCTTCCGTGGTGAACACGTGTCCGTCAATCGGGTGGTCGATCTTGTTACTTGAAACAGGTTGTAAGGGTCGAAGGTGGCCCAAGGTGGATAATGAATCATTTTTATGAGTCGCCTGAGTGATCCAAGAAGGCTAAAAGAGGTTCCTAAAACAAAGAAAAACAAGTTAGAAGGGCGTCGGAGTGTTTTTCGGCGTATCCCCTCCGACGATCAAGTCAGTTCTTTGAGAGATGGGAAGAAGAAAACACTGGATGATGGTTGACAGAGGGTTTGTTACGTACCTCTTTTCTGTGTTTGTGAGGACTATTTATACTTTAAAAACTCATCATTATTGTCAGCGTAGCTAGTAGGTAATCATTAGAGGTGGGCAGTGTGCACACCAATTTCTATGAGTGATGTTCTTATTCTTTACTGCTTGGGACCCCGAGTAACTAATGTTTTCTCCTCGGTCTGTCGAACGTTTAATAATCTTCCCTCGGCGGGGGTGTATTAAATGCCCAGGCTTTGGGACATTTATTACCTTTCACTTCCAAGCTCTCATGCATTAAATGCTGTCTCATCAAGGGAATGATGCATTAAATACTTGCTTTCCCAAGTCGTGTGTCAGCAAGGGCATTCTGGTCTTTTTGTCTCTGATCTGACACAATACGCCACGTGCCCATTCCCCTTTGGTTGAGCCTTCTGTTTTCTTGTGCCTCCTGACACCATTTGAGTAAGACGAGGTCATAATGGCTAGTATAGTCTAGCCTAGGCTAGTGATCTGTCCATCAATAGCCCCTGCAGGAGCAGAAACGCCCACGCGAATAGATTCAGCTCGGTGCCGAGGGACTAGCATGATTTAGGACCGATATACCCAAATTGCCAAGGAATAAGTATCGGTCCATGGTGGTTTGGGGATCCTTGATCCCTGTGAATAACATCCTCGGGATAGGGGGGTTGAAAATCGACGAAGACGTGTCGGTATCACAACGAGAGTCTCCATTGTCGCCGAGTACATGTGTCATTAACTGAGAGTGTCTAAAAATGTCTCATCAATAACTACACCAATGTTGCAAGAAGAGTAGTTTGCTCATGACTCGTCCATTAATATAGATTAGCTAAATATTAGATATGATGTCTATAGTTCATAATTAATCCTATATATCTTGCATCCATTTGTTGTTTGATGATTCTAAAAATTAGTTAAAGCTAAGCTCGGTCCAGAAATAGATCGGGAGTTTGCCCCCAATAGGGGCCCCACATGATGATGTCAAATTTGGGTATTCCAACTCTGACATTTCAACTCCAGTTTGAATCTTCAACTTTAAATCCTAGCTCATGTCTTTCGGGTTGATAACCATTGCCGACGTGACTCCTACGTACACTGCGACAGCAACAACAACAGCTCACACTTTCTAGAAGGCCACGTTACACCTCAGGAATATAGCTTCTATCAACCAAAGATCCCGCCTTATGGGTTGCAACGACCCCAAAGGGATCATGATGATGATGCATAGATCATGGCCGTTACGCAAGGATTACAACAGTTACGCGGGAATCACATTGATAACGCCTAGCTCGTACAGGATATAAATAGGGATCAATCCCACGTTTTGCAAGGAGGAGAGATATGCCTAGAGTTTACTTTCTGCAAAACCTTGTAATCATCTTCCCCAAATTAATAGCAAATCTTCAAGAAGCAAGAAACTCCATTAAAGTAGATTAGCCAAGCTTCCGAACTAGTAAACCAATAAAAATCTTCTGTCTATCTATTTCTACTAATGGTTATTGTATCTGCAATAGGCTATTTACCACTACAAGCCTAGCGGTTTTAACTGGATGCCCCAATGAATATCTCTAATCCATTTCCTCTTCTTAAACCCCGAGATCAGCCATTCAATCGCGTAGACCACACCATCACTATTAATTATTGATTAGGAGGGCCATACTCTATCAGCATATTCTCCATCCATTTGATCTAGGACCAGAACTAGAAAAACCCAAAAAAAAATTGAGTGAAGCGACCTGACATGGAATGCCAATCAAGCAGTGAGAGAAATCCAATCTTGCCAACCTTGATCATGGAAGAATAATTTTGGAATGAAGAGATGGTAAAAAAACAACAATTATTTTTCATTTGGGGTCTACCAATGATGAAGGGTATCATGCCCACAGAAATCGAAAGATAAATCACATGGCTTTTATGAAATTTTGCTCAATATAATTATATTGGCAAGGCAATAATAATGAAAATGGAGACAAAAGTATATTTGTCACAGCAAATCGAGTCATGATAATAATTAGGCTTGTTTGTAACGTAGTAGATCATGACATGAATGGGTCCATGTTATTCTTGGTAGGTAGTTTAGAAGAAGCAAAATAATAGAGCTCAAAAATTTCATTAGTTTGAGTGTGACACAAGAACAAGGGGGATCTCACATGAATCTTAAAGGACAAGATCACCCTTCAAATTTCTCTGTCCAAGTCCCTTGTTTGAGTAGGCTAGATAGATACAAGCGTAATTTCCGCCGCCATTGAAGAAATTGTCTGCCTTATCTGGCATTGGATCACAAAAGCAAAGCCACAAGCTTGAATGGATGGTTGCGTTAGTTTGTCAATAGAATGCAGTACTGTGATGGAATGTCTGAGATCAATATGACCGTAAACCTTAAGTCATTGATGGAATGTGACAATGAACTCTCAATGAAGAATCGGACTTGAGTAAAGAATTTGACTCTCAAATCTTCAAGTGGTGAAGAAATTCATTTTACCTGAGGAGAATAATCATTTACACCATTTCTTGTAGGTAACTAATCAAACATCTTAGACAGCAATCACTCATCATATTAATGCTCGTCGCACGCTTACAAGCGGTGCATGTTTACAAGATATGATTCAACTCATTAAGGTTTTTCGACCACTGAAGGGGGACAGTTCCTTTAGGGAAAAAACCCCCCGGGGCACTAGCAAGACAAGATTTAGTATTTTCACTCTTTTTTTTTGGAGGGTTTAGAACCCTTACTCAACATAGGGTCCAAAAGCCAGACATACCATTTTTTTAAAACAGATAAGGGGAAAAGAGCCCATCAACAGAGTATGGTATAAGTTTTTACCAAATTTACTAAGATTAAGCAGTAAAATAGATGTCATAAAATTCTAGATAACAATATTCGTAGAACCAGGATTAAGTAGCCAAATTTTGATGATTAACCGATTGATTTCTAGGCTTTTTAAAAACGTTGGTTAATTCACGTTTTTGCACTATTGCATGAAATTACATCGATGGTTATTTAATTCGTCAATTTACTTACTCACAATCTAATTATTTGAAGTCCTTTGTCTATGAGAATGTAGTTTATGTGATATGTCGTGTCGGGCAAAGGTACACGTCATCGGCGCGTGATGTATAAATTATTCTCTGGTACACCATGATTATCTTAATTCCTAACCAAGGAAGAAAGATACAATGATTGTGAATTCTAGGGTTAGGGATTATTTCCTAGGAGGGTATTTTGGGTTAGGTGTATGAGATGTTGGAGAAAGAGTGACGGCTTGATTTTCCTTCGTTTGGGACCCAATAATTTCCCCACCATTTCTAAGTGTCCATTTACTTAATCTGCTCCCATAAGTCATGGCCTTCTTGTGGGGACAATTAATGGGCCCTTTTTACAATTATCTATATCTACATGGGCTTCACCAAAATTTATAAAGATACCCTCCAGCAATGTTCTGAATCAGCCGCTCTTTCGTCCACTGATATCTCGCCACGTCAGCAGAAAATTGTCTAGGATCGACGTGGCATTCTCTGATGGTGCTTGTCTGTCAATTTGTCTCCTTTTAATTTGTGAAAATGGTGTTATCAAGGGTAATATAATTTAATATTTTTACTTATTATCTTATGATTTCTGCTAAATGGGTGACAAGAACTTTGTTTTCAGGATAATTATTTTACTATTTTTTTTTTAACAACGGAATTAACTGCCTGTCTCTCTCACTTGCACATAATAAATCCTTAAGATAATAGTATATTAGAAGCTTGGGACACAAGATATTACATTAACTTTTGACAAAAATGACCAAAAGTGCAAGCTTTTTAACTTGCTCCTACTTTTCTTTACATGATTCCATGACTACGTGTGAAAAGTTTCTGCCTTTTATCGTCTAGATAGATAGATGCTATTTTACATGCATAACTGGGGCTAAAGCATACCTGTCTATATTGGATTAGTACTAGCTAGGTCATGTCAAATCGAGTCCTATCATATATTTAAATCATATTATTTCAAAAAAATTTCCAAAACCCATATTTGATTCATCCATATTTCGTGTGTAATCTTCGTATCATGTACAATCCTTTTTAAATTCGACTTTTTTATTGAGCAAGTCTAATCAATTAAAAGGTTATAACCCGAATCTATTAAGACTATTCAACCTATAATCTCAAGTCTACTTTATGTTGATATGACCAGTAATAATAAGAATTGTTAGCCCAACTTGCATAGTCTTCATCGCAAATCAATTAATGGAATGGATGTCCCTATTTATAGAACTTACTGAGGTGAAAAGATAAAGAAAGTATTTGGAATTTAAAGGGTTTAAACTTAAATCATTCAAGCGAAAGAGGTTTTTTTTTTTTTTTTACTTAAAAGAATTCAAGCGAATGACAAATGTTCATTTGTGCTAATGATACATTACCAAACTAAATTTAAGAATCAATCTCCCCAAAATGGAGATAAAAGTGCCTATCAATTACCCTTTTCACCAAATACATATGAATCAAAGTTTTGTATATTGAGCACGACTTTTTCAGCAAAACCACAATTTTTCATGATTTTCATATCATAATCTTTATAGTTTGAAACATAGGAAAGAGGGCACCTTTGATTAATGTCTAGTATTTATTAGTAAATTGAAGGACCTTGACTCTATTTTGATGCAATGGTCCCCCCCAAAGTTCTTTGGAAAATCTGCATAATGATCCCCAATACATTATACCTACAGCAAAGCAACTGCCGACAATAGGATTGTGGACTGAGTTTAATTAGTCGAATATGAATTGATATTTTTTATTTATTACTAAAATTTGATCCTAACTATTATATTTTATTTCATGAATTTTAATTTATCAAAATTCGATCCCATTAAGATCTAATCCAAATTATTTGTATAAATTATGATGACATTAAGAGATGTTTGATAAAATTGAGTTTTTTTGAACAAAAAAAAAAAACTCAATTTTATCAAACATTAAGTTGAAAGATAGATACTATTCTTAAAATTTTAATACAATTGGGTTACTTACATCGCATCGAATATCCAATCTTCATCATATTTGGCTGTGGGTTGTGAAAACAAGATTCATGCAATAATCGGGTTGAAAGCAGATTGAATTTTTTTAGTGTGTTGAATTTGGAACTAAGTTATGTGTCGCTCAACAAAGTCAAAGCATGGAATATATTTTCTTTCATAATAGTTTATTATTAAGTGAAACACTAAAATTGAGAAATTTTGGGGGAAATCAATTCAATGCCTTTTCCATTTGGCCATATGATATAAGCATGGTCATATGTATACAAATAAATAGTAGCTAGGTCAAATTATGCATAGAGAGAGAGAGAGACTTTTTTTTCTAGCATATCCCTAAGAAAAAGGATACAGAAATTATCGAGCAGATATCAATTGAAATCACATAAATGAGAATATCTTTTTTTCATTATAAAAACTTTATCTTTTCAGAGACTCGAACTTATGATATTTTTTGTAAGATTGAAGAGTCATGACCACCCGAAACAAGTCACAATATATATATATATAATAAGATAATATAGATGGTAATTACACAACATAATTATGATATATCTCTATTGATTCATTTACGGCAAGGCATTTTCATATTTGGAAAGTTTTGGATGCAATAAGGTGTTTGGCAGTTTGTTCATAAATATGCAATTCAGGCACTGTGGATTTCTTGAAGTCAAAACCACCACCTTCACAATACACAATTTCAAAACTATGGTGCACTATATATTCAATTATTGCCTACTAATTTATCACATCCCCCAAAAATAGATAAATCTCATCCAATTATTCCACACTTGCCGTGCTATTAGGTGATCCTACTTCATTTTTTTTTAGGATTAATTGTTTTTTACATCCCTATAATTTCGGTTAAAAACACATTATCTATTTGACGTTTAAAATTATGTATATTACCCCCTTATAGTTATGTACCAAAGTAAAATCGTTGTTTTTATCATCCAAGTTAACGGAGAGTATGTTCCACACTCCCAAAATATGTTACGGGTTTTGTTTCCATTGTTTTCCTCCAAAAGAACATTGTCAAAGTGCTTAAAATACTCTTTATAATATATAGTACAATACCCAAATCGGTAGGGCATTGGTCCCGAATCAAAAAAAATAAGTGATTTTCGGCCTTGGAACAAAACCTCACTCGAGGGAAAAAGAGACTTGACGTATTTGATTGGAATGTGTTAGTTTATTGTCATGTTCCATTAGTTTTATGGTCAAGAATAAATCAGACGAAAAGTCTAATTTTAAAACGTGGGTATTATGATAATTTTTTAATTATATTAACGGTGTCAATTATTTCACTTTAGTACATAACTATAAAGAAGTAATGTACATAATTTTAAACATTAAGTAGATAAGATACTTCTAACTGATACCATAAGCGAACACGACTTAAATAGTGAGTACCAATATGCTGGTGGGATATGTACTTAAATAATGAATACCAATAGAATTCTGATCTACCATCACAAGAAATTGAATAAAAATTGAACACATTCTTGACAACATTTTCTAATTATGTTGACCCTTTCGTCAAAGTTGAACACTTCTTTTTTTTTTTTTTCCCCAGATAGTGAAGTTTAAGCCTCTCCTTTTTTCATTCATGTGCATATATTTAAGCATCCATTGGGCAAATCCTATTTTGTCCTCTTAAAGATATAAAAATTATCAATTTACCCTCCGAATGATTAATTTTTCCACCGTCTTATTTCTGTTTTGTCGTCCATCTATTTTTTGATTTTTGATTGATTAATTTGACACAAAATAGACAGACCATCAAACGGAAATAAAACAGTGGACCATATTGCAACGTTTTTATTTCTTTAAAAGGGGTAATATGAGAAAATTAATCATTTGAAAAGTAAACTGAGAATTTTTATATCTTTTAAGGGGCAAAATGAAATTTTGCCGCATCCATTGAAGATTCAAGACTCTCGTATCAAAAAATTGAAATTAGCGACTACAAACATTCTGTCCCATATACACATTCCCACACATTTTCTCTTAAGCTAACTCTTTGATCCTTTCATATAACCAATCTCTTCAAAACAACCCCTCCCCCCCCCCCCCCCCAACCCCAAAAAAGAAAACAGCAACCTTTATCATAAAACCCATTCCTTCAACCAAAAAAAAAAAGGAGGAGAAGAAGAAATTGTTATTAAGAAAAACAGAAGCCAGTAACATAGAAGCAGAGATGACATTGGAAGACAACATCTACTACTAAATTATTATATATACGAGATCTTTGTCACTTCAGAAGATTAGATATTTCTTTTTCTGCAATATGTGTTTGTGTTGACAGAAAGGGAGGGGGTGTGTTCAAATATAATTTTGATGTTGTAACCAGACAGATGTGACCTCAACCAGCTACCATGGGAGTGAGAGGAGGAGCTATTCGATTTATCTCTGGATGATTAGGCATGGATATGGATGTTGGCTCAACAAATAATTTGCTTAGCCCTCAATAGATGTCTTTTTCAAAAATATTTACAAGAGAAATTAACTATTCATATACAAAAAGATTCTGCTGATAGCTTCAAAACAGGGGAGATTGATAACCACAAGCACAAGCATACACTGATGTGATAGGAGCTTTTGACCTTATTATCATCTTCTTCTTTTTTTTATATATAAATATTTATCTTTGTTTCTAATCTATTTCTTCATTTATCATTGTTGCATTAAAATTATTTGTTAAAACTCATATTTTCTTTTTGTACCTAAAAGCATGGTTCAAAAACACACCTTTCGACATGTTTTGCAAACGCACCTTTTAGTTTAGAAGAGCTTTTAACATATTTTGCATCAAAAGTGTGTTTTACAAAAACGATTTTACATTTCAACAACAACAATAATAAATTAAAGAATAAATAAATAAAATGATACAACAATAACAAAGAAACAACATACACTCATAGAACGGTCGAAAAGAAATGAACATACAGGCATAAGTTTATTGGTTCTCAAATGTTTTGTGTTTGTTTGGTCTTTTAGGGGTAAATTTCAGTGACACCCCTTATCTATAGGCATAATTTCTTAACACCCCCGTGTTTTTTAAAATATCACTGCACTCCCTCTGGTTTATTAGATTCGTTTCAACTAGTACCATTACAAGCTGAAACATTATTGACACATCAAAACACAGTGATGTCATTCAATATTTATCTATTAATAACAAAATTTACCCCTTAATAAAGAAATCAAAAAATATTTTCCTATCACTTTCCTCCTTTGTTTCTTTTCATAGCTAAAACATAAAAAAAAAAAAATCTAATTTTATTAGGTTGTTCATGTAAAATATATGATATATTAAGCGTAAATTTGCAAAAAGCCACTTTCCGTCCACATTCCATTTCACTGCAACCCGACAATTTCTGATAGAGGGTGTCGGTGATATTTTAAAAACATTTGTCCATCTTTTTTTTTTATTGTTTTAATTTAATCCATCAATAATTCAATTTGCACCACTTTTATCGAATAAAAAATAATTGTTTAAATTCACTAAGGGAGAGAGTCGTCTGCATCTCACGTGACCAAATTTTAGGGGTATTTTTTTTAAAATATAAGCGACACAAATTGTAAATGTAAAGGAACAAAATAACCCATATTACAAACTCGAGAGACCAAAGTGACCCATTTAGAGATCTGAAGGACTGCACATTACCAAGTGATTCGCACGTTTTTAATCTAATAATGCAACTACATAGAGTATTGGGACTGATGGTGTAAATCGGTGTCATGTTACTTTTAATTGTGTTATTTTCAATACATGTTCGGTTTAATATTATTCGTATCCATAAAAAATTATTTAATTTATAATCACTCAAATGATATTGCGATAAAAAAAATTGAAAATTTTAAAAATAATTATTTTTTGGCTACAATGCCCGTTATTCATGTATAACTTTAATTTAATCCATTTATTATTTGTTTGAATTGATTGTTTCATTGTCGAGTTGTGTGTCGAATTGTGGGTAAAATAAACACCACTAGCGGACACAGTGTGACACTTCAGCTCCAGGCAGTCGTCTCACAATGTCGCTATAACAACGTGTGATAATTTCATTATTGAGTATGATTGTGCCTAAAGGTTTAAGCCACAAATATAACAGACAAGCCTACCAACTTATGCACGCAAGAGATGTACACATGCCCACATGGGCGGGGCGGAGCCATGTTATGGGGGGCGGGCCATAACATGACAGATGGATAGATTGATCCGTCGAGAGAAACAATAGGGTTCAAAAACAAGCATGCATTATGATTAGGACTGAGCATATTATTCATGATCATGACACGCATGCCAACATGACATCAAAATCCTGCCATGCATACAGCTTGGAACCACGTCGAATCGAATGGAATGCTTCATCCATTATTGCTTGCTAATCCGGACATCAAAAAGGGCTTCACAGCCGGAACTTATGCGAAAGCTGATAGCTAAGTTGTTGTTGCACTGAAAGCTATGCTTAACCTACCAACCCGCTTTTATTTTCACTGTTTCTATCTTATCATTCAAACTTTCTCTAACCAGGATTTCCTGCTCGCGTTCATCCATAGGGTATTATTCTATGTGCTTACAGACAAATCAGTGTATATACGAATAACTCCAATTCAGGTCGGCCCAACAGTATTGAAAAAAAAAAAATATAGGCTTTAAGCCCCATATTTTTAGAAAACTTTGTAATTTTAAATACATCACTTACCCAAAAAAAATTAAACCCAATCAAAATTTTTATTGCAATAACTTGGACCTATAATCCAATCCATAACATTAAAAACTTAAAAATTAAAAAAAAATACTCAAAAGTCAACTCATATTTACTCTCTCCCTGTAAAAAAAAAAAAAACAAAAGTTAAAATTAAACACTCTCTCTCCCTCTCTGATATAAAAAAACAAAAATAAAAGTTGAAATCTCTTTCTCGACAATATTAACACATCTTTCTTTTGTTTTCCTCTCGCATAAAAAATTTAAAATAATATTAAAAATAAAAAAACCTTCATTTAATGTTTCCGATTTAGCCTTCATTTGGCTTGAGCTTGGTCCCATCATTTTCAAGTTAAAAACAAAAAAAAAAAAAAAAAAGGAGCCCCTTATGGGTTATAGAGTTTACACCTCAACTGGCTAAATATGCCTACTTTTTAAGTAGTTTTATGGGTAAACTCAAACGTCCCCAGTTTGAATCTTAATAATCTTTTGAGGTCAAGTCATAAGAGATTTATCCCTCATGAATACCTTAGTTCCGACATAGATAGACTATCTTTGTCCGGATCAAAGAGAAAATTAATTCAGGCGTACATATATTAATTCAAACACCCTTCACTGTTGAACCAAAAAAAAAAAAAAAAGTACGCCCGATTCCATCTCAGTAAGTACTAGAGAGAGGGGAAACTTGAGGTACATGTTTAAGGAGACGATTTAGGGTGACAAATATGTTTGAAGTTTGAACTTACATGTCGACACAAATTGATTAACGAATGAATATTCCAGATTTATTTTCTTTATGAAGATTGTCTGGGTGTAGAAAATTATTTCGTCAATCAACCTTCTATCAGTATGTTTGTCTGTTGATGTATAATTTAATGTCCTTTATATCTAAGTTTGTCTAAGGTTCAAAACAAGACAATTAATAGATTGGAAATAGTTTCTGTGTATACTCTAGCTAAGCAATGATAGCAATAGGAACTCTATGCACAAAGCTTCAAATACTGCAAGATTTATAAAGAAGTAAGGGTATGGAGTCTCATCCTTGAATACAAAGATGACAATTTTAACTTTCACTTACTCAAACCATTACTCGCGAGCCACAATAAAATAATTTTATCGTTGTGTCAAGACCCACCCACCTACTTCTCACTCTTGCAATACAACAACTTTATCGCTAATGTGACTTGAAAGTCTGGACCAGATCAAAACTCTATCCAAGCTCGACCCATCAAATTTAGTTGCTGACAAATAATTATTATGGCAATCATTGCACCAATCACCATCTCCTACCGATCTAGATAAAATTGTCGATTTCCATTCAAACACCATCAAAAGACGAGGCTCAAACAGATCTTTTCACGACACCCCAACACGACGCCAGTTATTCACAGATCACGATCATTTATTAACTGCACGATCCTCATTCCTTTTTAACGACCAAAATGAGCACACTAGAATATTTTTCTTCCATTTCATGTGAATTTAAGTTATTGTTGAGGAAGCTACCAACAAAATCCTCAACTAAGTTATCAATCAAATTTTATTGATGCGTCCCCCCGAAAGTTAATAAAACTTGCTCCCCACGGCACAAGGCTTGTATCAAGTTTACCATAAATGTATGT
Organism: Ilex paraguariensis; assembly: GCA_963454935.2. Classification (NCBI taxonomy): domain Eukaryota; kingdom Viridiplantae; phylum Streptophyta; class Magnoliopsida; order Aquifoliales; family Aquifoliaceae; genus Ilex; species Ilex paraguariensis. The sequence goes on along the minus strand of CAUOFW020001059.1, from coordinate 154,566 downwards.
ATACATAGTTTCTATCATTTCAAAAGGCCCCACCAATAAGTTTCCATGGTTTCCGCATCGCTAAATGGCACGATAAAATATAATACTCGATGGTCGACAAAATTTTAAACCTCCAAATCAAGTGATGAGATTTAAATCTTGAAGTTTCCTAAACAATTATTGTCAAACTTCAAGGTGGGATATCATATCAGTGTCCTTGACGTTAGTTTTTAAATTCCCGACATGGATATTCTGTCTTTGACCTAATCGAAGAGGAGATTAATCAAAATTCGCGTAAACTAACCCCGACACCGATCGTTGAACCAAAAAACAGACAGTAGTTTTCAAATTTATAACACTGCAAAATCTTGCCCATCAAATAATGAGAAACATATGATCAAAAATCTTGTTAAGAAAGGTATTAGTCTCTAAAATGTTATTTACGGCTAATGTGGCGACCTAATCCACTATTGACAGCGAACTTTATCCAATAGTGAAATCTGGTGTTAATCCAATGATAACAATCGATTACATCTTTAAATAAGATCCGAATAGTACTACTCGAGAAAAAAAACATAAAATAAAAAAACTAATATCAAGTTTAGTGTTAAAAAAGTAACAACATGTGTAGGACAGGGATCAATAAAATCCAAATGAAGAATATTTCATGCAGTCACAACATTTAACCCATATGAGTAATCCATTTTGTCTCCATCTTTTTTAATTTAAATAAAAATCCAAGAACCAAACAATGTCCAAGAAATTAAATATGTTGCATAGCATAGATACAATCAATGTCATACATAAAATCATACAATATACAATCGTTGTCACGCACAAAATCAATAAAAAAAAATATAACGTATATCTCTTAACTTTATATGGCAAATCTAATAAACGAATCAAGTTCGAAACTCTTATTATAAATTATGGCATTAAACTTTCTTGTATGACAGTATTTGCTATTAATTAATCATTTAGGTTTTTGAGATTAACGAACTTACACGTAAACAAAGACATGGCCACGAGGGGTGGATTCCTTATGGGATGTGACACATCTCCAATCATTTTCACGGTTAAGAAAACCTCAATCTACTGTTGTTTGGAAAATGACCTGTGCAAAATAGTAATGTGAAGAACAAGATTTGTTTTTTTTTTATTTTTCATAATAGAGATATTTAAACCGATTACTGTTAAGCAAAACTTAAACATAAATAATCACTCAAATATCATACATATCTTAAAAATTCGGACCTTTTAACCCTTAGGAGTAGTTCAACGATTGAACCTAACTTTTGATAACCTAAAGTTCTCAAGTTCAATCATTTTTCACACCTTTTAAAACTAATCACCTTTGTCTTTTAGTAATATACTCCAACTCAACTGAAAACCACCAGTGGCCAATCACTGACTTCGAGAGAATAATCGGCATAAACCTAAACACCCTTCAACCAAAAAATATATATATATCAGACCTTTTTATTAGAGTTGAATTCAACACTCACTTCTACTTCTTTTAATAGATATTCGAGCTTTTTAGAGCGATTGTTTAAAAATAAGATTTGCCATGTTAAAAAAAAAAATTGAGTACTGTTCAAAAATATTATAAAGATACTCATGATTAACGGGTAATTATAAGTATACCAAAATTACTTTGCATGTATGAACCCAATATGATCGTACCTTAGAAAAGCTACTTACCATTAAAAACAAAAAATTGTATGAATTTTCGGATCCTTTTCTTGGGTTTTATCAATGGTTTGCAGTATTGTACTGAAACAAGTCAATCGAGTTAAATTACAACTCGAACAACCAAATTACAAATAAATGGTATATAGCTTTAGAATTCATTAAGAAAATATGGGAATGACCTCAACCACTTTAAAAATCGATCCCAAATATCCAAGTAACTAATAACTTAATCTAATTGATTTAAAAAAAAAAATTATTGGGTGTTCTACCATAGGAGGCTTTCCCCCAATTTCATACACAGGATATCCCTCCAGGACTGCTGAGAAGGAGGCATATTCCTACAAAATGCTTTTTGGGGAATATCCCGTGAGTAAAGGAATCCCCCGACTTGCCCCTTCCTGGTGGATTGTAGCTAACGCATGCACACAGAGGGCACGTACAGGACCACTAATCTTTCTTCTTCGGAAACAAATTTTCTATGTCTAAAACGTACAGTGTTCTTAGCCTAACATCGACAAAATCTACTCTACTTTATCCAGCGGACGGTGAAACCAACACAAGCATGTGATACAATTGACTAACAACGCGAGAGAGAGAGAGAGAGAGAGAGAGTGATTCCTTCCAAGCTATAATATATAAATAGTAGGAATAACCCTTTCAGAAGACACTATGCAATATCAAAAAAGGGATTAAATTCATTACGGATGAACCGTAATTCTCTATTTCACAGACTACCAATTAACACATCGACAGTTCAGCTGGAGTGGGCAAAAATCAAAGTTTGTGTTTTCCATGTCTCTGTCTTGGTCGCTGTTATTTTCTGCCTTTTAGCATACGCGCACACATTGACACACACATACAATCTCCAACGGCCAGCCAATTGCTCCACTGGAACCCTCATCCACCATCGCTAGAGTATCATTCTTCTTCTCCCTCCTTTTCACACTTACATCCATACCACTCACACACACAAACACAAAGATTCACAGAAACTCCGAAAAATTACCACCACCCATGGAGATATAGAAAGAGAAGATTTTTTATTGCAACGTAGCAACAGACCTTGTGATACCCATTTCTACCTCAGATGAAATCTAGGAAGACAAAAAATGAAATGTCCAAATTTGGTACATTATTGGCAATACGATCACCTCCTCTTGCCTCTCTATTTGTTCTGAATTAGTTTATTATAACCATAATAGATGTTGTAAAAATGATTTTGGATCTTCTTAGACACACTGGTTGATTGACTGACGTAAACATAAATCTGTGTGTATTTTGTGAAAGAGAGAAGAAATATGGGTGGGCCAGTGGGATGGATGACTGTGTGGGTTTGTTTGTATATGTATGTGTGTGTGTGGATGAGAGATTGAAAGAGACAGAGGTGCTTTAAGATCATTGTGGGTGACTCTACTAACAATATGCACAACTAAAGGAAGAAGAAGAGGATAAAGAGGGAAATTGAGGGGTGTGGTGCGCCACACATCAGCTGAGTTGGTTTTAGCTAATTGGATGTCCCTCATATAAAGGTTTTCAGCAAATAAGTCGAAATGAATTTAATCCCTATCACAAATCTAACTAATGAAACAATATTCGTATTTTAAATAATTATTTAATTTTTTTAATTACGTAATTTAAAATTATGTGCATTGATGGAATTGTTTAATATTAGGAAGTGTGTTGATTGAGCTAACATTGAAAGTCGTGTAGAGAAGTTAATTTTTTTTGGTACAAAAAAAATTTTGAAATGAATATTTTCCCATTGGATTTATTATTTTTTTTGGGTAGGGACTATTAGATCAAAATAGATAAAAATTTGATCAATCTTAACCGTTGTCTTTTTATCGGTCGATAATTCATCTTTTTAACTGTAATATTAGATAGATATTATGCAGCTTTCTACTTATTGCCCATTGAGTTTGGGCTAGATGAATTTTAATGTGGCACGAGGGCTACACATGACAAAAGACACTGGCAAAATTAAATTTCATCTATTTGATAACAGATTCCTCCTTTGGTCACGCCAGAGGGGCACAATGTTATGTTCTTAAATTCGACTTTGATTCTTGCGCTTATCTCTGCACGAACAAAAGAGTATTGGAATTTGTATTACATCGATAAAATTATAAGATTAGATTATAAATCTTGTGGAACTCTTCACTCATTGTCACAATAACATCATCTTTAGTCTTCGGCAATCATATCTTGATTTGAAGCTTTTATCATTGATGTAATTTACAGATCCTTTGAAGGAAGATTTGGATTCAATTGATGTAGCTGTCACTATTACAACCTTTCTTCAATTGTTTTAAACAGAGTAACAAGAACAAATAGAAATCATATACCAAGTAAACTAATTTCATCACATCTCTGTATGTGCAACAATAATCACATGAAAAAGACTGAGTCGGTCAATTTTCAAAACTGCGAAGTATAGCTTCACTGTGGTCTGCGAGGCTTCAGCCGAGAATTGCCAAACCCGTGTTACATGTTCATCTTCCCCCTTGAGTTCAATGGAAACATGCCTCATCACACAGCCCACAGACACCTAGGTCAAAAAACTCACCATTATGTTTTACACACAGTTTGGGTTGTAATGCTACCCTCGCACCAACTGGTATGATTTTGCTGGAGTCTTACAAAATCCCAAGAGAAGGAGGGGGAGAATTTATCAGCCATGATGTGAGTCCACTATTTTTGGCCCAAATATTGCTATTACTTTGGCGTGGTATATTGGCGTGGTTTGGAACACAGATGCCAATTAAGCATTGAACAAACGAACTCAAAGAGCATAGATAATAGGAAGACCATGAAATCATATCACACATCCAAACAAATGCCTAGACTTCAATCCTGTCACTAAGGACTTGTATAAAAGACAGGCAAATCCCACACACAAGCAATAAAACCTATTATCAAAGTTGATAAGCATAACAGAAGCAGCATACTTTAATAGTGAGATTCAATTAAAGCTAGTGTCTTACCTGAGCTAATCCTTTGCAACCCGAACGACTAAGCCACTTGGTGTCTGGGCTGTTCTGAGGTGACCTGAACCAATCAGATCACGGAGATGAAATCTCATATCCAATGAAGAAAGTCTTAGGCGCTTCTTTTCCAAAGTAGCCAACATCATCTCCTTATATTTTCTGCGGCTGAGAAATGACAGAAGCTCCTTTCTTCCCTATATAAAATGTCAGAAGTAAAGGTACAAATTCATAGCAGCTACCATGATGCAAAAGTTTATTGTTTGAAGACCGTCTTATAAGGGTGTTTTATGTAATTATGACAAAATGACATGTTACAGAAACCATAGCTCCTACATGTATATTTACCTGTGAGAGACCCTTGAGTATCAAACCAATATTTGGAAGAGCGAACCAGTACATGTTTGAATCAATAAGTTGGCGAGTCTAAAAAGAAAACAGCAGCATCAGAAAGGAAGGCAACAACTGAGATAATCAACGATGCCAAAGGAGAAAAACAAACTCAAAGAAACGCAAAACAGCTTGCTCAAAAAAGACGAATCGATCTGAATTTCACAAAAATCATAAAGTGTAATGATGTTATTCATGTTCCACACACCAATACTATGATGCTTGTTATATGCACATTCACTATATTATCCAGCAAACTGATAAAGTTGCATGCAAGGCAAAAGAGCAGAATCACGACCCAGATACAGTATAATTGTAAAAATATATCACCACACTAATCACCATGAGGTATGACCTAATAGCCTGAAAACACCGTTAGGTCATCCAAAATGGATCACCCAAAGATTCAATCCTTAAGGAGAAGTTTCAATGAGTTGGAGCACAATACATAGAGAAGTATAAAAAGAAACTTTATCTAGGTCGGTAAGGAGCTAGAGCATGATCTGAGGCATGAGAACCCCACAAAGAATAGCTGTCTCATATTGTAAAGAGAACCTACTCTGTCATATGTCGACCTAAGATGCCTACCAAGAGCATGTCAGCATTCAAATCATCACATAGATTTCTGCTAAAGTTCCTACGTAGCCTGCCAAAGAGAAAATCCCATCGAAAGGGTCACCCTATGCCAAATTAAGAATAGTCTTACTGCTGCATCAAGCATTCTTTGTATACATCAAGTTTTGGATTGCCACAGAGCTGGTCCTCAACATAACAAAAGGAAGTTACAAACAATACTTCTATTCATCACCAGGAGATCCAAAATTGTCATCAACAATGCGATTACAAAACTACACCCCACAAATACCTCCCTAATATACTAAATTCTGCTAAACTACAACAAGCAACCATGTTTTTCCTGGCTTGCTAATGGTCACCTGATAGACTATAAGGATATCCAATTTAGGAGTATCCATCTACAAGGCCAAAATAACTTTTGTTCTATTTTCCAACTATTTTTTCGAGTAATATAATATATATGTTCAGTTTAGTCGACATTTCCTCTAAATAAACCTACCGAGAAAAACATACTTGCTTGGACACTTCTCATTCAGCTGAATACCTCCACGGTTCGATAATTCACCTGAATATCATGATCTTAGTTCTATAAATAAATTTCCTATTGGTACTTGAATATCCTCAAGCAGTAGCTTACGAGATGTCACCAGTCCAACATTTAGAATGAGTATTACATTTCAACTACCTATGGCACCGATGTAATGTAGCAGCCATGATACACGATACATTGCTTTAGTAAATATAATGAAATGCATCAATTCAATTGACAGTAATCCAAGTAAACTTACCAGAAGACCAGAATTAATCAAGAGAGAGATGTGCTCGTCTTTCACCGTTCCCCCTAATGATAACATTGAACACTACAAGGCAGCCAAGAGCAGAAAAAATGGGAAAATAAATGAATACATAATTCAAAGAGCTGTAAATGATTAAAGCACATAAAAACAATGCTTCCTTTATACATTTGAAACATGCTAATGAAAGATTAACACTTATACAGTCACATTCAAGCTTCAATCAGAAGTTTGACTTAAACAAAATGGTGTCTGCCTTTTTATTTAGGACACCATTGCTTAAGGATGACTCATGCCTATAGTTTCATCTCATTGCTATTGAGAACGAATCAAATCAGATGATTCTATTTCTCAATCTTTCTGACTTGCATCACCCAAGGTTCAACTCTGACAACATGAAACTAATAACCCAACGGCATAACATTTTTCTGATCAAAAGTCCCATTTCCAATGCCAAAAACTATCATAACAGATAAAAGATGAACTATCAAATGCAAGCCTCATCTTTATGTCGACATTCACGAAAGAAACAAAAATATAATTGTCAAATAAGTTAAGGAAAGAGTTGTGCTTCTAGGTGAATGATAATTACTAGGAAACTTAAAACAAAATCTACCAAAATAAGGAATATATATTGAAAGACTATATCAGAGAGGGGCATACTAAGGGACGGCATATTACAAAATCTGTTGAAAGAAAGAAATGCCGACTAATATACTCTTTGTCCTTATGTCAACCCAAAAGCCAATAGCCCTATAAAAGAAGCCAGACAATGTTAGCGGCTTTAGATACAATGCAAGCATAAATCTTAATATCATAAGCATAAACATACAATATGTACATGTACTTACATTTATACAAAGATATAAATTACATACAAGATAAAACTTGGATAATATTTGATCACTCACAAGCTCTAGGTGTCCAATACTGGTATCTAGCTTAGAGCTGATGACATGATTTTTAAACCATTTGAAAACTGCAAGATCAGGTTGCTTCTTTGCTTCCATTCTTTTCACAGCACGTTCAATCTAGCAAGGTTTCAAGTATAAGAAACTTAGTCTGTTGCTGATTCTCGGAAGGAAAAATGTCAAACTGTCTCTGCATAATCACCAACCACCCAAAAATTTAAACAAAATAAAATAAAGAGGGTGAAACTATACTCATAACTAAACAAACAAGCCAAAACCTGTACAATTGTAATCCTGTATTGGAATAGTAAAATTATAATCACTTTGCAGATACAATTATTTTCAAGGGCACCAACCTGGATCAAGTAGTCATCAACAAACATTATGGCATGATCATCTTGTCCTGTGTTTAATTTAAAAATGCGCAAAACTCCTTCCCTTCTCAAAGACTGCAAAGAGGGGAAGAAAACTTCAAAACCAAAAAGTAATTTCTTTACTAAAATAAACCTGAATTTCAAAATTCCAAAACAAAAGTATCGGACCTCTAATTCCCTGTCCACTTGTGTCCTGTCCTTTACACTGCTGTACAATTGTGATCGCAAAATAAAAGGTTGAATTGAAACCTGGAAAACATAACGAAATTATGATAATAAACTCCGTTCGTCGGCGAGGAATGAGGATAAATTAGCAAGGAAAAGGATACAATTTCAATCCAAACACCTTATCAATCTGAGGAAACTGGGCACGCATTATGCGAAGAGCCACCAGAGTATCGCTGAACGTAAAATTATCTTCTGCATTCACATAAAGCTCTTCGTTACCTCTCGATTGATACAATTTCATATATGAAAAAGCATTCCAGAATAAGTAAACGACATAAAAGTCGATAAATGGGGAGAGATTTAGAAAGAGGAAAAACTAGAGAGAGAGATGAATTGACCGAGTGAAGTCGAATGATCGGCGTCTTGGCTTTCAGGTGCGGTGGTCTCTTCTTCCTCTCTTTGCCGTTTTCTGCTTCTTGATGGCCCTGTCCCTGATGTCTCCTCCATTTTCGCGTCGTAGGAATTATGTATCCAGCTTCGTACGCCCAATCTGATGATCGATATAAACCCTAATATTTCCTTTGTTCTTCAAAACCTACACCTCCCACTCCGTCCTTACAGTAAATATTTTTTTTTTTTTGGGAACTAATCTCCGGTGGATGATCAACATCGAAATTAAAATATTTATATTAATTTGAGACCTAATGAAAAAAATTCACTAATCTAACCACCCAATTGATTTTGTATATAAAATTTAATATATAATTTAGTCCAGGCATAAAATTATAAAATGATGGGATGTGAGTACATTTTTAAAAACTTATTTGACTTTAAGTACCACCTTCAAATTTATCATCATTTAAGTCTTATTTTTTATTAAATAGTTGTCAATAAGTACATATTTTTAAATTCTTTCTAAAATATATTTCATAATTACTCATATCATATATAGTGCATACTTAATTGACAATTTTTATATTTTCAATATATAAATACTAATTATTGTCTGTGCCTGAAGGCACAAAGTAATAAAAAATAGTAAATAATAAATATATTTGTATTCATATCCAAAAGTCAATCACAAACATAGAGAAGAGATAAAAAAATTTAAATATCGATTTGTAGTGGAGGGTGAGAGGTAGTGGGCCGACAGTGGTAGCGGTAGAAGACAGTGATGGTTATAGTGGGTGGTAATGACCGTGGGTGGCTATGGTGGTGGTGGTGGTGGGGTTAGGGCGACAACAGTGGTGGTAATGGCTGTGGGGGGTGGTGACGACGATGGTGGTGGTGGGATGGCGATGGTAGAGGTAGTGGTGGGGGGCGGCAACGGTATGGTGGTGGCAGCTACGACGATGGTGACGGCGACAGTGGTAGTGGCAACGGTGGTGATGGTGGCGGTGGCGGTGGCAATGGTAGAGTAATTTCAGACACTATTTTTTTTTAAGTTTTTATAAGAAATAATTTTTGAAAATACTTTTAAAAAGTCACTCCAAACACACCCTTAAAACCCTATTTTTCCTATTAAATTTAGGATGTTAATATTAGCCGTTAGATTAACTTTAAAATTAAATTTTAAAACGATCTTAACCACAAATAGCAAAAGTCATTTTGTTTATCTTTTAAGATTTAAATTATAAACTACTTTATTATATAGATTATAATATGAGACTTTTAAGATTTATTTTGATATTTGTGTATCATTTGAATTTTAAAATTTCATATATATATATATACGTGTGTATACACACACACACACACACACACATATATATATATAATAAAGTAACTTACAATTCAAATCTCAAAAGATAAATAAAATAACTTTTGTTATTCGCAGTTGATATCGCATTAAATTTTACTTTAAAGTTAATCTAATGACTAATATTAACACTCTAAATTTAATAGGAAAAATAGACCTCTAAGGCTGTGTTTGGAATGATATTTTAAAATATTTATAGAAATTATTTTTTATAAATACTTTTTTAAAAAAATAGTGTTTAAAATCCTCCCATCACCACCACCACCACCATAACTGTCGTTGCCACTGCCCCTATTACCGTCGTCGTCGTCGCCGTCGCCACCACCACCATCACTATCGCCACCCCACCGCCACCTATACCACCACAAACCATCACCGTCTCCTACCACCACCACTATCGCCCACCACCTTTCTCCCCCACTACAATCGATGCTTAAATTCATTTATCTCTCCTGTATGTTGATAATTTGATTTGAGATATGAATACAAATATATTTATTGTTTACTATTTTTTATTACTCTGTACCTTCAGGTACAAGTAATAAACTAATATATATATATATATATATATATATATATATATATATATATATACATTAAACAGTAATACGCTCAATAAAAAAATAATAACATTAAACATAATACACTCAACAAAAAAATAGTAATATTAAATAGTAACATATTCAATAAAAAAACTTAATTAAAAATTTAATCTTTGATGTTACTATTTTTTTTGTTGAACGTGTTATTATTTGATTTTTTAATTTTTTTATTAAACGTGTTACTGTTTAATATTATTATATATACAAATCCCAGAAGATCTAAATTAAGTAACAGAACTAAGAAGATCTAAATATAATTTTCCTTTTTATTGAAGTTCACTATCAGCAAATTAAATCGTAGATTAGTTGCAAGGTAGCATTGTTTAAATTTACTACTCTGCTCCTCATTATTAAAGGACACCTTTGTCCCTACAGCCGGGATACTGTATTGGGGTCCTGTAGGACAAGAGTGTCCTTTCGCTCTCTCTCTCTCTCTCTCTCTGGTATAAAATACACTACGAAATCAGTGTACTAGGGTTTCTGCGGTTTGGGGTTTAACGCTAGAAGAGTGAAAATCGCAAAGGGAACAATTCGTGTTTGTGTTTCTCTCTGGTAAGCTTGTTGCGTTTCTATCTCTATCTCTCTTCTGCTGCGGCCCTTATATGAGCCATCTTGTTTGGTTGATGCAAAAAAAAAAACAAAAATCTGATTGCGATTTTCTGTTGTTTGTTCTTCGGAAAAGGAAGATAATAATAATTAACTTTATTCGAATATACATGTGATGTGACTTCTCTCGTGGTTACAGGCGGTGAAGAACGGCTAAGAGATGTATCTCCAATTCTACATAAACGAAAACGGCGACAAAGTTTACACCACCAAGGTTTGTCGTTAATGGAGTATTAAATGGTGATCTGTAACTCTCAGAGAGTCTTATTGTACCATGCATTGCTATATTTTGACTAGTTGATTTAATGTTTTGTTAGATGGAGAAAATGATTTGAAAAAAAAGAGTTAAAAAAATGATAGCAGTTATTGTTATTGACGATGGCAATGGGAACTTAACTGCTTGCATAATGATGGGTCTATGTGTGCTTTGTGAGATTGGGTCATAGCTTTGCAAATTGGACCTTATTGACAACGTGTAGCCTAGCAAACTTGTTGATCTTGCAATATCAGAATGTATCTTTTATAGTTTCTAGTGAAGTGTTTGGAGATAATTAACTTATATACTTTGGTTTGATATGCAGAAAATATGAAGCATTCACCCTCATTTATGCTAAAGAAAGAAAGAGCATGTGTTCAAATTGATTTATGTTAAAACCAAGTCAATTAAAGGACCCTATAGGTGCTAAAAAGTACCCAAAATTACTATATGCGCAAAAAAATATTTATATAGGAGCCAAATTATGCAGGCTGGCTAGTGACAAATTATTTATGTTGGAGCCAAGTCAATTAGAAGGCTGGATAGATACCGAAAAACATGTGAAGTGACTACATGCTCGAAAATTAGGTTTTTTATTCTAAACAGATGTTGTTGAGATAATTGACAAAGTGATATGCTTGTTTTCTTGATGGGGGCTCAAAGATTGTATAGGATATAATTGAGTTTTTAAATTGGTGTTAAAAGTTTTTGAACGAAGTTCAATGTACAAAGGACTAGGTTATACTTCTATATGCTCCCTGTGTATATAAGTTTCTCCTCCTTGGATCTTTAACTATTTTTTTTTTTTACAAAACTACTTCAGTACACATAAAAATATAGGTTACGCAATTACACAAATCTTTGATTGCAATATTCTTATTCATGTCCACTATATGCTGCTAGACTCCCTGAATTGTTTTCTGGAGTTACAGCAGTTTGGTGGAATTTGCCATATGTCATTGCAAGTCGGAAATCGGAATGAATTTGAAACTACACTTTGTTAGTAGCACGATATACCCTTGAAAACAAAGTGCCTACATTTTCATTTAATCCACAGCCATGTACAGGCCACTACAATCATCTTAGTTTATTTCTCCCTATGAGGTGGTTTCATAGTTTGACTGAATAATTTATTCTCCTTTTCATGTATGCAGAAAGAAAGTCCACTTGGGTTGGCCACCCAATCTGCTCATCCAGGTAATACTTTTGCTAATTTTTAGTTCTTTTCTTTTTTTTAAATTGTAGGGTGTCGTGTAGTGAAATCTGCATAAGGGGAGAACATGGTGTCTAATGTTCAGCCATTCCCTGAATGTGGCTTCATATCAAGTATGCTTTCTTGTAATCATGCCATTACATGTTCATCCACCTTCATGCAATAACTTTTCTGGGAATCAATAAATGATATTTAGGGGACTTTTTGGGAACATCTTGAATGGTCAGCTGGATCCAGTCTAGGTGGTTCTACAGTTGATACGAGTGAGCTGATGATATGAGGGAAATATCGCAATCAAATTTGACACAATGTAGGAAAGATAAAATAATGTTTTGTGATATCAAGAAAAAATCAATGTAGAGACCTACAAAGGTATAAGGGAAAAGTAAATTTTAGAAAGTAAGCGTCTCAAACTTACACCAAAAAGTAAGCATTCTTTGGGTATGGAGATCTTGAAAAGAATGGGCATATCATCAGTTATAGTGTTATTCGTCGTATATACCATTTTAGAAAGCTCTGCATTTTAATGTCACACCAGAAAATTTCTCCTTCTTGTCAATTTATGTGTTCCACTATTTTACAAATTGGGTTGTTTCACTCAACTTCAGTTTCAGTGTGTGTTTTTGTGTGAAACATAGATATTGCAATATTCAACTGAGCCTCTGAGCATAATGTGCAGACAACTGCACATCCTCTTTTTACGCCTGTTCAACTGTTCTAGGGAGTATGGTTTTTCTATCAGATATATCTATGTATTGGGTGTTTTAGTAAAAGCTATAATGGAAATGCAATTTATATAAGCCGGCAATTTTTGGTCAGCTATCCTTTTAGGCTTCTATGCTCCGGAATTTTCTGTTTACCTGGTGTCGGGGTGTTGGGGCTCACTGTTTTGTTTGCAGGCAGTAACTTTACCAAGTTATCATGTGTTATTTGATTAACAAAGGGGGAAAATTGAAGTTGGTTGTAAACTAAAAACAGAACTTCCAATTTAAGTGCCTACTTGAAGCAAAAGACACTAGCTCCTTCCCCTTATCTCCCTCTCTGTTCTCACACAGACACTCATGGTGACAGATTGGTCCCTTTGGGTCTGTTATGCTATCATAAATGATCAAAAAAAAGGTTTCATGTGGTGCCTTGAGTAATTGAGTTGTTGTTCTTGTTATTTTTCTCATTTTCAGCTCGCTTTTCCCCTGATGACAAATACTCAAGGCAAAGAGTTCTTTTAAAGAAGCGCTTTGGATTGCTACCAACCCAGAAGCCACCTCTGAAATACTAACCATTTCACATTTAGGAGTGTTCTCTGATTGTCGTGTGTGGAATGGGGTGTTTGATGCTTTTATAGTTGCAAAATTTTTAGGGAGGGCTGTAAAATTTGAATTACTGAAATTGAACTATGGATAGACTTTTGAATAGACCTTGGTAATATTATTGTATGCTACATTTCTGTTGGAACTGTTATGTAAACCCGTATTTTTGTTGTTGCGCATTAGTGATAACCATTTGGCGAGAAGCCCATTTTGAAGGTTGGCACAATGGTACCACTGCCACCTTTGTCTAAGAAGAATGCGGTATCATTTTATGTGCTGTAATTAAGAATTTGTGGAGCATATTCATTAATGCTATCCTATCCCTCTCTCTGATTTGCTGAAACTCGGGGAATTGAATGCAGGTGTCTTGGGGGACCTTTTGTTCACATGAAGATGTTTAGACAGGTGGTGCTGCTAATGAAGCCTGTGAATCGCCTTAGTTTACCTCTTCCCTAATGCAATTTTGCTCTGTTTTTTTAAAAAATTAATTTGGTGAAGCTTTGTACTATTGTTTTTCATACTCTACTATGAGAAGTCTTTATTTTTTTTTGTGATAATTGGGGGTTAAGTTCTAGTTTTTTCAAATTAGAAAAACTAATTTCCCTTGCTTCACGCTGAATAGAAATTTGCTGGTTAGATATTTTTCATAAAATTTGAAATTCAAATTTAGGAGTATATATTAACCATCATCTTGTTCTGTTACTGCTATGTGTTTTTCTTTGTTCATAATTCATAGTCGGGATCACGAAGTGATTGATTTTTGTCGGATTTGTTGAGTTCGATTGCCGGAGTTAATGAGTTCGATTGTCGGCGTTGTTGAGTTTAACGTATACTTCCTTGTAATTTACTTTTCCCTTTTAACATTGTTTTTAGAATGATTTTTTTTTTTTTGGTATTTTTCGGTTATTCATTCTTTAGTCTTCTGTATGCTTTGTGTTCTTCTTTGTTTATACTTCAATGTAGCGATCACGAATTGATTATTTTGCTGAGTTCGATTGTCAAAGTTATATGATATTTGGAGTTTGATTTCGCTCTTGCTGATACGTCACGACAAACTCATTGTAAGTGAATTCTTTACTTAAAGTTGTTTTGTTAGATTGATTGATTTATTTATTTTGTGTTTTTCATGTTTCATTGTTCAATGTTATGTTTGGATATTAAACATATTGTTTCGGATTTGTTATACTATATTCGTATAGCTGTTTTAGGATCAGAATTATTTCGTTTGATTTTTTTCCCCATCTATTCATTCTGTTGACAGAAAGCGACGGAGGACACCCTCTTGATTTTATGTGAGTACTAGTAATTGCCTGTGTTTAAAGGTACGGCGTAACGAAAATTTAAATTAAAAATTAAAAAATACTGTATTACTTATATACTATTTGCAATCTAAAATAATTTGTCAATTTGAAATCCAAGTAGTACATACTATTATCTAAAAATTTTGACAAAATTTTCTCTAAAAATAAGAACCCATAAAAATCTAAATTTGTCTACAGAACTTATAATTATATTTGACAATCATTATAATTTACCATACTACCACAATAATCAATAAATACTCAATCATCAACACATATCCAACCACCGAAACATCAAACTAGTCCCTATTAATTTCAAGAAATTTCAGCACAGTTTCCTCTAAAAATAGAAGCCCAAAAAAAATTTGAACTTGTCTACAAAACTTACAACCATCAATACATACCCACCAAAACAACCATTATTCCGTACATACCCAACCACTATATCACCACAATTATCGTAATACACCATATCACCATAATTACCAATATATACCCAACCATCATTTCATATCCAAAATCATCATAATCATGTATAATTAGTTAATTGTACAAAAGACGAAACACAAAAAATACATACATGCACAAATAGAAACACCTTCAACTTCATATTCACTACCTTCCATGTCCACCTGAAAAAATTTGAAATATAAAAATTATCGAAATATGTGAGGTAAAATAAAACAATTATAAACCCGAAACATAAGACCCTTACTTTTATCGTTAGTTGGATTCAACATAATTATTGTCATCAATTCCATTACACTGAATTATCTAAAAATTAATGAGCACACACATTTGTATGTAGATAGCTATTAGATATGTTGTGTTTAATAATTTTTATTGATACAATAGTATCAATACGTAAACAACGATCAGTACAACATACCGATTGAATAAACCAATTTTCTTTTCCAGTAGAACTGCCAATATTTTTTTTTCCCCTTCGTCGAAGATGGAGCGACACTTAGGTCAACAACACTACATCAATGAAGACATTCATGTCAACCAAAGTCAATTCAGTGAAGGCATACCAAAGTCAATGGAGAAAAAAAGGCCAAAAAACCCATAAAGATGGAGAAAATAAAGCTCCACAAACTATAACTTAGATTATTAAAATTGAACTCACGCAAAAAAAATCGAAGTTTTAGTTGTCCAATTTGAATCCATTGAACTCAATTCAAAGAGGAGAAGGCTGAGAATGAGAAAGAGAAAGAGAAAGAGAAAGAGAATAGTTGAAGAAAGGGCCTTGGTGGTCATCTCTCCGAGCCTTTAGGTGAAGGTAGGATTTTTTTTAGTAGTGAAGTTTGTAAATGTGTAATGTGATGGAGGACTAACAAGAGAATATTGAACATTGTTTGAGAGAGATATTATTAAGGAAATGGTAAATACGACTCTATCGGACTCAGTTGTGATTCAAAAAGATCAGTTATAAGTCGATTGAAGTTAATTTATGACTTTAAAACACTGGGATCAATCCCAAATGACCCCACTAAGTCATATTCTCACCTAAATAAATACTAATTTCATTCGAGTTGAATAGTAATTTTTCGTACAAATGAGCTCATTAAATCTTATTATCACTTAAATAAATACTAATTTCACTCGACTTGAATAGTAACTCTTAGTACAATAACAAAAGTTTTAATGATTGGAATTATACTAAAATCAAAAATTTAAGAAAAAAGAAAATCGTTCTCTAAAGTTTTAATGACTGGAATTTACATAGAACCAACATAAAATTTAGAAAGTAAATAAATCAACATGTTCTAAACATTGACATAATGATACAATATTAAAATGGCATTTCGTTAGCTTTGTTTGTATCGAATGCCAAAATTCTCGCCACACGAACAACATCGCTTTGATACCATGTTTAAGGGCATCCAATCCAAAATCATTGGGCCATGATGGGAGAGACTCATTAGAAACATATATTAGTTTGAGATGTGTATTTTTTCTTTTTCCGAAAAGTTAGATTGAGATGTGTCATTATATCAATGTGAAGCAAGATTTACCATCCCGTTAGATAGTAAATATAGTTGATAGTGAGATTGAAACAAATAAATTTTTGGAATTATGAAATCAAAGTAGGCAAGACCATTGTTGTCCAAAAAATGCAATTAAATGTCCAATTTGAATCAACTCTAAAGTAATGAAATCAAAGTTTCTAACAAAATCCACATTATAAAATAAGATAATCAAACCGAGTTCACAAATCCACATTGAACCTAACCAAACGACGTTCACAAAATTGAAATTGAACAAAGTCCAAGATAAGTGTATGGGTAAGGGAAATTTTATGTTCACCAATTACTCTAAAATCAAGCACAAACTAATTCCAATAATCCTGATCACATACTAATTCCAATAATGCGTTGTGTGTGTGAGAGAAAGAGACATGTGAGAGAATATAAGTGTAAATTGCAAACAGAATGCTAATACATTAGTTAAAGGCATATTCACCTCAATTTTAAACTCTTAACTGTATTTAGGCAATCTCATATTGAGCAAAATCACAACAGAATAGGACTAAGGTGTTAAATCAAAAGCCATAGACTTTACCGAATACATCAAGCATTCACCAAGTTATGTTTTATCCATTCGCATACCAAGCAATTTCATCTCCTCTCTGATATTTGCGTTCACTACCACCATAAAACACACCAAAAATTAATAATGATAGACAAACAATAACAAAATTGTACAACAAAAACCAATAAAAGGATTGGAAGAACCATAAAGAAAGCACACTTGATATGGGTCATTTAACTTGTATATACACTCATTTGTGTCGATTAGACTCTCACTGTACCACTAATTCAACCGACCCAACAATCCACTCACACATACTTGAAATTGTGTCTAATTGTGAATTTGTGAATTTTGTCTTGCCTCAATATCCAACTCTATGTATTTGTTACTCTATGTGAATGAAAGTCAAGAAATATGCTACATGCTCCTCCCAATAAAAAAATCTATTCAATCCAAGTAACAGCAATGAGCCAATAAACCCACAATAAGATTGTAGTGCAAATCGACAATGAAATTTTATGAACAAAACATGAGCACTTGAACAACACATACACAATGACCAAAAAAACAAAAGAACATATACACTAATAACAATAGCTTGATGCTATAATGGCCTAACAGTCAACAAATTGGATATGTAGCATATGAACTATATCATTTTTTTTTGGTAAGTAATGAACTATATCATTGTTTAAGGAAATTCAAGTCAATTCTTCCTGGCAGATAAATTCAACATTCTCAAGTACTTTGGTAATGCCAAAAACAAAGGGGATCGTACTTTGACTGTCTGAGATGAAGAGCTAGCAGTGCGTCACTACTAAAAACATTTCCAACTACCAAGAATGAGAAAATTGCACATTATGTCATTATATAAAGGCTGATCGTTAAAAGATGATCCAAAGGAAAATTGAGCAGAAACACACTAATTGTTGAGAGGTGCAGGGGCACCTAATTTGCAGATGAATTATGCTTCAACTATCATCAATTCTTAAAGCAAGAAAAGTAATGCTGGAAACAAAAATGATTGACCAAAAAGTAAAGATGTTCCATTGAATTTAGGGACAAAAAATACAAATCCTAGATAACTATCTGCACATTAATATTCAGAAATCAAGAAAAAGAAACATGAAATTTAACTAGCTGAAGTCGAAAATGGTCATTTCTGCTAAAAGATAGCGTCATACAAAACAAAATTCTTAGGTTGGAAAACAAAATCAATATTTAGTCCCCATCAATAACCATTTTGATTGCAGAAAGCTACAGAAACCGAATTGAGTTTTTGCATTTTCTAGAAAGGAGAAAAGAGGCATCCAGTATAGGAAAGACCTTGACCTCAGAAGGAAACAAAACTCAGGGGTCCCAACCAATATCAAGGATGCACAAAGGCAATCATTTCTAAACTTCAAAAATCACTTTATAACAGAAAATTGACCACAACCCAATAGATAATTCTTACACAAACCCTAATAGCTGTTGGATTCAGGAAAAAATAGATGTTGGAAAAAAAGAGACAAAAATGCATTTAGTTAGATTGAATATAAGCTAATTCAACATAAAATTGAAAAAATCAAACAAAGTGTAAATCAATTAAAATTTAGTGAACTAATCAATTAAAATTCAACACATTATACCCAAAAAAAATAGGTACACAGGAAATTAATAATAATAATAATAATAATAAAAACAATGGCAGAGTACACAAAATTTGTCTCGGTCATTCCAACAAACACTTGGTGTGGGTGGGTCTGTTTGTGATGTGTGTGTGGGTGAGTGGGTGTGGGTGTTTGTTTCTGCAGTGTGAGTGTGTGTGATGTGGGTGCGTGTATACTGGGTCTGTGTTGGGTGTGTGTGCTGGGTTTGTTTGTGTGTGTGCGATTTGTGTGTGGGTGGTGAGTATGTATGTGTGTATTGTGCGCTGTGGGTGTGCGTGTGCAATGTGATTGTGTGTGAGCGAGAGAAGTGTTGGGTGATGTTGAGTAGAAGAGGGCAGAGAAGATATGGGGTTAGGATGGGGGTTAGTGTGTGCTTGTGTGTGTGTGTGAGAAAGAGAGAGAGACAATGCATACTTGGGAGGGGTTAGCAGTGGCGGTGGTGTTGCTGAGAAAGTGGCGGTGGTGTGGCTGGAGCGTAAGAGAGAGAGAGAGAGAGAGAGGGGGTAAGGAGTAACAAAGGGTGGAAAAAAAAAAGAAAGAAAAGAGATGCAGGAAAAGGCTTGTCTGACAGGAAAAATAATAAAAAAAAAAAGATGCAGGAAGCGGCAGAAGATGGCTTGTCTAACAGGTGAAGAGACTGAGTGGGTAGATTTTTGAAAAAAGTCAGAAAAAAAAAAAAATGCAGGAAGGCGGCAAAAGATGGTTTCTCTGACAGGTGAAGGGACTGGGTAGAGTTTTGAAAAATAATATAAGTGAAAAGAAATAAATTTGGGGAGAATGAAAGAAACAGTAACGGCAGTTAAATGAATGAATTTTAAGTTGTTGGATTTGGACGTTGAAATCGTCCTATTTTATATTATAGATTTGTAAGAATCAACAGATTTATTGAAATTTTTAGAACTGGTATTTTTCGTGAATTAAAAAGTCTAAAATAAAATTTTAAACTGGTATTTATACACAAATTAACGGTTTGATCTTTTTATCCCCCTTTCTTTCATTATACTCTTTTTATTTCTACCCACTTCATTGCATCAATCTCCTAGTTATTTTGGTACTTCTATGATTTTTGCATTAATTATAAATTTGACAAAGTCTATTTGTCTTTGGTACTACGATGGACAAACGTTAGGGGTCTTATGATGAACTCAATAAACTATTTGGTGTCAAAAAAAATTCACATAAATTATTTGGATGTCGAGGTCTTATGATGAGTACTCAACAAATTATATATGATGTTGTGTAAAAAAATTACAAAACTTTATATTAATAATGAAAATTAAGGGTGTCTGTGTAATTTATGTTCTCCCCAAATTGTTCTATATTTTTCTATTATTTCAATTGAATAATAGAAAATTCAGACACTAGAATAAATTTTTTAAAGCCGTAGTTCTATCTTCCAAACTTCTCATAATTGTTCTATCATTCTAATTCTTTATAATTTTTTATTTAATTTCTCATAATTGTGGTATCATTCTATATTTGAAACAATCAAGTATACTTCTTTTTTTAAATATTTAATTATTATAATTTTAAAATATTTAATTAATTTCTTCCAATTATATTATCCCACGTATTTTATGTCACTATTCTCATCACTTTTTTATTTTAAATTTTTAATTATTTTTACTAATTATTCCAAATTTCACAAACTACTATTTTTTAACACATTAATAAGTAATTATCCAATAATATTAGACTTATGAAGAGTTAGGGATAAGGTAATCGTGGAGAGAGATAGCAAATTACCATGACTAACCTACACTATGGTACTAAAAGAATCAATTTAGGAGACAACAGTTGAAAAGTTTTCTCACCCCAAATCATATGGTATCCTCCAGTTGAATTGTAACAAGTAATCTATGTAAATATTTGAATCATTTATCATCTTTATTAACTACTGTACATTTTAATTTTTATAAAATATTAATTTAACATGTCATAAATATATATATATATATATATATATATTTTTTTTTTTTTACATTATTAGAGCATCTCTATTTTTAAATTTAAATTTGGGTAAAAAATTTCTAAAAATCTTCTCCGGTGCTAGACCTACACCCATATCAAATGAAGGAATCATTTTTTTTACTCAAATCTCTACAAAAAAATTTAATAGTGAAATTTCACCATCTTTTCAAAATTCAATAGTCAGATTTATCTTTTTTAAATTTGAATTTGTTCTTATTTAAATTTAGGATTGTCTTTATTTAAATTTTAGCTTATCAATTGGAAAGATCTGTACCAAATCAAAATTTTTGCTATTTTTTTTACTTAAATTTGCGTAAGAATTTGAGTTCTATTGGAGATAGTATTAGTCTTGCCTTTTTTTTTTTTTTTTTTTGAATCTAAAAATTGACAAAATTTTATTTAGTATAGACCTCTTAAGTGGAGAAACTAAAATTTAAAGAAAGATAACCATAACTTTGAATGAGGATAAACTCAAATTTAAAAGAGGATAAATTTAACCATTAATTCTTTAGCGGAGGGTGAAATTTATCAGCTAAATTGAGTCTATCTTGATTTGATATGAGTTTGAGTATAAAATTGAAAAAGATTTTTTAAAACTTTTTATTTAAATTTAAATTTAAATTTTAAAAAGGATAGGTAAGGATTTGAGATGCTTAGGATGAAATTGGGGTGTCGGTGATGGGGAGGTGGGAAGTAGGGGTGATTAACGATCAAACAAAAATAAGACGGTGGATTATATTATAATATTTTTATTTTTTTAACAAGGTAATGTGAGTAAATTAAAAAATTTTGTATTTTTTAGGGCAAAATGGAAATTTTCCCATGTTACAAGTTGAGTTGTGATCCGTTAGTATACAAATAAGGCGAACATAAGGGAACTTATATAGAACTTGAGGGGTACTAGAAAGTTACCGTTGGACATTGGTTTTTCCAAGCATCGACAATCAACGAAATTGGCGCCCTAATTGTTCGATCATCCCTATTATATAAGTAACGTAGCATTGCAAAGTATTTCTGTATGGATTACAGATCAACTAATGCATACACCAATCTTTGTAGGGTTTCAGTCTTGGGTTTTGCATATTCTCAAAGGAGATGCGTATGAGTTTGAACAATATGGAGATCTTGATCTCTATCAAAATATGAGGTATTATCGTTTGATCATCACATAGCGATCCGATCTCGCTGCCTGATGATTTGTTTTTTTTTTTGGCAGACTTCTTCTGATTCTGAGGTTTTCAGGCTTGGGCTTTTCACATTCTTGAATGATGCGTGTAGGTTTGATTAATGCGGATATTGAACCGTTTGAGCTTTTTGATCTCTATCAAAGTGTGAGGTACTATCGTTTGATAATCACATAGCAATCTTTATTTTCTTGATTTTTATTATCTTTTTTGGAAACCGACAATTTGGCGGTAATTCGATATCTCTGCATGTTGGGTTGTGTTTTTGAAGATATCCTTTGGTTCTATGGTTTTTAGTCTATGGATTTGCATATTGTTGAATGAGATGCTTATGAGTTTGAACAATACAAACTGATAGTGATCCCTTCAAGCTTTTTGATCTGTATCAAGGTATGGGGATTATCATTTGGCCATCACATAGCAATCTATATTTCCTTGTTTTTTTTTTGTAATTTTTTTCCTTTTTGGGGAACCAACAATTTGGAAGTAATCCAATCTTTCTGCAGGTTGGTTTGTATTTTTCTGATAATCTTATGATTCTAAGGTTTTTAGCCTTTGGGCTTTGCATATTCTTAAATGGGATGCATATGGGTTTGATTTGAACAATACAAATCTTGATCCCTTCAGGTTTTTTAAATCTCTATCAAGGTATGGTGATTATCACTTGGCCATCACATAGCAATATTTCTTTCTTTCCTTTTGTTTGATTTTCTTTGCAAGGACGCAACAATTTGGAGTTAATCCAATCCCATCCATGTGCCTGTTGATTTGTTTTTTTAGCAGATATCTTCTGATAAGGTTTTCAGTCTTGGGCTTTGCATATTCTTGAATGAGATGCATATGGGTTTAAATAATTCGAATCTTAAAGGGCTGCATATGGGTTTAAATAATTTGAATCTTAAAGGGCTGCATATGGATTTGAACAATACGAATCTTGATCCCTTTAAGCTTCTTGACCTGCATCAAAACACAAGGTGTTATTGTTTTAACATAACATATCAATCTTTCTTTCCTTCCCTTTTTTTTGGTTTTTATTTTTAGGTTATTTTTCTTTTAGAATCATGCATTCTGAAATCTTGATTATAGAGGTAGCCTTTTGGTGGGCCCTTCTATGGGTTCGGGCTTCTACGTCACTGTTTCTGCTTATTTATTCTATGCTTTTTAAAGGTAGATATCTTTGTTTTGGCCTTTATGGGAAAACTTGATATTGAGACGGTAGGACTTTTAATTGTTTAGGAAATAAAGAAATTTATAACGGATTTGGCTTTTGGAATGTGTTAAGTTATATAAATGTTTGTTTGTCTGTTTGTGGTTCTCTCTCAATATAAACGTACACAATAAACATACATGTAGACATGTGTACATTTGATATATTGAATGCTCTCTGTGATGTTTCACCTTATCAATGCAGGATGCATGCATTTAGTCCGTTATTTGTTTTTGTGGCTGAACAATATCAGTTTTGGAATGAAATGCTTGTTAGTTGAGTTTGTATATATGGCCTCTTTATCTTAAGGGAAAGGAATGCATTCAACAAGGTGTTGGTTTCAAAGGCTTCAACCACGAGATCATTTGAGTTCATCAACTAATAAGCAGGAACCCTTGGCTTCTCGAAGAGAAGAGCCAAAACCACTGTCGGATGAAGAATCCTATAAAATTGCGAAGCAGAAGGCCGTGGCAGAGTATATGCAGAACCATTACAAAGAGCAAATGAAGAACTTACGTGAGAGGAAAGAGCGGCATGCCATGTGTGTATGGGATCATCTAGCAGAATTTTGTTGGTAGGATGGTAGAGTTGGACTGTAATTCTTTCACAATGAAGAAATATGTGATTTTGCCTTTTGTTTTTTTTCAAATAGACGAAATTTAAAGGAGAAGAAGTTGGCTGATGTTGATGTTTCAGAGGAAGATCAAAAAAACGTGTTAGAATTGTTAGTGAAGAAGGAAGCTCAACATGAACATGTGCGTTTCAAAGGCGCAAAATAGGTGTTGATTAATTTGAGTTACTGACCATGGAAGGAAAAGGTGCATTTGGTGAGGTAAACATCTTCATCTTCACTGTATTAGATGATGCTTGTTTTGCTCTTGTGTTTTAGTATTCAGTTGTTTTAATGTATTAATTTACAATTTTGCATTGACCTGTCCAACAGTTAGTAAATCCTTGTGTTGGTCTTATTTATTGTTTTCTCTTCTATTTCTTCTTGGTTTTGGTAGCTAGTTAAGAATTGATAGTGAAAATGTTTATCAATGATTTAACTAATTCCAATTAACGAACATAGATGCAACTGACTGTTTATCACAGCTATTTGCTCACATCTTAGGGAACTTATTCAATTGCATGTGTCCACCTGGTTTCTTTTCAGGCTTTGTCAAACAACAGAGTATTTTTTAGGGTTGTGGTTGCTCCATTTATTTGGTATGACTTTTTGTGCTTGAGAGATGTTATTGGCATTGATATGAGATGACTAGTTTTCATATATTTCCAAAAAGTATTGTTCTGCAGGTGGTCACGTGCTATCATGTATGCTTGTGGGGTATACACCTTTCTATTCTGATGATCCTATGTCCACATGTAGAAAGGTAAACATACGGAATGCTCTCAGTCAACATGTATTTCTTTATCTTCTTATTTTCTTATGCTAATTCAAGGAGGGGGGAATGGGGAGGAATAGACTGTCGTATTCTCATTTTTATATTTTCTATGTTTGAGTGGCTACGTTTTTATATTCACTGTTTAGCACATTAAATAAAGTGTCATTGTGGGTTCCCTTTCCCTAAAAATATCTCTAATATATAATAAAACCTTTGACATCATGTGGTGCACTGGTAAGATGCTCAGATGTGTGTTTGAGTTTTAGGGCAGCCGTCACCTAAGGTACTTTGCATTGGCAGGACCAAAACCATAATGGTTTTGGTACGCCCGAAGCAAAAAATTGCATAAGTAATCTATGAATTGTGAATCTTGTTTGTTCAATGCCAATGAACCTGAAACAAGTGTGACAAAACTGTATTTTATAATGATACCTGAGTACACATTTTGAATACCCTGGGTGATAATTTTTACTTGGATTTTTCCTTTTTCAGAGCATGAGCCCAGTCACAGTGATAAACATGCTCCATTGTGACCTAGGCATCATAGGCTTAAGACACAAAAACAACCTCTCCACATGCTAGGTAAGTCTATATATAGCTAACCTTTCATGCACCTGCAGTAGCGGGATCCACAGTGATTAAGAAATATGTAGCCCACCATAAGTTTAACATGAGGGATTCAATCCACAAGCAGCCCTTAGTCAGATCTTTCTATTCTCTGTATCTTTATAATTTCTAATTTCTATATTTCCAGTGAGTTACTAATGAAAATATTCTGTGCTGATGTTAAGGTGCTTTACAAATTGCCCTGTATTTCTCATTCTGCACTTGATCTGATTTTCCATCCTTTTTTTATGATTTGAATTTTTAATTTTGCAAAAAAGGCTGGTGAATCTATACTTTGATCCTCTAATCCCAAAACCTAAGCTTTCTTAGCACAATGCAGATACTAAACTGGAGGACATTTAAAGTTCCTTGGAGAAGCAAAGCTATCTTTATAAGCACAAGATCTTGTCAGTAAAACTGCTTTGTAAGGTCAATTAGAGGCTCAGTTCAAAAGGTGAAGATGAAATAAAGGCATTGCATGGTGTGTCCTATTCTATGTTCTTGGATCTGCTCCTTGAGTTGCAAATGAAGTGAATTACCTACTTGCTTTTATGTGTCAGGCTTATCCATGTATTGATCACAACAAAACATATCAAATGGAAGCTGCATTCATTCCTGAGGTTAATGATGAGTTGGACTCAAAACTTTGAAAAGTTTGAGGAGGTATTTGTGTTTCTTGTTTTTTTTCCAACTTTTCATGTCTTTCCCTTGTTACTGTCCCACATTCGGAAAATCATTCTGAGACTTCATCAAGAGCTGGTCGAGTAAGCTCACTTGCACAACTTCATGACTTATCACTAGGAAATTTTCCAAGTCTTGGGTGCTACTTCAAATTTCATGAACAGTAGTTTTGAGTGTTAGTATTTCTGTTGCATTTCAATTGTACGGGATACTAAATTTTAGGCATTTGTAGTGGATCGACTTTCTTACTTCTGCCAAAGAGTTAACAAGAAGCTTTTTTTCTATTACGAGACGATACTATAGATTGAATATTAAAATGGCTGCTGCAAGCAAAGTTGTTAGTATCGTACGATACGCGATACGTATCGTACGATACGTTACGATACAGCCCTAAAACGATACGGATCGTAGTTATGTATCGTTTTTGCGTTGTATCGTCCGATACACGATACGTTTTTACGATACGATACGTATCGGTACGAAACGCACGATACGTGCAATTTTTTTTTTTTTTTTAAAAAAACGACGTCGTTTTGTGCTCTAATTTTTTTTTAAAAAAAACGACAAGTGAAGACTTGTTGGCATCCGATCACAATGATGATGATGATGATGATGCATTTTCAATTGAAATTGAAGATTGAGTTCAAAATGGATGTTAGAAATTTGGATTAGAAGTCTCTTTGGTGTTTAAAGTTTGAATTAGTGAACAATGGTTGTGAACTTTGCATTATAATAGTAGTGGATTATGTTGATAACTTGAATAGTTGGTGGAGTATTAATAAAATGCTATATTTTTTATGAGTGTATGACTTTTTTTCAAAGGTATATATATTTTTTTATTATTTATTTAAAATTGCATCGTATCTTACGATACACGATACGATACACGATACGATACAATATTTGTATCTTACGATACGCCTTCCGATACACGATTTGATAACTATGGCTGCAAGTATGATTGATGTTGAAAGTTAATAAACTTGAAAATTTGTTTCGTCCTACAATTTTTTTCTTATAAGATTTGGGGAATAGGAGCCAACAGTAGTAAATGGGATCATTCAAATCTTTAGTTTTATGCGTTTAAAAAGTGGATCTTTTGATGGAGTTTATAGGGGTTCAAACAAGGATTTTTTACAAAATTTCAATGAGCTTGTATTATCCATTGAGTTGATTGGTCAAAGACACATTTTATATTGATAGATACTTTTACAAGTAGTAGTTGGAAGTGTAATGCTCTGTGCAAGGCTTACTAGACATGAGGCATAGGATGCATTTCTCTCTGAGGGTAATTAAGTGTCTAGAGTCGTCTTCCACTGGACTTGGAGATGATGAACATTCCAATTATTTAATGTCTGGCTTCTAGAATATGTTCAGCAACTCGGCGAGTGCTTTCTGGAATGGTACCCCCTTTTGATGTCTATTCTTGATGTATGGAGTGTTATTCATATTATTGATTTTTACCTTGTACTGGTCAATGGCCTTATAATGTCTTGAATGCTATGAGTTAAAGTATTTGCCTTCTATTTTTTCTCTTCTTACTCTTTTCTTATACCTTTTTTTATTGTCTCTCATTTCTTTCCCACATCCGGCAAATGTTTTCTAACAAGTTCCAAGGATATTAACTTTGTTGGGTACACACATAAGGATATCAGAATTGTCAATGAGTTCAAAGTGCCTGGGATGGGTAACTCTCTCTATCTCCTGGGGCGGAGCTAGGAATCTGAATAAAAAAGGGGGGTATATAGCGAAAATAATTCACTAGTTGATATTGGAAAAAAATTGAGTACAAAAATGACAAAATAGACTAAAGTTTGAGACAAAATTACTAAAATAGTAAAATTAATTTTTTTTCTTAAACAAAGTCTGAACAAAAAAGCACAAAATAATTTTTTTTTAGTATATTTTAATTATATATTACAGTGAAACACAATGTTCTATAAAATCCCTAATATTTTTTATATTTTGTTAATTGTAAGTGTTAGAATTCTCACTAATTTTCTATCGATGCGCACAGTCATAGAGTCCCGTAGTAAAATTATTTTTTAATAATTGTGAAACATAATTGAGATTATTCTCAAGTTTATTGAGAAATTTCACATTTAAAATAGCATAAAATGTTTTTTGGTTATAACATGTAACTTTTTTCATTCAATCTTGTTGTATTGACTATAGATTACAAACCAACCAAAGAATAGCAAACAACATATATACAATTGTTTCTAAAACATAGGAAGCTTGTACCAAAAAATAAAATAAAACATAGGTAGCATTGTATTAAATAGAAGAGAATTATTGTCTTTTTTTTCAATATATATAAACAGATCACAACATTTACATTTAATTTACACTCCAAAAGAAAAAAAAAATTGTTTTAGGGGGTAATAGACCACTAATTTATAGGGGGAAAAAAACTAGTACTTTAATAAAACTTTTCAAAAATTTAAGGGGAATGTAGTACTTTGACTAACATTATGGGGCCTAATCAAAAGTGATCCAAAAGTGAGGGGGCAAAAGTGCCCACCCTAGTCCCAAGGTGGCTCTGCCCCGGTCTATCTTTCTCTCTCTCTCTCAAGGCCGGCCCAATAGTGGAGGAAAATAAGCGGTGGCTTTAGGCCCGTCAATAAAGAGGGCCTCAAAATTTAAAAAGTCTATAAATATAGTCCAAGTCAATATTAACCCATTAAAATTAGTTTTATAAGAAAGGCCCATATGAAGGCCTAAACTAACAAAAAACTCTAAACTGATTTTGGGACTAAAAATTCAATTCATTAATCTCACACAAGAACATTTTACAAGAAATATATATATATATATTTTGTACCTAATTTAGTTATCTTATCTTGTGACGTGATGGATCATTACTGTGGAATTGATAGTAGGTCTTAACTAATAGTAGGATCTACTGTCAATCTAATAACAAAAAATGATAAGGTCGTCAAATAAGGTCCATGTAATATTGCCCTTTTTATCGTAATCTTGAAAAACTTAATCAAACATATATTTCGTGAGTAATGTCTAATTCATAGAAAAATAATTTTATAAGAGTGTCAACGACGAGACAACATAATCTGTCAAATACTCTTTGAATTTGAAAGTTTTTGAATTTTTTATTTAATTTAAAAATTAAGTCAATTAGTTATACTATTAATAAAAAAGATATGTTAGAAAAACTTCAATACGAATACTAAAAAATTAATACGCATCCAAAAAAAAAATTAAATATTAAAAAATTTACACTATTATTAAAATTTTATTTTAAAAAAGTCTCAATTAAATTTATCGTTTTAGGCCTCAAAATATATCAAGCCACCCCTGCTCTCTCTTTGTGCTTGCACATGTGCATGCACATGCACAGATGCACCCAGACATCTTTATGCATGCATGCATATAAATCTCAAAGACTTTGTCTAGGTAAAGTTTTTGTGGGTGTATTTGGAATTATTGGGTTGTCTGTGAGCATATATGGTTTAAACACTGAGAATACACACACACACACACACACACACACACAGATGAATATTAAACTGTAGCTATCTTCTTGATGTTGATATCTATGAATGTTCGAAATTAAAGTTACACTTGAGCATCTGCTATCAATATTATAAATAGATCATTTATCCTGGTTGTATGCCACTTACAGTATCTGTTAAGCAATATCAAGTGTTTCTTATTTTTGATTGATTTGTAAGCTTTAAATTAAAAAGGGCAGAGTAAAGGCCACATTGGACCTTCTAAAATTGGGGAAAGTGGTTTTATAGTCATGCATGGATTGTCCAATCTTCAAAACCTATAAGAATTGATGTTTTTTTTTGGGATGAGGATTATCCAAATATCTGTCTTCCAGTGAGGACCTCTAGCTTTGCATTCTGAACAAGCCCACCCCAGTTCCATTGGGGTTGCTGGGTTGGAATAAATTGTGCTATGTACATTTCTGATGGCCCATATTTTGTATCAAAGGAGAGAGCCCCACATCACATGGGTGTATCATAATAGGACCCATAATTTCTCTTCTCAAGGCAACACAAAGCTCTCAGCCTTCTTGATTGACCAATTGGAGTCCAGCACAATTTTTAAAATCTGCAAAGACACATACCTCAAGAATGTATCAATTCGAGGAGTATGACCTCTCCACGGTAAGTAGCTCTCCACTTTTTTTATAAGAGGGATGAAGACCCAAAGGTAGGGAAGCCTCAAGTATGAGCACCTCGGCTCCATACTCCAAACACACACCTTTGTTCATTTTTCTAATTTTATACACTAGCCTATTCATATATTGATCGCAATACTGACTTAGGTATTGGAAGAGCCTCCCCAGGCTTAACGTCGGGTGTCCCTCTAACCTCTCTCTAATTTTTTGTAGCTCATGGACTGGATGATATTCGAAGACCAGGGACGCACCTCAACACATTGTGCAAATTTTTACCCGCACTATTTGGCGTCGTTTGTGAGAACCGACCATGTGCGTCTCCAAAATCTTCGTATCACCGGTTTCTGTTATTCAGTTATCTATCCCTTTTTGTCTACTTAGTTCATGGTTCTAAGTTTATCAGATTTACCAAGGATATTGAGTTGGGTCCTTACTTCCTTTCTTCCAAACTCATGGAAATTGATCGGACTCTAGGCGGCTAAGAAGCCCCCCTATCGCCACATGGAAAGATGTAGTCGTTATGGAACTCAAAGGGCGCCGAGAGGTGACGCTGAGGAGTAATGGCTCGAAAGAGCCAAGTACACGTACTAAAACTCGTATTTAAGAAGACATGACAGCTCATTAAAGAAGATGTGAGTGACTATGACAGGACTATTAATGAGTCCCTGCATCCTCGAGACCTAAAGTGACAGTCATGATTGCAAAACATTAATGATTATAATGCCGATTATATGCCCTCGGCGTATCCCCGAGGTATTGTTCCCCGTGCATTGAACGCCCAGGAGTAGGTGTTAAGCGTCGATCAGAAGGGAAATGATCGGGGATAGGGCCATAAGTGCTCAGCATGTCCCGACCAGTCACCCTAAGAGTGAAAGTCATTAAATGTCGAGATGAGACTCCATGTCCTTGCACTCATTACTAATTCAGGTATAAATACTCCTCAGAAAGATGAACAAAGGTATGCAAAATCAGAGTCAGAAAAAGTTAAACACTGTGCTTAAGCCTTTAACTCTTATTGACTTAAGTTTTGGAGGGGATAAGCTGGGTGTTAACCCGGCCCCTTTTTTGACTTTTTAATTATTTCAGGTTCATCATCGAGAGGGTCACTATCTCTATTCATTATAGGAAATATCCCGTGCAATTTGGCACGGTATGGGGGAATAGTACAAACTTTTCCTTGTAGCGATTGCATTATGGTGAACACACGATCCCAAGCTGAGGGGGCTGGAAGTTTTACGCGTGAGAAACGTGGAGGCTACTCGGCTCCCAGCAGTTAGACCCCTTGAGCCAGTCAGATGAAGGCGAGCATGCCTCGCAGCGAACGTTTCCCGTGGATCACAAGGCCTTTTGGCTTGTGAAATTGTTGAGTAAGTGAAAAAACGGACAGGAAAGTGCATTAAGCAATTTGAGAAGGATAACGCCAAGGTACGACATCGACTTGATAATTTCGAGCAATTGAGGAGTGCTAGTTGGCGAACCAGTAAGCATGTAAACCAAAGTTTCAGTTGAGACAATTATGGGGGCACGAGGCTAGATGCCCCCGAGAAGAGCTTTCATTGGCGCGCAGCCGAGAGGCGCAACCCACGAAGCTGAGGAAAGCCTGCTCTTGAGGAAGGATCGGAGGAGGATCACCACAAGGCGGGCCTGTCCTGGTGAGACCTCTGCCATGGACTATCAGGGGGCGCCGCGGCGACTGAGTCCCACATACAGCGACTGAGTCCCACATACATTCCACTGCAAGGGGGCCTAGAAAAGTGAGGCCCAGAGGGGACCTCGAAGCGTGCTTGGATGCCAAGTGTTGGAGACCTCAACCCGAGGGGGATGCAAACGACAACGAGCAGATCACCTCCCCATTCGTGCGGTCCATCCAGGAGACCGAAATGCTGAAGAAGTTCACTAGCCCCCGATTCAAAGTTTATGATGGAAGGACAGACCCCAAAGGCCACCAACGACAATACAAACAGCTGATGTCCATCTATGACACTGACCAAAGGCTACTGTGCTAGATTTTTCCCATGAGCTTGGGGGACACTGCAATAAAGTGGTACGAGAATTTGGCCTCAGAGAGCATTAGATCTTGGAAACAGATTACCGAGCTCTTCGTAGCTCAATTCATCACCAGTAGCAAGAGGCCAAAAGACATCGACTCTTTTTTTATGCTCAAACGAAGAGGGAGAGAGTACTTACGACAGTATGCAATTACGTACTGGGAAGAAGTTAATGAGGTTGAGGCCTGCTCGGAGACAATGGCTACAACGACATTTTGGCTGGGATTATCCCGAGACACCGACATTTTGGCTGGGGCTCCCACCTTGCCTCTAAATCGTCTGTCCTTTCAAGGAGTGAACACGGTCTTCAAGGAACCCATTTATAAGATGTTGCATAAGATAAAAAGGAAACCTTTCTTCAAATGGCCCCCTAAGCTGCAAAGAGACTCATCAATGATAGACTCTACGTCTCTTTCTTATCATGGGGATGTAAGGCATTTGACTGAAGACTGTAGAGTGTATAAGTCCTTCCTCGAGCAATTGGTTCGAGACGGGCACTTGGAGGAATTCACTGATAGGAGACCTCCCGGACACTCGGTGGGGGAAGCCGACGCGCCTCATGAAGCTGCAACTATGATCAAAGTCATACACACGCTTGCACCATCAAGAGACCGACATATAACTCTCTCCAAGCCGACCTCTAGAGGGTCTCACAAGCAATAAAAGTGGAGGAAAACAGGTGTGAGGAGCAGTTGTCCAAGTGACCTCGCCACGATGCCGAGGTCATTCACTTTTCTGATGCCGACCTGGGTGTGGGTTAGTACTCACTCCCACATGAAGACACTTTGGTAATCACCCTGCGGGTCAACAAGTTTTATGTCAAGAGAATTTTGGTGGAGTCGGGTAGCTCGTCCGAGGTGATGTATGACGACCTTTTTCGCAAGATGGGGTTCACCCAGAAAGACTTGAAGTCAGTAAGGACACCCCTCATAGGTTTCAACGGTTCTAGCGCCCTTTCCCTCAAAAAAATCACTCATAGTTAATGTCAGGATTGTTGCTGTTCTAGTAGAATTCGTGGTGATAGACTCCGACTTACCGTATAATACCATCATGGGCAGGACGTGGTTGCATGCGATGAGGGCGGTGCACTCGTCCTATCATCAGAAGATCAAATTTCTCACCCTAAGAGGTATTATGGAGATTCGTGGAGATCAGGCGTCTTCAAAAAGTTGTTTTTATGTCGCAGTAAAGATCGAGGTAAGTAGCCGAGCTCAAGAGCGCGATCCTGAGGCTGTGGTTGCTAAATATCAATCTCCGTTCGGTCGGTCTAGTGTTGATGATCCCATTACAAAACCGGCTGACCGTTCCACGGAGGCCTTGGTCAAAGTTTTTCTGAATTCCCAAGATGAGATGTACGAGTTTTGTCCACTATTCAAGTTCTGCCTATGTCATTTTTCCTGAGCTAAGAGTATAAGTTCATAGTAAGTAGGAAGTCTTGTTTTTGTATTATCATCTCTTTGGATTTTATTTTTTGCTGGGGATGAGTCAGAGACATTAAATACATATTCTGAGCAATTGTTGCGAGGGAGTTTTTCGAATCTCTTGCCTCACCATCTACAAGTTTCTGAAAAACAGAATAATAAGGGGTCGTTTGATAACATTTTTATTTTAGCGTCTTTAAAAAAATCAAAAACAGAGACAATTGTCTCTGTTTTGTAGTAAACACTGAAATAGAAAATATGTTTGGGATTCATTTGTGCTTATCAAATTATGAGAATAAAAAAAAAATATATGTTTGCTAACTACTTCAAATTATATCCTAAATACATAATACCTCATACAAATCAAACAATGTGAAGCAAAATCCAGTTCATGGTGTGAAGCAAAATCTAGTTTCCCGCTGCTACTTCCAAAATTCAGTTCATACTTAACTTTTTTTTTTTTTAAACAAAATAAAGAAAAAGTTTATTGAATAAATCAATCAAAAGCTTACAAGAATCAAAGAGGAAAGACAATGATCAATCTCCATTTACATCACAAGTTATGGCTTTAATCCTTCAAAACATTCAACTACCAATAGAATTGCAGCAAGGCTTCTTCAAAAATCACAAACCAGCAGACTCTTGGCTTCTTCAAAAATCACAAACCAGCAGACTCTTCCATCCAGCAGGCAACCTTGTTGATTTTGCATCCATAACAAACCAAAGACAAATAAACAATAATACATATTTATGCGTATTGAGATAAACAAATAAACGAGACACATAAAAAACGTTTGTTAAAGAAATTCCATATGTACTGAGATTATTTTGAAGACCAAAACACATAGACCACACACACTCACACACAAAACACAAACTCTTCGCGAAAATAATGACATAAAGAATGGTATTTTTTTTTGGTGGAAATAAAAAAAAAATCGATGGGGGGTCTGTGATAGATCTGCACACAAAACACACACAAATACACGCAATCACACTACTATAATCAGATATGTAAATTGGTTTCTTGTATAAGAACATTAGTTATTGTCTGTACTTGAAGACACAGAGTAATAAAAAATAGTAAACAATAAACATATTTATATTCATATCTAAAATCAAATCACAAATATAGAGAAGAGATAAAGAAATTTAAGCATCGGTTTGTAGTAGGGGTGAGAGGTGGTGGGCGGCAGTGGTGGTGGTAGGAGACGGCGATGGTTGTGGTGGGTGGCAACGACCGTGGTGGCGGCGGTGGCAGCGAGGATGGTGGTGGTGTTGGCGACTGCGACAATGATGGTGGTGGTAGCGGTGGTGGCGGCAACGGTGATGGTGGTGGCAGTGACGGAGGTAGTGGGGTGGCGGCGATGGCGGCGATGGAGGTGGCGGTGGTGGCAACGGTGGTGGTGGAGACGACAGTGGTGGTGGTGGAGGTGATGAGGGTGGCGGTAGTGGTGGTAGTGGTGTTGGTGTTGGTGTTGGTGTTGGTGTTGGTGGGGGTGGCGGTGGTAGAGGTCGTGGTGGGGGCGGTTTCAAAGACTATTTTTTTAAAAGTATTTATGAGAAATAATTTTTAAAAGTACTTTTAAAAGTCACTTCAAATACACCCTTAGAGGCCTATTTTTTTATTAAATTTAGGGTGTTAATATTAACCGTTAGATTAACTTTAAAGTAAAATTTAAAACAATGTCAACTGCGAATAGTAAAAATCATTTTATTTATTTTTTGAGATTTGAATTGTAAACTACTTTATTATATAGATATATACAGATGTATGTATATATATGCATAGATTTATTCTATTAGACTGGTTACACTTACCTTTACAGCGAGGGGGAAATTGATGGAGGAGTTCTGGATCTTCATTGGGCAGTGGTCAATTAGATAAAAGAACCATTTTCTTCGTCAAAGCTTTTGCTTGGGTTCACGCCATTGCACAACATAGGTAAAGGAGAAGAGTGAGACGTCTGGGTTGAGAGAGAAGAAAGTGAGACTAAATGAAAAAGGACCAAAAGGTTCAATATTTATATGCCAACAAAAAATAATGGTATTTGTTGCTAACTGAGATCGAAGTAGAGACCTTATTAAACCCAATCACTGCGTGTTTCGTTTTTGGATGTTTCCTGGAACACAATTTTTTTTTTCCCATTTTCTTGCCTTGTTTTCAAGACAACTTAGGTAAAACATAAAATATAAACAAATACCAAACATGTTTTTGTTTGTTTTTTTGGTAAAATTTGAAAACAAAAACACAAAATACAAAACAAAAACGTCAAACAAACAGCCCCACCATCTACGAGTTCATTTAGGCCCGTAGTAAGCAGAAAATCTTGTTTTTGTATTATCATCTCTTTGAATTTTATTTCTTGCTGAGGATGAGTCAGAGACATCAGATACATATTCTGAGCAGCTGTCACGAGGGAGTTTTTCGAATCTCTAGCCTCACCATCTACAAGTTTTTGGAAAACAGAATAATAAGTCCTTGTAATTCTACTTATTTTTCCATTCCGTCTGATGCCACAGTGCTACAGTCTATTGAATCATTTTCAAGTGTACATATTTTGTCCTTGATTATTCCCCCTTGTGAGCTTGGATAGCATTTACTTTTGCGGGAACTCGGATTCTAATATGAAGACTTAATTTTGATGGCCAAAAGAGAGGGTGTTGGCTTTTGAAGCTTCTAATTAGCTTTGAATTTGCTTGGATCGGAGTCTCCTCAAGCTTTTTTCATTTTTGTTCTAGTTATCGATTCTTTTTATTCAAGAACTGAGAGGTAAATTACTAACTTGCTGATTGTATTCTGTTCATTCTCCGCCATTATCAATCTATAAAGAGCTATGCACAAACCACTTCGAGTAGCGTTGTGACGTTGCTTGGTGTAATGGCAGTGAAATGATTTGGTAGGCTGATTCTAACAAAGTTTCCCCTCCATATTATAACCCCAATTATTTTTTTTTTAAGAAAGTGAGAAAAATAGTTTAAGTATAGTGCAACAAAATACAGTCACCGACAATTGAAGTACACACTGCACAATGATATCATAG
The DNA here is from genome assembly GCA_963454935.2 of Ilex paraguariensis. Taxonomy (NCBI): domain Eukaryota; kingdom Viridiplantae; phylum Streptophyta; class Magnoliopsida; order Aquifoliales; family Aquifoliaceae; genus Ilex; species Ilex paraguariensis. The sequence continues at coordinate 117,770 of CAUOFW020001059.1, read as the reverse complement.
AATGGCTAAAACTAGGGGTGAAAAATGATCTGAACTACTTGGGTTCGGCTCAGATTTAGTTCATTTTGAACTCAATTCGAACAACGAGCTCAAACTATTTTTTAGGCTCGTTTAGAGAACGAGTCCTTAAGTTCAGTTTGAACTCGCAAAGTTCGGCTCGTTTATATGTAAAATAGTCGATCTTGCTTTGGCTCGAACTCGTTCATATAGAAAACGAATCAAAGTTGAACAATTTTTAGGTTCCTTTTGAAAAACAAACTGGTCAAGCTCAGGCTTGAACTTGTTCGTTCGGCTTGTTTACCACCCATAGCTAAAACCATTATATTTCTGCTCATCTAAGTGCTGACCTGCGATTTTCAGGATGAGAAGGGTGGAGTGGACAAAGCTATGGAAGATTAGTGTAAGTTCCTGAGTGAGTTTGTGGAGTGGAACTGACAGCCATACCAAGCCCAGCTCCAAAAATGTCATATTCGTTGTGTGAAAACTCTTTGGCTACAGCAGGATCTGAGAGCCATATGTGGTATGTTGTCTCACCTTCACCTTAATTAGATTGATATTTAAACTCAAACCTCTGACTACTTCTTCATACAAATGAACACTTGTGATCATTCTATTCCGGGCACAGTACCATGGCATTGTTTGGGCATCTATTTCCTGTCTTATTTAAGGTTGTTGTTCTTTTATACGGATTAATACTTGTGATCGTTCCATTCCGGGCACACTACCATGATATACTGTTTGGGCATCGCTTTCATGGCTTATTAAGGTGGGTAATAAATTACTATGAAGTGCCATTTGTCAAGATAGGAAGGCAATGTAGTGTCATTATCATTTACCAAGTCTTACTTTCTTCAACATTTGAGGACCTATAGTATCACTGACAGCTAAATGTTGCACATATCTTATTAAGATAAAGGGCTTCTATATCCCTAATGTTTTGGACATTCACAGTTTTGGACATTTTCGACAAAATTATACTTCAATGCCTTCAACCCATATAGAATTTAGTCATTGCTATAAGCATATAAACCCTATCATTTCTGCTGTCCTCTCGAGTGGAAAGTTGAAGCAGGCAAGAGAAAACCCAACACATAAATCAAAGAAACCTCTGCCTTCCCAAAAAAAAAAAAAAAAATTCTAAGCAAATGTCGATATTCATCTTCTCCACCAAAAAAAGGAAAAACCCTGTCTGTCTATTTACCAAATTATCATTCTTTCCCTGACAGTAGAGTTTATACTTGCATATTTGAGTTTAGAAGTGAGTTATTATGGGTAAACATCAGTAGTTTAAAATGGTGGTAGATATAAAATGGAATAGACGAGAGCATGCTACACAGACTTAAAAACCTGATTTGATGATGTGATTGTTATATTTGTCATTAATTTAACTGTGTGTCCCAGTATTTATTAGAACTTACTACCAATTCAATAGTAGTGATTTATCAAGTCATTTTTTTTTAAATTATGTAGCATTCCTCATATAAAATTGAGTTTAAGAATTATGTTAGTTTGGACTAGTAAAAATCCTTAAAACTGTGGCCCATGGCTCTCCTGACATTTTCAAAGCCCTATAGCTATAGTTTTTGCTTGGCTGACATGTAAGTTAGGCTTACTGTATCTTTGCTGTTGGTTGAAATACCTTAATCAGTAGAAAAACTACAACACAAGAGACCAACATTATGGACAGGAAGACCTTAACTTTGACCAGACTCCATGGAAAATACTATCTCAAAAACATCTGAGATTTGAAACTCCAGAAATACATATTGCAGTGGATATAGGTGGGTTCATAACCCTTAGGGTGGTTCAGTGAGTCTGGTTTCACTATTAGGTAACTCAGAGATCTTAGGTTCAATATTTTTTATATCTTTTAAAGGCTAGCCACTCTTATTTTTTAGAGGACATGTTTTAAATCTGCTCGGGCTACGGTGGCTGTATCCAAGTTCGAGAAAGGAATCGACGTAAGTCTGAACACCCAGTAGCAAAAAAAAAAAAAAAAACAAGTAGGGTTTATGACCAAGTCCAAATTCCTTCTAGTATGTCTTTGTTCGATAATAGATCACCCATACACATTTCTATATCGGGATCCAGATTTTTATTTGTCAATACTAATGATTTCAGAAAATCTTTCTATAGACGAGAGCATTTGAATCCTGATGTAACTACTGTGGAACTCTATCTTCACAAACTGCGGCATGAGAAACAAGTTTGCAATCCGTTCTCAATTTTTCTCAATGATAAATCAATCATTTATTGAGTATTTGTTAAGTGGGTTCCACCAGAATTTGTGCCGGATAATCTACCACTAAAAAATCTTGAAAAACGTACACCAGAATTTGTGCTGGGTAGTATACTAAAACAAAATTAAAAAATATACTACAAAATATTAGGATCTAAAACCAATAGATTAAGCATTGCCATCTCAGACACTGTGTACCAAATGAGACTTTCTGGCACTACTTGTGTGTTTTTCAAACAAGGAATCAGTCTAGGTTTCATTTTGCTAGACAATATGACCCACCCTCAAGACGTTGACAGCCACTTAGTTAATTTTATTGAAATATAATAGTAAAAGGAACTGTTTTGGCCTGCATAAAACTCCAGGTTATGAGATTTCTGAGTTACTAAAGAGGGATATATGTTTATCCATCACCATGTATATATATATATCTGTGTGTGTGTTTGTCTGTGTTTTAATGCCTATTTCACCATGGCACTCATAGTTTACATAATATTGGCTATTGAATGGTTTTATTTGTGACCTCCTTAACTGTTCGTAGCGCTCTCTTCAGGTAAAAAATGCTAATGACTAAACTTCCGATTGACTTGTTTGTAATTAGAAAATCGTTCCAACCACATGCCTATTGAAGTTATGGGTTGCAACACAAAACTCGGATAAACACATTCGTGCTAAAATAGCATTGTGGGTGTTTACCCTTAATCATCTCCGGTTCTCTCAAATTTAAATTCGAGTAAAATAGACTTAATATCATCAAGTGATGCTATGCTTTTCTATATCTTAAAAAACTCATTCCAAATGAATTGACACACTCACACAACACATTTTATGAAAAAACTGATTTAGGGCCGTGTGTGGTGTGTGAATATGTCAACTCATTTGGAATACATTTTGAAAAGTATAACATTGCTCTAGTTTCTAGGTATCTTACCTCTCACCAAGCATCTCCTTTCAACTTTTCAGTCCTCTCCTAGGTTCTTGCTTCAACACATAAAGGAGATGTACAACCTCAGTGATTGTGTGTGTATGAGAGAGCTAAAACGGAGAGAGAAAAAATTGAAGAAAATAGATTTTGGGATACTATGGAATTTTTTTCAAACGATTTGAATATAAAATTAAGTTTATATTAATCTCCCTATTAGGAAAATTTAAATCATGTCCTTTTTAGTTTATCATATCTTCAAAGATACCTCATTTATATTTTGAATCTTTATTGACATTCCCTGTGTTAATTAGAATATAATTTTATTAAATTGCTTATGATATATTTAAAAAAAAAATTTATCTACACCCTCTCTAAATAGACATTGCATTAAATTCTAATCAGCCCTATTTTGGATACATAAAAAAATATAAATTTTAATTAACCCCTACTTAATACATAAAAAATAAATTTTAGTCAACTTAAATATAATTTTAATAAATAAAAAAATATAAATCTTCATCAATTCAGAGCAAATTTTAATTGGGGCTGACAACTCAAATAGAGCTCAAATTGATTCAAATTTTAATATGTAGAAAAAGAATTTTAGTTGGCTCGAATTTTAATTGAATTTTATGTAAAAATATTGTTTGAGATTTATATAGAGACAATTTTGGTATTTTAGATTATTTATTTTTGTTATAAATGGGGGTGAACTAAAAGGGGTGTTGGTGATGTTTTTGATAATAGAAGGAGTGTGTTTGAAAATATGATAAATTTGAAGGGATGTGATTGAAATTTTATCATAAAATTAAAATCAAAGGCCTTCATGACTTGCTAACCTTCGTAAAACCAAACTTAATTAATAGGGAAAATCACTATTAATCCAACGTGTATTACTTTGGCACTTGGCAATTTATCTTCTTCTATGTGTCTGACTATGCCGGCCATGCTGTTGGAATAATCAGGTCACTTTAAAATCTGCTTATCACTGACCATTTCTCCCTTTATTTCATTGGCCACCCATGCCCACTTCTCCTTCATATATGGCCTGCAACTCCTCTTTTTAGCCTCTCACCACAAGCTCACTCACTCCCTTCTATCCTCTCTCCTCTCTTTCTCCTCTCTCTCTCTCACACACACACAGATTCATCTTGGTCTTGGACATCAAAGATGAAAGGAGGGTTTGAAATGGTTCAAGGGGCTCTTGAAATAATCCAACCCCATGAACAATGGGACTACCCAACTGTTGGATTTGCAGGGGCTAGTTCAAACCCATACTCAAAACCCATAATTGAGAACAGGTGCACAAACTTGGAGAGGAATGAACTGTCCGAGTGGGTGGAGCATGTCACAAAGCAGCTCATCGAAGACTTGCCGGAAACCGGCACCGATAACTTGCAGACAGACATAGCCATGGTGTATGAGGACAACTTAGTCCCGGCCCTGTTGAGTGAGTTGAGACCCAGAAAAATTCAAAGAAGAAACTATTGTGATGAGCTTGAAGATCATCACCAAACTAATTTCACAGAGATCAAAGGAATGAATAGGCTAGATGAGCAGGGTTTAAGCCTAATAACTCTTCTTTTGGAGTGTGCAGTGGCTATATCAGTTGATAATCTAGGTGAAGCTCATAGAATGTTACTTGAGCTTACCCAAATGGCTTCCCCTTATGGCCCTTCTTGTGCTGAAAGAGTTGTGGCTTATTTTGCTAAGGGCATGGCCAGTAGGGTTATAAACTCATGGTTAGGTATTTGCTCTCCGTTGATCGACCACAAAAGTGTTCATACTTCCTTCCAAGTGTTCAACAACATCTCACCCTTCATCAAATTTGCTCACTTCACCTCTAACCAAGCCATTCTTGAGGCTCTCCACCGCCACGAAAGGGTTCATATTATAGACCTTGATATCATGCAGGGGCTTCAATGGCCGGCTCTCTTTCACATACTAGCTACTCGCATGGAGGGTCCTCCACAAGTGAGAATGACAGGAATGGGTACTTCAATGGAGCTTTTGATTGAAACAGGAAAGCAACTCTCAAGTTTTGCAAAGAGGTTAGGAATGTCATTTGAGTTCCACCCAGTTACCAAAAAGTTTGGTGATGTTGATATTTCAATGCTTCAGATCAGGAGAGGTGAAGCACTTGCAGTGCATTGGCTTCAACACTCTCTCTATGATGCCACTGGCCCAGATTGGAAGACAATGAGACTCCTCCAAGAACTTTCTCCTAGAGTTTTAACATTGGTGGAGCAAGATATCTCACATGGAGGGTCTTTTCTAGACCGATTCGTTGGTTCACTCCACTACTACTCCACCATGTTTGATTCTCTCGGGGCACTTTTCCCGAGTGATGACTTAAACCGACATCGCGTTGAGCAATCTCTTCTTTATAGGGAGATTAATAACATATTGGCGATTGGCGGACCGGCCCGGAGTGGGGAGGACAAGTTTAGGCATTGGAGGAGTGAGCTTGCAAGAAATTGCTTCATGCAAGTTCCAATGAGTGGAAACTCCATGGCTCAAGCACAGCTAATACTCAACATGTTTCCTCCTGCTCATGGTTATAGCCTTGTTCAAGGAGATGGGACACTTAAACTAGGGTGGAAGGACACTAGCTTGTACACTGCTTCTGCTTGGACTGCACATGGGTCTAGATAATTTATTTTAAATGTGCATGGTTTTGTTTGTTTTTATTATAGTGGTTTGGTTAAACTTGTGTATGTAGTCCAAACACTCAAACATGGATTTAATGTAGACCAGGGATATGATGGTTTTGACACAATAACCCTTAAGGGGGGTATTGAGGTCATTTTAGTGATCAAACAAGGTAATATATTTTGAGTAATGTTATTTGTAATTAAAAAATTAAGAATTAATTATTTTTTATCCCACTGTGGTTTTGGCTAAAAATACTTTACCTACTTGACGTTTAAAATTATTCACATTATCTCATTATACTTATGTAACGAAGTGAAATAATTTTTATATCATCTAAGTTATCGGAGAGTATGCTCCACACGCCCAAAACATGTTGTAGGTTTTGTTTTTATTACTTTCCTCTAAAAGAATATTTTATTCAAGTGTCTAAAATATTTTTTATAATATATGATATAATATTAAAATAAGTAGGGCGTCGGTCCCAAATCAAAAAAATGTAAAAAAAACACAAGTGATTTTCGGTCCCAGATTGCAACCTCACTTGTGGGATAAGAGACTCGCCATATTTGATTGAAATGTATCGGTTTATTGTTATGTTTTATTGGTTTTATAGTCAAGAGTAAATCAGAAAAAAATATATATAAATTTAAAACATGGGTATATAATAATTTTTTAATTCCATTAACTATGTCAATGACTTTTCTTTGGTACATATAATTATAAGGGGATGAAGTACATAATTTTAAACATCAAATAGATAAGGTGTTTTTAGCAAAAATTACAAGGGAGTAAAAAATAATTAACCCAAAAAATAACATAATTTAGTGACATGATTATCTGATAATGATATGATCAAATAGTATTCTTGTAATAATAATTGCTGGACTGGTTTTTATTGAGGAAGTTATTGAAATTGAAAAATTCAATACTTTGTCAAAAATTTTCAGATTGGTTTGGGGTAAAAAAGTCATATCAACTCAATATTAATACTATTCGAGTGCAAACGCGGAGAGTATTGAGTTAGAAGATTCAAGTTGAACTTGAAATTCGATCAAGTTTAAAATGAAAACTTTATAATTTTAATGGAGAGGTTGATTGAGTGAATTCTTATTATATTTAATTTGTCCGCGTTATACGACTCTAAATATTTCTTATTATTTTATAAAACATAGATATTTTTACGATGGGATGTGCAACACTTCTTCAAGTATTAAATTTCTGATTAAAAAAATCAAGTGTCTCAACTGCCCAAGTAAACTTGCAATGATTGAGAGTTAGAAATTAGAGAGGGTCTATTTCTAAACTTAGACCACCAACTCCAACTCCAACTCCAACTCTACATTTTATATTCAACTCATCCCATCAGTGGAAGACAAAAATCCAGTATTTTAAAGTTAAATCCACATATTCACAGAGAGAGATAGAGAGAAAGAGAGGCATGCTGGTTTAGGATAGGATTAGAGAGGGGGACTTTTCGTACAACACAAACGCGGTAGGCAGCAGACAAAGGAGAGAAAAAATAATAAAATTTAAGTGGAAATTATTGAAAACTATAAAATTGATTGAAAATTTATAAATAAGTTTAGAATTTTATTTTTTTAAGGGGTGAAGTTCAACTCAGTTGAATTTTTATGTTCCGTTTGGTAGGAAGGATGAAAAGTAAGAAATATATATTTTTTATCTTTAGAGGATAGAAAATAAAAATGACTAATTTTTTTTTTTATGCTGGCTAAGATTAGGGGTAATAATCAAATCGTATCGTGTCATGTCAAATTTGTGTTGAGTCATAAAATTATGAGACTTTTATATTTTTTGTTTTCGTGTCCGGTCATTTTCCAATTCGTTTCAAGTTATAATTAAGTTCATATCATAAAATTCATGTTGAGTCAAAAATTTTCACCCCTAAGATAAAAAAAATATTTTTTAATTTGAAATCTTATTTTTATTTTTATTTTTTATTTTAAAATTTATTTAAATATATATATATACATATTTTATCATGTATTTTTATATGAAATTAATATATATATATATATATATATATATATATATATATATATATATATATATAATATATATAGACAAATAAGATATATTTCAACACAAATAATTAATTTTTCATCCACTTTTTGTCCAATTTTGAAGGGATTAATTTTAGTGAGTTGAAAGGAAAGTTAATTCATCTACTTTTTCATCCTTCATATTTTTCTTCTTTACCAAACATGATGTTTTATTTATCCTTCCAACTTTCTATCCTTCCATTTTTTTATCCTTCTATTTTTCTATCATACCAAACAGAACATTAAGGCTAAAAGTTAGCTCTTAATAGGATTGTCCTATGTATTAACACTAATAATTCAATGGTCCTATGTATTAAGTTTTTAAATTAAGTCATAATAATTATATTTTATTGTAAAAATAAAATGTCAATTTTTTTATTATATTTTATCAAATAGTGTCCTAATTTATGTACCAAAAAAAATATTTTTACTCATTTTTATTGTTACATTTATTAAGTTAATTTTTAATTTATAAAAAATATATGAGCATGGGTTCAATTAAGTAACACTAAAATTTTAGACATAAAATTAAGAGTTAAATTTTTTATTCACGGAGTATATGAGTCAACACGAACATGATATAAAAATAAATAGATCGACATGACACGACACAATTAATTAAATAAATTAAGTTAGAGTTGATTAGTGTTCAACACGAACTTGAAATGACACGATAGAAACACGACCCAATACGACACAATGGTCACCCCTAATTACAATAAAATATTTTTTTTTGAGGGAGTGACATAAAAATTTGGGGTGACATAAAATTTTTAAATATTTCAGTGGATAAAATTCCATTATTTCTCTCATAATTAGGAAAAAAATGTGAAAAAGCACAAAAAAAAAAAGAGAAAAAGAAAACGAAAAACACCCCAAATAATATTTATCGCCAACTGTTTCCCTTCACCATCCCCACAGATTCAAACTCTCTCTCTCTCTCTCTCTGGCTTTCCGCAACACAATTTTGTTTTTTCGTCTTTGTCTTTCTGATCCCTCAATCCTTGGTTGTTTGTCCCCTCTTCCAAACCCAAAGTCTTCTTTATTATTTGATTAATTTCTCACTATAGAAAAAGTTGAATACATTTGCTTGTTCTTACATGGTTGTGTTATCGATCAATAAATAAGCTTCCATAATGCTTTTGAAATTAGGGTTTCGATTTGTTCCCGGTAATTGAAGATTTAGGGTTTGTATTATCGAATGATGTAGTCCAAGAAAGTGGTTCGTGATTCTTCTTCTTTAGGCTTTTATTGATTCCCACTTTTTTTCCTTTCTTTCTTGGGATTGTAATTATCCTTTGGGTTTGTTTGGGTGTGTAATTGAGGTGGATCGATGTTTTCGCAATCGGTTGGCTTGTTAGTTTTGCTGAATTTGAGGAATTTTGGGGCTGGATTGCTTGGTGAGTTTGGTTTTTAATCCCAATTGATGCTGAATTGGGTGGAAATCTGAGCACAAATAGTTGATTACATTGGTTTATTTGTGGAAAGTTGATTGAGGAGGAATATTGAATCATGGATCATGTTGTCGGTGGGAAGTTTAAGCTGGGGAGAAAAATTGGGAGTGGGTCTTTTGGTGAGCTTTATTTAGGTATGTCCTTGATTTACTTAATACCTTTTCTTGCTTTTTGCTGGCATGCTTTTTAGGAATGTGATTTAAGAGAATTTTTTTTTTAATGTGGTTGCTTGATTGATTCAGGTGTTAATATACAAAGTGGAGAAGAAGTCGCCATTAAGCTGGTATTGTCCTATCTTTCTTTGAACTCTTTGAGGAAAGATTGACAATGTTATATGAAGTGCAACAGTTTGTTGCAGGATTTAGATGATTGCCTCTATGTATGTTTTTTATGGCATTACGACAGATGCATTTGCTTTCAGTTCTACATTGAATGTACTGAAATTTGGTTTCTCGATTGAATTTGCATCGCTAATCCCATTAGCAACTTAATGCTTTGAATTTGGTTCCCTTTAAATATGTTACTACTTGCTTCCCCCAATCCTTTGTGTTCTTTGTTTCACCACCATTATAGAAATAAGAGGAGCAGCAACCTGCTATGCTTTGTAGATCTGTGCATAGAAGTAGCAACGGCACTTTGGAATTGAAATGACCTCTGTATTCTGCATGAGATATCTTTCTGTCTTGTGCAATCATCATACTTTGTGAACATTATATCATCTTTTTGTTGTTGCATTATGATGAAAAATACTGGACATGAACTACGTTATTTTTTTTTTCCTCACATCTTGTTTGAATTGCTTATAAACTTAGTTCAGGTTTACAAATTGTTTTGTGCGATTTAGTATTTTATCTAAAGCTTAATCTTCTTGTCACTGCAATAACCAGGAATCTGTCAAGACTAAGCACCCTCAACTACACTATGAGTCAAAAATATATATGCTTCTTCAAGGAGGAAGTAAGTCCTTCTTTCCCTTTCTCTCTCAGCTCTCGCTCTCTGTTTGTGTGTGTTGTATGTGCTGCAACAATACTATAGGATTCCACATGAGATACAGATTTTGTTGTCCTAGAAGGTCCAGTTTGGGTAATGATAGGTTCTGCATACTAAAGGGTGGTTTGCTAGGATCCAGCTGCTGCTTCTCTTTTGTTCTATAGACGTGATTGATTCAAATGCCATTACATTCATTCTGTAGTCTTATGACCACTAACTGGAGAGAAAGGTTTTGTCGGAATCTTTGCCCTCCTTATTCAAATGGGCACTCTCAGAATGTAGAATCTAATTGTTGACACTGTATCCTTACTGTGGATGAATAATTACTCCGATACTATACATGAATTTTCATTTGGAGGAGAATTCTTCATCTCATCTATCTAAAATAAAGACACAAACTAGAAGAAGATAAGAAATCAAAATGGAGATGGGTATCAGAAAGTAAAGCCTACCCCATTCCTTGGTCAGGTGAAATAATGGAAAAATTTATATATAGACCCATGAAAAACGTGGAAATCGATTATTCCCATTATATATCGAACATTGATTTTATTTTTCTTGAAAATCAATCTGATGATGTGATGTTTCTTTCATGAAGCTGGGATTCCCAACCTCAAATGGTTTGGAGTTGAGGTTGAATATAATGTCATGGTTATTGACCTTCTTGGACCGAGTTTGGAAGACCTATTCAACTATTGCAACAGAACTTTCTCTTTAAAAACTGTTCTAATGCTTGCAGATCAATTAGTAAGTACATACTGCTATTCTTTATGATGGAATATGCGTTAACCTGCCAAGTGATGATGCGTTATGTTACTTTGAGTATAAAACCAAAAGTTGATTCTATTTTTGTTATTTTTAGATTAATAGAGTTGAATACATGCATTCAAGAGGATTTCTTCACCGCGATATAAAACCGGACAACTTTTTAATGGGCCTAGGTCGTAAAGCTAATCAGGTAACTTTTGCATATGTCTTGAATTTTGTGTTATGCTTTGTAGTGCATGTGCATTCTTGCTGTGCTTTTAACAACTACAACTTTGCTCCTTATGATGATTGGTGCTAGAAAAATGTATTGCTGCTATTTCTCTGAAACAGCTAATTTATTTAGTTAGCACAGAGAGACGCCTCTTGAGCTCTGCTGTCTGTATCATTATGAGATTGTGGGAAGTTTCTTGTCTTATGTGTTGGCTGGATTCCTCGCTTCACTCAATAAATGTAGCAAAATTGGTTTTCGTAAATTCTGTTTGCATAGCTTTCCACACACTTCCTGGTCTTAAAGGGGAGTTATGCATGTGTTTCTTGTAGTGTTGCTTGTTGTTCATTCACAGTCAAGTGCCTGCTGCAATCTTCCTCTTATTTTATATTATCAGCGAAACCTCTTCTTGAAGGTTGAATATGTCCTCTATAACTTACCTTTGATTAGGTGAAATGTCCACTATTTTTTATGTAACTTGTTTTTTTTTTTTTCGTTTTGCTACATATTTTATGGCCTTGATAACTGTCCCAGTCTTGTTCATATCTTGTTATGAGATTTTTGGGGTGAATGTTTTGCTAAATGTGGGTAAAAGCACTTTTTGTAGTTTTCACCCTTTTTTGTAGAGTAATGTCCTCACTTTACACTTTTTGCTTTTTTTTTTATCCTTTTGGCAAGCAACCTGCTTACAATGACTGCTTAATGCAACATTTTGTATAGGATTACTGATGAGAATTCTGGTATGGTATACAAAACATGTAGGTGATTTATAAGACAGTAGTTTTAAAATTTGCAGTTAAAACATGAAACACATTTTCTGATCCCAATTTAGTATCTGCTCAGTGACAGTTCTAACTGTTGTCACAGGTATATGTCATTGACTTCGGCCTTGCTAAGAAGTATAGGGATCTTCAGACTCATAAGCACATACCATACAGGTACACATGCTATATTGACCTTGAAAGTCATATTTGTTTTTTAATATGTTGCTGCTGTATGCTTATGTTCTTGCTGTATGTGTTGCTCTTGTCTCGTGTCACATCCATCTTCGTGAAACTTCTTTATGTTGTTAGTCTGGCAGTTTCTGTCCTTCATTCATTTGTTTTGTCAGAAGACCAGTTTTTCTGGCATTGATAATTGATCTTGTTGCTAAAGATTCCGTGACGATGGAAATTTTGGCATTCACAAAAATTAGTGCTGAATTTTTTGGTTCAATCCTAATACTCAATTCCTAGATCTTAACAAATTGGTCAATGGATCACTTATTTGATGATCTTCTCCCAATTTCTTACCATATTTCTCTTCTTGTGTGCCAAGTAGTAATTTGCTTCATGCAGTTTTTTCCTGTATGTGTCTTAGTTTTAAGTTTTACAAAATATCTATAAATATTCTGAAAAGGTTATCTCAATTGATATGATATTTTTAGTTGTTACTACAAAACAAGCTAACTTTTGAGTTGGAATATAGCATGGCTAACAAAGATTTTTATTTCTGTGATGCTGTCTTGCTGCTTAAGTTGGAAGTTCAAAAGTTAAAGATACACTGGGTGTACTATATCGTGCATTTTTTATTTCTTTGTCCAACTTCACAGTTGTTTATCTTAGCTGCCACGGATTGCAGATCTTCAATCAGTGCTTACGGGCCATTATTTTTTTTTTTGAACAGTTGCGGGCCATTATTCAGTATCCAGTTCTTAACCAAATATTTTTTGGCCATACTAATTCTGTGGATTTGAGTTCTATTAGGCTTTTATTTTGTTTTGTGTTGTGTCTGGGTCTTAGCTTAGCTTTTGACATATTTTTTGCTTTGAAAACTAATTGAAGTTCTCTTTCAGGGAAAACAAGAATCTTACAGGAACAGCTCGCTATGCTAGTGTGAACACACACCTAGGCGTTGGTGAGTGCTATATAGTCAAAAAAAATTGATAATAGGCTTTTTTTAAAGGTCCACATCAAGCACAAATATTTCCCATTTAATCATGGTTAATTTTTCACACAGAACAAAGCAGAAGGGATGATCTAGAGTCGCTTGGCTACGTGCTTATGTATCTTCTAAGAGGAAGGTGGAATATTCATCAGTTTTTTTGGCCGATTCTTTAGTTTTGGATCTTTGGTGCAGGCGCAGCATTATTCTTATCATTTTGCATTTCTAATTTAGTGTGTACAATTTGTTTCGTTAGTCTTCCCTGGCAGGGATTGAAGGCTGGCACCAAAAAACAGAAATATGATAAGATCAGCGAAAAGAAAATGCTAACACCAGTTGAGGTACTGAATCTAGCGTCCTGAATGGCTGCATTTTTCATGGTTGGAATACCTACTGCATCACTTCATTTTTTCATGATAGTGTGGTGCCTGAGTTGCATTTACTATGCCATGTAAAGATTTTTTGGCTTTAGGTCCTCTTACACGTTGCTGGTTCTGGATACTTGTGAAGTTCAAGTTTGATGCTGCCAAATCTGATGACTAATGATTTGTGAAGAGTTTTTTGATAGTCAATGATTTATAATTCTTACTACTTTGCATAAAAGAAATAGGACTAGATTTTTATTATCCAAAGATATACTTCCTCCGTTCCTAAATATCTGTCGTTTAATGAAACCAAAGCATAATTAATATTTTTTCTTCTAAATTTACCCTTATCTCTGTTTTCCAAGAAGTGCTTAATAGATTAAGTGTAGGCTAGTGCCTTTTATATTCTTTTCCTTCCCAATACGTATTGAATAAGAGTATTTTAGTCTTGTGCCATTATTTTTTACTCATATTAGAGCTATTTAATAGCTTCCTTAATTCCTGTGCAAAAATTTTAAACGACAGATATTTAAGAACGAAGGGAGTATCTCATATGTAATATTTTACAAACATATTTATATTTTTCTGTTAGTTATATCTTTATATGATTGGATGAACGCTCAAGTAATAAAATTTTAGGGCTGATATGGCTGCTGTATGCGAGCCTGAGATCTGCTCATCTTGGACCAGCATAATTCCCCCAAAACTTAGTGCTAGGCTTTGTTCTCCTCGTTTGTCTTGTTACCCTTCTGGTATTACAGCAGTATGTGAGTTCACATGAGACAATTTTGTGTTTAACAGGTGCTATGCAGATCATACCCATCAGAGTTCATATCTTATTTTCACTATTGCCGATCTTTACGATTTGAAGACAAACCAGATTATTCATATTTGAAGAGGCTTTTCAGGGACTTATTTATTCGTGAAGGTAGATGAACATAACTTGTAGATTTTTCGAGTTTCCTCATGAGTGGTTTTGAGTTATTATATACCATCCATGAGTGTGTACACTTCAGTGGATTTATGTTGTGCTTGCTTCTTGACGTTGTTATGGTTGCAGGCTACCAATTTGACTATGTGTTTGATTGGACTATATTGAAGTATCCTCAGATTGGTGCCAGTTCAAGAGGACGAGTCAGTGCATCTAAACTTTCTATTTGTGAATTTCTTTTCTCTGAAGAATGTTACCCTCTCTCTCATATAATAATGTTATTCATTTTGGTGCCTGTGTTTTCAGAATCCCAATGCAGGGCCATCTGCCGAAAGACCAGGAAGGACATCAGGTAGATGTCTAGAAAAAATTAGATTTGGGAATGAGTTGCCATGACTGCATATCCACACTTTGTCGATGGATTTGGAAGTGCAGAAATGTAGAATATAGTGATGGCTTTGCTCTTAAATTGTTCGATCTTTTCGCACGAAAATGTAGATTTTGAGTTCTATCCTGTGCTTGAATTTAGGTTTTCAGAAAAGCCTATACCTCTAGGCTCTAGGTCAAAGTTGAGCTTCTTGTATATTCTTCTGGAATCACTGTTTCTAAAACGCTTATTTTCTGTTTAAATATTTTGGGAAAACTATATCCACTTCTGTAAATCATCATTGCTTGACTTCTGTGATTTAACTGTTGAATGCAGTGGGCCAAGACATTCGAGATAGATTCTCAGGTGCTGTTGAAGCATTTTCAAGGAGAAATGCTTTGGGCACAGGACGACACGGTGAGCACTCCAGACAAAAGCTATCAGAGGATATACCTTCATCCAAGGATGTGGTATAGTTTTTTGCCCTCTTCTAAAATTATGCATTGGCTCCATGGGTTCTTTGGCACAACCTGTTTTTGGACTGACATTTGATCTGAATGTGATTGGACTTGCTTTTCTGTGAAGAAATCAAATATGTTCTTGTTCTGAAGAGAAAGGATTCATTGCCATTCAAGGTTCTCTGTGATGCAGAGTTCTTATAAGATATTTTTTTTCCTTCATAAAATCAGTTGTGAGAACTAAACAGTTGAATAGTGGTTGTAAAACTGCATATCTAGGGTTTAAACTTTCCAGGTAACTAAAACTTGATGTACTGGTTTGCCTTGTAGCCTGTTGGCTATCAACACATATGGAAAGGCACTGGCAGTACGTTTGAAAGCTGAGAGAGACAGAGAGACAGAGGGAGACAAAAAATGATGTCTCTTGTGGGTAATTACTGTTGTGTTTCTTTTTTGTGTGGGGTGATTGATTTTGGGTTGGGTGTGGAGCAGTATTGCTAGCTGGAATTTTTATCCATTAAGAATATATCCTACTACTTCTGAGGATAATGTTCTGGAAAATGATAACAATAACATGTAATTGATTTTTTTTTATTTTTTTGTTGCATTTAAGTTGCCAATGTATTCTACTTATTGCAGGAGAAATGAGTCGAAACACTTCGTTGTTTATTTGCCGTATTGTTTTTTAAAGGTTTTGTTATTTTAATTTACAGCAACCTGATTCAGAAAAGGGCCAAACTTCTCGAAATGGCAACTCTTCAAAGAGAGCAGCCATGTCAAGCAGCAGACCAAGCTCCTCCGGTGAAGTCACTGATGGCCGCTCAAGTCGCCTAGTTTCAAGCAGTGGCCGCTTGTCTTCTGCGCAAAGAAACCTACCCGGGGTTGAATCCAAACCATCTGTTTTTTCTCGTACTGCTGTCACAAAGGGCACTCGTGATGACCCTCTTCGTAGCTTTGAGTTCCTGTCAATTCGGAAGTGAAGTGATGGGTCGCATGGCAAAAGAATTATCAGTTGCTCATCAAGACAAATACCGTTCTGTTCGAGTAAACCCCTCTGCATTATCTTACTCTTGTAAATTGTAAATCTGTCTTTACGTCAAATGTTGTGTGATTTACAATGATATCTCCTGTCTTGTTTTTGTTCCGAGTTTCTGGCTATTGTAACGCACTTTTGGACTTGTCCAAAAGTTGATGAGTTCTATCTATGTATGGAAACCTTTCGTAAATGTACGAGACTCGTGTAGCTTAAATGCAGTAGTCTATTTATGCCATCGTAAGACTTTTTTACTTTGACCGGTACATGTTCGAATTAGGGAAAGCAGTGAGGTAAGGTTACATCTTTATAATAAGATAGGAAGGAAGTTGAATTTCCTCACCTCAACAGTCAACTTTTCTGCCAGAGGCCATGCAGTCTGCCCCATCTCTTCCCTCCCCGGCCCCATTCTCTCTCTCTCTCTCTCTCTCTTATCCCACAAACCATTGCCTCCGGAACAGCACACAGCCATCGCCAGCCACCGCATCAGCCACAACCCAGTGTTTATCCTTCTTCTCTGCTTCTCTCTCTCTCTCACACACACACAGACACCCCAATCTCTCTCCCCCTTCTGTGAAACCTCCCAAAAAAAAAAATCTTTCTCCCCCTTTGCCAACCCCTCCCCCCCAATCTCTCCCCATAGGCGAAAACCCCCCCCCCCCCCCCCCCAGTAACCCATTCTACGCAACCCCTACCCCATCTGCGACACCAACCCATCGACCCCACCAACACACCAAATACTGAACTCGGTTAGAGTAGGTTCAATCCGATTTTGTTTCGATTAGGTTCAATTTAATGTAATTACTTTAGCTTGAATTTGGTGCAAATTTTATAAATACTTTACCTCGTTGCTCATGGGTTTTTTCGATTTTATTTATTTAGGTTAATTTTGTGATTAATTTAGATTCTAATTTATGTGAAGTTTCTAATTAGGTTCGATTTGAAGCAAATTCTAATTGACTGTACTTTGATCTATTAAATCGGATGCTTTCAAATTGACAATGTTGATTTATCTTGAATTTCATCTTAATTGATTTATCTTGAATTCCAATATGCGAATTGAATGGTTGTTCATTGTTTTGATTAGTTTTTGTTCCTCTTAATTTGTTTGAGTTACTGAGAAAATTAGGTGACAGTAAAAAAGATTTTACATTTTTTCATGGAAAATCAAGTACATAGTAATTTATTTATCAGTTTAGTGGGGCAATTTGTCTTCTTGGGTCCTAGAAAGTTAGAATTTTAATTTCAAAAGGTAATTATTTCCTTAGTATGTTGTTTTCAATGTAGAATTTGGCCAAATTTTAAGCAATTCGACACCAATTCGTCGAGTAAACTACAATTTTTTTGCTGAATTTTTTTTTTAGCTTGAGAAATTGTTTTGTTCAGCGTTCTCTAGATCTGAGGCACAGGTTAATTTTAGTTTTGAACCAATTTATGGGAATTAGAACAATGAGTTTAACTTGATGTACTATACGGTGTCAAAAATTAGGTCTGACAATTGTGTTAGGTGAAACAGTTTTGTGTCAGGTGGAATAGGATCATGTCAAAAAACTCATCATCCATACGCTATTTATTTATATAAAAGGGTCCAACTATCGTATCTATACACGATTCGTTTATTAGACGGGTTACCCGACACAATCTGTGTGTCAGTCGCTAAATAAGAGAATTTATTAGAATATTTCGAGTCCAAACAAAAAATCATTAACTCACCACATATACTTGCTTGACCTGTTTATTATTATAATAAGTTATGTTTGAGCATTAAATTCCAACCAAATTAGAATGAGTCTGAGATATGGGAGATGTGAGATGAAGAGAGACCTAATAATTTCTTTTGGAATTTATAGTGTCACTGTTAATGGGTTGAAAATAGCTTATAGGTTAAATACGAAATCGGTTCGTTTATTTCAAAGATCTATCGAATTAACTCATTAATCACTTGAACCCATTAAAATTACACCTAAACCAGCTAAATTCATGTCGAGTTCATGTTGATTTCACGAGTCATGTCTACGATTATCAGGCCAATCAAAAATCATTGCGTTAATTTTAGTTTTGAATCGATTTATTATAGGAATGATGGGTTTAACTTGATGTAGTTTACAATGTCAAAAACAATCTATACATCTATACTACTTTAAAAAGTATTGGAATTTTTTTTGTTTTCTTCTTTTACCCTCTAACATTTTTTAATTATCTAAACTACTATGAATAAATATATTATAAATGTTGTTAATCATAAAAGTTCATCTATTTATTGAGCAGGTGCAATGGTTTTTCATCTCATAAAAGTTCATCTATTTATTGAATAAGTGCAATGGCCTTTCATCTCCTCCCTTATTCCACTAAATAGTCACTATCTATTACACTTTCAATGAATTCAAATTAATATACTAAGTAGAGAATAAGAAAAGAGTTAATTATTAATCATGATTTCTTACTTTAATCATGATTTATTACTCTTTTGTATTCCAATAATCAAAACGTCATCTTTACAGTCGTCTATCTATATCCTCCTCGCCCATTCAACATGTTCCACACACATATTTATATCTATACTAATAATAAAAGGTGACTTAAAAAAATTTCCTAATTTTTCCGCAATTAATATTATAAGTTCAATTTTATCCTTTTAAGTTCAGGTCATGGTTTAATGTTATACCTTAACCCGAGTAACTATTGGTATTCTTGCTCTATGAGTGTTCATCAATTAAATTGGCCAAATTTGATAATTAATGAATTAATTGCATATCTATCTACCTATATCTATCTATCTATGCCATATTAATTTATTTATAATCTATAACTACAAATAAAAGTATGCTAATTGAAAAACCGTTAATTTCCCTATTTTGTCATTGGGTAACAAAATAAAGTCAATTTTGTCTTCCATTAAATACAAACAATTTAATGTTTAAACTTCATGAATTATAAAGACAATTTAATATTTAGACTTATTGAGTTCCAAAAAATATTCATCTAAATTCAATATTCAGTTACACTTTAAAACTTCAATCCTTCATATTCTTCCCAGACCTTCTCAACCGAGAGTTTACCATCAGTAATTCCCTCCTTTGCCACCACCTCCTGGACTCCCATATTTATCACCACTAACTGAGAAGTCCTTATGTAAGGACTCTAATTGTGTGCTCTCTAATAGCATGATCTTGGTTACTAGAATATCAAGGTTGTCAAGTAATGAAACTATGAATCTCATGGAGAGTTCGATCTTGGCTTAGAATGAACACTAACAACATTCTTAATATAGACAAGTCGTATGGGAAGTGGTGTTTCTAGTGACAGACGGGTGAATAACGTGTAAGAACCTGTCATTCGGAGAGGAACAACAACTGGAAATGGCTGAAGGTCAAAATAGACCTATTGATTGACCATAGGTGCGAACTCTCACACCCTTAGCCAATACCAGCGACTAGTCCTCAGGCTACGAGCTATATAGGGCGAGAGCCTGCTAAGGTAAGCCTTAAGCCTACCCGTGTTGAGCCATTAGCAACTTTTGGCCTTCGGGATTCCATTGCACCAAACCCATTTCAGCCACCACCTTTAATACTCCCCCCCCCCCCAAACTCATTTCAATCATTACCTTCAATTCTTCCTCCAAATCGTTTCAGCCTTACTAGCATGTTCTTTCTAATGTTGTCAGAAAAAGGAAGAGAAATTGAACTGATGTAGAACCACAATTTGGTTAGAATTTCATCTTTCACGAAATGATGTGTTCAAGAAAGTAGTGTAAGATGCTTCATCTTGTTGTATTTATTCATGATACTTGGATTTCCTAAGGGTGCATTCAAATGCATTTCTTTGAGAGCCTAGTTAGAAGTAAGAGTTAAGCATATGATTCAAGAGAGTGTAATGAATGGTGAAAACTTGTTTGAATTTCATTAAAAAGAAGGAAACTAATAAACACAAACTTGTGTATATGGGAGCGAAGTCCAAGAATGATTTGCAAGAAGAGAACTTTGTTAGCTATTAATACATTTTAGACTAACCAATGAAGTTCTGGTAGACAAATATTACAAGCACTACAAGTAGGGGTTGTTATGTTGAAAAATGAAGAAGAGACTGCTAGGCATGAAGAGGATATGTGTTTATTAGCTTTATTTCTGCTCAGTATTTTAACTTTTACTGATGGAACTGTATTTATTTATTGTCTCTTAAGTGCTTGAAATTTGTGACAGAGTTGTATACTAAAAACTTATTTTTTGTAGTGAAACTCGTTTTATTAATTAATAAAACATTGTTCTTTCCATTTTATTGAGAATCTATGTGGGCAAAAATATTTACATTATATTTGATATATGGTATGATGTATGTCTTATGTTTTACACTGTAGATAATCTAGCGTGTAGAATTCGGCTTACGCACAGACGACCAGATGATCGGATCCTTGTATAATATGAGTATATGTTCATAATCCTAGATGGAATTGGACACACCATTAGTGTGATTATAATGTAATATTCTGGCATAGTCTGTCTTGACTGTAGAAGACTGTTTGATGTTTTGGATTATTGCACTAGTACATTTTGTGTATTGAATAGACCTATATTGAAGTTATTATCTTTTACTGATTCAATAAGATAATAAATACTTCATAATTATTATGATTGTTTATACTCTTAATCTTGAAATATTTAATTGTCACATGCATATAATGTTTGTCACTTTAATTCATCAAAGAATGAGATTCATATTGAGTCAATGAGCTCGGTGAATTGGGAGACAATATTATTTATATGGTGAAAACTAATTATTAAAGGAAACCACGTCCTGGTATTTAAATGAGTTGACGATGTCCTCTTGAGGAAGCTCATAAGTTTTGTCCATATCAAACTCTGCAAGTGAATTTAATTATCCGACATGACAAATAAGTTGAGTGATAAAGTCTCACGAAATAAAAGAAGTCAATTAAATATAATTGTCAGTAATTTATTTAATTGATGAACATCAGTAATTTTAAACGTATGAAAATTATTAAATATATAATAATAAAGAGCTCGAATATAATTTTGAGGCAAGACTTACCCATTGAAAACCCGATCCATATTTCTTTTTAGGATTTCTGTCGTAGTCTATATATAGACGTCTAGAATCTCTAAATCAGCATCTATTCATTACTCACGTTTGTTAGAGAGGGCTTAGAGAGAGTAGAAGTTCGAAGGTTCTGGCAACCCATACTGCATCCAAATTTTGATGTTAGAAAGATATACGATAAAAGATCGTGAGGTTTGTCGAGCTGTCTTCCACATTTGTTGTTAGTTTCTGCATTCGTGTTGAGATAAAATCAATCTAGAGAGATCTCGAAAGTAAATCATTATTCCGCCTCGTAGGGTTTTGAAGAAAAAAATTTTGTGTTCGACACATACGCGCTATCAATGATTCTCGGAATTTCCATTCCAATAATTTGATCATCTTTTTGTATGAAAGCCTAACGAGCTTCTTTACACTATGTGAAACATACTATTATCAAATTAGACACGCCTATAGCTAAAGGAACATACATCAAGCCATTAAGGAAGGGAGGCCAATGACCTTCACCTCCAACACATCGAACAAGGTCTTTTACTAGACCTTTTCTAGATTGAGTTGATGGAAGCCTTTTGTTAACGTAGTAAAAAATAAACCGAAATTCTTGAAATCACATCATCACCTCTTAAGCTTCTTCTTATTCAAGACTACAAGACTTGGCTAACGAAACCAAGTATCTTAAAGTGGTTACTTGATTACTGGTTGTGAATCAAGATCAAATTCCTTGTATATACAGTCCTTTCTCCCTCACTTACCAAATACTTGAACAAGAATAATCAACAAGGGAGAGGTTTAAGTATTAAAAGAGATTTTCCTCTGTGTACTCTTTTTGTACCGACCTTATAATCATGTCATTTGAGAACATGTATAGCTATTTTCCCCCACACCAATAACTAATGAGTTTTTTGAAGAATCTATCACTGCAAGCTGAATGATTGTGTAATGATATGTAAATCAACTACCAAATGTTATAACCTCCATGTAGGTTTTGTGAAAGATAAGTCACTTACGTGTGTGGATAGAAGTTCTTACAGTTTATGTGGTTTAGAAACAATGGCTTGCACTCCTATTAGAAAATGATTCATAGTTTGCTGACCATAACCATATTTAATATGAAAAAAACAAAATGTTTATTTAGAAGACAAACTCAAACAATTTGACTAAAGGGGACTAATGTTATTGCTCAAATTAGTCAAAAAAACCTTTTTACTTAAATTCAAATTGTACTTAAAAAAAGGAAGTGTGGGTCACTTACTAGTGTAATATCGGAGGGATCTGATATGAAGCGGATTTGAATGGTATTTTACTAAGTTTAGATTAATTATTATATTTTTACTATTCACTTTTTGATTCCCTATGAAGCATTGATCCAAGAAAACAAAAATTATAATACAAAATAATTCACGTGTAACACACGTGTGCACGTACCTACTAGTATAATAAAATAGTTCATAACTTGAATTTTATCCCTCTCACATTTTCCCCCCAAATCCATCTCATCCTACTTCATAGTCACCAATCATTCCTGTCAGATCCATTACCCACTATTTTTCTCTTAATTTTAGTAATGACCCTCCTCTCCGAACCAACCCATTTTTTATAAATCTCAGAGCATCACTTTGCACGTCATGATTTGAAACCTTTGGGTAGAACAAGGCCGCTCAATAGAAAGACCAGTTAAGTAGCTGCTTAGGGTCCAAAAAAAACAAAAGAGGCCCCAAATAATAATGTAATTATGTAGTCTTTAAGTGTAATTTAAATTGAACTAAAAAAAACTTGGTTTAAAATGCCAAACTAAAACAAGGGTCCAACTCACATCTCTCTCTCACTTTTTTCCATGGGTTTGAAAGTTCTAAAAATTAATTTTCCACACATGGATAAATTAAAATGGGTTTCTAATTGAGTTCACTTTCAATATTATATTAGAGTTTTCACATCTCTCATCTCCCTCTCGCTTTATAAAGCACCCAAAACACTTCTCTATAATTTTTGGTACCAAAATTCTAACCTAACTCCTTGTTTGATCATCAAAACCTTCGTCTTTGGGGGTAATTCTCAATCTTTATAAATATATATAAGTATCTATATTTGTTTAACCTTTAATTCAAAACCAAATTTTCCTAGTAACTTATCCATGAATTCCAAATTTTTAAAGAAAATTTAAAATTAAAGTAGCTTCCTAAAAATGTTTTGGTAAATTATCGAAGCTCTTTATTTAATTTTATTTAAATAGACCATTTTTTTTTATGATTGCAGGTAAAATATAAAAATTTTAGTTTTGGAACATATAAAAAAATCTATAATATAAAATATGACAGAATTCAATAAGTCTATTCGACAATCTCAAATAGACTCTTGCAACGGCTACCAACATTTTCCTTAAAACCATTCACATTGAGTTTTTCTCTACCCCAAATCAATCACTTCTCACTTATATTACATCGTATCTTCAGATACATGTTACTTCTAATATAAATATATTTCAGAATATAAAGTGTCATTTGGCTATAAAAAAATGTTGATACAACTTTTTGTCACACAATGCTCACACGTGGACAAATTAGATTGGTTTTCACATTGAGTTCACTCTCCATATTATCTTAGGAGGTTTTCACTCCTCTCGTCTCCCCCTCACTTTATTAAGCGCCCAAAGCGATTCTCTACAATACTTGGTACTAAAAACCCTAACCTAACTCTTCGTCCGATCATCAAAACCTTCGTCTCTTGGGGGACACTTCTTGATCTTTACGATTATATATTAGTATCTAACCCAAATTTCTCTAGCTACTGATCTTTGAATTCTAAATTTCTTAAAGAAAAAAATTGAAAATAAAGTAGCTTCCTAAAAGTGTTTTGGTAAAATATCGAAGCTCTTTATTTAATTTTATTTAAATAGACCTTATTGTTATATTTTTTGATTGAGGGTAAAATATAAAAATTAATTTTGAAACATAAAAAAAAATGTAAAGATATTTTAGGTACAATATACTACAAAGTGTCATCCCTCCAAAAAATATTGATACATCTTTTTGTCACGCAACGCTCACTTATCGATAAATTAAATTGGATTCTCAAATTGACTTCGCCCTTGTCACTCTATATCTATATAATAAAGTAGTTAAATTTTTTTGTCTTTAACTTTTCGCAGCTCAGATTGTTTGAGGATTATTGATCCGACGATTCTAATTAGATTTTCATTCATTTTAAAACTCTAAGACTCTCATTTCTAATATAACTCTTTTTTTCTCTCTATCTCATACACTCAACTCTCATACGTGTATATAACTCTCTCTCTCTCTCTCTATTTTCTCTCTGTTTATATACATAATAAAGTAATTTATAATTCAAATCTCAAAAGATAAACAAAATGACTTTTACTATTTGCGGTTAAGATCGCTTTAAATTTTACTTTAAAGTTAATATAACGACTAATATTAACACTCTAAATTTAATAGAAAAAATAGGCCCCTAAGGGTATATTTGGAGTGATTTTTTAAAAATACTTTTAGAAATTATTTCTCATAAATATATATTTTTTTTAAAATAATATTTGAAACCGCCCCACTACTACCTCTACCACCACCGCCACTGCCACCGCCACCGCCACCATGACCCCCACCCTCACTGTCGCCGCCGCTGCTGCCACTACCACTACCACCACCCTCCACCATCACCATCACCGTCACCATCGCCGCCGCCCTCGCCACCATCACCGCCACCACGGTCATTGCCACTCACCACAACCATCACTGTCTCCTACCACTACCACTGTCACCCACCACCTCTCACCTTCACTATAAATTGATACTTAAATTTTTTTATCTATTCTTGATGTTTGTGATTTGATTTTGGATATAAATACACATATGTTTATTATTTATCATTTTTTATTATTTTGTGCCTTCAGGCACAGACAATAACTAGTATATATATAGATGAGATAAAATGAAAGTATAATTAGGATTGTCAAGACAACCAATGTTATCTCATACTTTCTCTCTTAGGGCATCTCCAACCCTTACTCAAATTTAAAATTGAGTAAAAAAATTTAAAAAATTTGCTTCAACCCTTGACTCAAACTTATACCAAATCAAGGAAAACTCATTTTTTTACTCAAATAAATGGAGACTCAAATTTTTACTCAAATATTTAATGGTAAGATTTCACCATCTTTTAAAGATTCAATAATCATCTTTATTCCCTTTTAAATTTAGGTTTTCCCTCATTTAAATTTGGGTCTCTCATTCTTTAAATTTGAGTTTGTCCATTGAAGTCATTTATATCAAATCAAATTTTTTACTCAAATATTAATTTAAATTTGAGTGAAAGTTTGAGTCATAGTTGAAGATTCTCTTAGCATTATTTTTTTGTCTTGACAATCCTAATTGGACTTATTTACTCAAAATATTTTATGATTTTATAAATGAGAAAATATTTAAATATTAAAAAAAAATTATCAGGTTGTAGATATTCAAAGCCAAGCTAATCACCAATTAAAAAAATTCAAAGTTAAGCTAATCACCAATAAAAAATAACAAGTGATATCAATTGCACCAAAAAAAACTAAAAAATTTAAAGTCAAGTTAATTATCAATAGAAAAATATCAATGACCAATAAAAAAATAAGTGAAACCAATTACACAAAAAAAAAAACAATACTCTAAACCAACTAACAATTTTTTTTTCCTTTTTTACATCGTTTTTCCCTTACTAATGTTCATATTTTTTAAATAATTGAATAATACAAAATAGACACAAATGTCGATTAAATCAATTTTTTTTAAGTAGTGAAATATTTATTTTGTTGATTTAGTTTAATTGTAACATGATAATATTTCTATAGCACCCAAAAAGTTATAGTGACAGATAATTTAAATCAATTGTCCTTGCAACTACAAACAAATTCGTTGGATAACGTTATTTCAACTGGTTTTTTTTTCTATTTTTGAAAATTTTATTTGTAGTTCAATATGAACTAAACAACCTATTTATTAGATTTAGCAAGAGTTTGAAAAAATGAACACTCATTGAAAAGAAAAGATGCTATGAAGAAATATATGACATGATAATTTTGTAATGGTGTTAATTTAAGTTTATAGAGATTTTTGGATTGTGTTAATGTGATATAATTTTTTTCATTTCAATCCTTACATTTCTTTTATTTACGATATTTCTGGATGCCCCATTTGTTTGACAAATTTTTTGTGTTAGGGGTGCCTTCAGACACGAGTAATGACTAATTCGATTATAAAATGTCTAAACACTTCTCTACAATTCTTGGTACCAAAATCATAACCTAACTCCTCGTTTGATAATCAAAAACTTCGTCTTTGGGTGGGCAATTCATGATCTTTATGATTATATGTAAGTAATTATATCTGTTAATTCAAACCCAAATTTTCGTAGATGCTAACATTTGAATTCCAAGCTATTTAAAGAAAATTTGAAAATAATGTAGCATCCTAAAAATTTTTGGTAAAATATCGAAGCTCTTTATTTAATTTTATTTAAATAGACCATATTGTTATTTTTTTTTTAGGGTAAAATATAAAAATTTTAATTTTGAAACATATAAAAAAAATAAAGATATATTAGGGTATACAAAACTACAAAGTGTCATTTACTCTAAAAAATGTTAATACATCTTTTTGTCAAGCAATGATCATATGTCGACAAATTAAATTGGAATTTCAAATTGAGTTCACCCTCGTCCCTCCATAGTCTATTAGGTAGTTTTTACTCTTCTTGTCTTCCTCTCGCTTTATAAATTGTCCAAAATGCTCCTCTACGATTCTTGGTACCAAAATAATAATCTAACTCCTCGTCTGATCAGCGAAACTTTTGTCTCTGGGTGGGCAATTCTCGATATTTACACTTATATATAAGTATCTAAATATGTTTAACCTTAAATTCAAACCCAAATTTCTCAAGCTACTAATCCTTGAATTCTAAATTCTTTAAAGAAAAATTTTGAAAATAAAATAACTTCCTAATAAGTGTTTTGGGAAAATATTGAAGCTCTTCATCTAATTTTATTTAAATAGACCATATTGTTATTCTTTTTGATTGAGGGTAAAATATAAACATTTTAATTTGGGAACATATAAAAAAATATAAAGATATTTTATGGTACAAAAGACTACAAAGTGTCATTCACTTCAAAAAATATT
Organism: Ilex paraguariensis; assembly: GCA_963454935.2. NCBI lineage: Eukaryota > Viridiplantae > Streptophyta > Magnoliopsida > Aquifoliales > Aquifoliaceae > Ilex > Ilex paraguariensis. Next base: position 90,175 of record CAUOFW020001059.1, on the reverse strand, counting down.
AATCCATCTTTTTTGTTATGCAACGCTCACATGCAAAAAATTATGTTGATTTTTCAAATTGAATTCACTCTTGTCCCTCCATATTCCCTCCATATTCTGTTAGAAAATTTTCACTCGTATCATCTCCCTCTCATATTATATAGCGTCCAAAACACTTCTCTACAATTCTTGGTACCAAATTCCAAAACTAACTTCTCGTCCAATCATCAAAACTTTCGTCTTTGAGTGGGTAATTCTAGATCTTTACGATTGTATACAAGTATCAATATCCGTTTATATTTTAATTCAAACCCGAATTTCCCCTAACTATTGATATTTGAAATCTAAATTCCTTAAAAAAAATTTGAAAATAAAATAACTTCCTAACAATGTTTGATAAAATATGGAAACTCTTTATTTAATTTTATTTAAATAGATTATATTAATTTTTTTTAATTGAAGATAAAATATAAAAATTTTAATTTTTAGATATTTAAAAAAATTTAAAGATATTTTAGGTATAAAATAGTACAAAAGTGTCATTCGCTCTAAAAATTATTAATACATATTTTTGTCATGCAATGCTCACATGCAAACAAATTAGATTGGATTTCTAAAATGAGTTCATCCACGTAGGGATGACAATGAACCAAGTAAAAAATATCCTATTCGCTTTATTTGGACCGAGGATGGATCATACATATAAACAATGAGAGGACACGAGAATATTTGTATAAACTCGTGTAGGGATGAAAGCGGGGATGAACTAACACTTACCCTCGCCCCCGCCTCCGCCCCCACTTTATCCGTTATTATTATTATTATTATTATATATACATGTTGTTAGTGCTCCGATTGCGCCTTAGACCGGGACTGATCGGTAAATGCCCCTTACTCTTACTCTTCCAATACGAACTCAGGCTCGGGTTAGTCCCGCCTGTGTTGCTTGATGAAAGAAGCCGATCTGGGTGGTTCTCTTTGGATCACGATTTCAAAATGCCTGGATCGCTCATCCGGGTCGGGTCAAGCCTTTCTCCCAGTTCTCCCGATTGATTTGCCTTGTAAGCCCGCTAACTCCTACGCCATTCCCGGTTGACAAGAAGTCAAGCTCACCCAGGAGATAAGGCCAATAAACAACCCAAATTCCTGCCTTTAGTTCAGACGAACAGCTTTGATTGGATCCGATTTGGTAGATAGAGACGAAACTTGAACTGCCTGATTTACCGATGGCTCTTTAATGGCTGATTTGCCTGACTTTATTTCTTTATTCAGAGGGAACTAAAGGAGCCAGAGCCTTAGAAGAGAAGACTGGAAAGTCGAAGTCAGCCAACCGTGGTGAAAAGGCGGCAAACACGGATGAGAGGAACATCAATTCTCTCTTTCTTACTATTGTTCTCATGGACACGAGATCTTTCTCGGCCAATGAGTGTCAGAAGGTCTAGTAAGAATGTGTAGGGACTTGACTCAAGCAATAAGCCTTCTTTGGTTTCTGACAGTTTTGGCAGCTTGGTTTGGCTTACGTCGGACAGGACCTAATCGATCTCGTTACCAAATGTCCAACAAAGCTTACATATGGGTACGACTATAATAACTTTATACAAATCTACATATTATTGAATGATTTTTTTTTTTTAAAATTATTTTTTTTTTAATTTTTTTTTTATGATTTTGACTTGTAAAAGTGTAGATTTTTTTATTTTTATATTTTTTTTATGTTGGATTATGTTATATTATATTATGTTGTGTTGCATGATATTGCACTGGATTTACAAGTTGACAAACTTTTAATTATATTATGTTGAATTACTAGTTATTGCCCGTACTTGCAGACACAGAATAATAAAAAAAATTATCAATCATAAACATATTTGTATTCACACTCAAAATCAAATCACAAACATAGAAAAGAGAGAAAAACATTTAAATACCAGTTGTAATGACGATGAACAGTGGTATTAGTGGTGGGTAACAGTGATGGTGGTGGAAGATGGTAATGATATGTGGTGGGTGACGACGACAATGGTGATGGTGGCACCCGTGGATGACAACGATGATTGAGGGGTGGTGGGTTTTGGGTGACAACGATAATAATGGCAGCCATAGGTGACAATGGTGGTAGTAAACCACAGTGATGATAATGGCGGGTGACGGTGGGCGATGATGGTGGTGGGATAATAGTGGTAGTGGTAATAAATATGAGAATTAGATGATGGTGGTAGTGGAATGGTGACAGTGGACGACAGTAGTAGCAATTGATAGTGGTGGTGGTGGTGAGTGGCGGCAGTGGCGATAATGGTGGTAGGGTGACGCGTGGTGGCTATAGTGGTGATGGTTATAGAGGTTGAGGTTGGGGTTGGGCGAAGACAGTAGTGGTTGGGTGGCGACAGTGATGACAGTGTTGGTGATGGTGGGGCGATGACGATAGTGGTGGGGCAGCGGTGGTAATGACAGTGTTAGTAGTAGTGTTGATGGTGATAGAGGTGGTGGTGGGACTATGGGGGTGGGGGTGGTAGTGGTGGTGGTGAGACGATTCTAAATACTATTATTTTGAAGTATTTATAAGAAATATTTTTTAAAATCATCTCAAGCACACCATTAGGAGACCTGTTTTTTGTATTAAATTTGGGAAGTTAATATTAACTATTAAATTAACTTTAAAATAAAATTTAAAATTATTTGGACCGTCAAAAGTAAAAGTTATTTTATTTATCTTTTAAAATTTAAATTATATTATAATTTATTATATAGACGTTGTAGACAATATTTTAATTATATTATGTTTAAATTACAAACTTTTAATTATGTTATGATATTTTATAATTATGTTAAATTATTCAGAATGTTAAATTTATTTAAAATTTTGAATTATGTGGACTTGATCTTGAGCTTGGGGGTAAAGGGGGTAGGGGTGAAAATTACAAATTTACTCGCAAACAAAAAATAGAGATAAAAAATTATATCGTTAACAAAATGAATCGAAAATGAATAAAATCTTTGAGGATACGAAAATAAAAATTTCACCTCCGCCCCTGTTTCAGTCCGCACCATCCCAATAGACGTCTCTTCATATTCTAGTAGTCGAAAGTTAAAACGTACTTAGAAACAAAATCATAACCTAACTCTTTTTCTGATTATCACAACCTTCGTCTCTTCCAAGTGTTCGATCGTTGAAACCTAGAGTTTTGGATTTTGGAATAGATTTTAAAGGACGAAGCATTTGTGGCAGTGAAAGGAGAAGCCGTTTATAGCGATGAGTAGGTTTTTAGGGGGTTGTTCTTCAATTGAAGATTGAAGATCTTGGGTTTCGAAGTGGAATTTGAGTTCTTGGAGGTTTAGAGTACTGTATATATGATGGATATGGAACTCGTAGGAGATGTGACTTCACTGGACACTGAACTGTTGCAGCTTACAGAGGTATCTCCTTTCGCTCTTAAAACCAGCCCTCAACTAGCCGAGGAATTGTTTGCACAGTGGTTATCGCTTCCAGAAACCAGCCGACTGGTATTTGTCTCCACAACATAATCGATTCTAACATTTTGTTAAGGACACTAGCTTTTCAATACTGAGCAATTTCTCAATTTGTTTTCAAATAATCTCACCAGAGGCTTTACTTATTAAGTACCAGATGATCACAGAATATCCCTTTTAAAATAATGAATCGCGTACGGGTCAAAGAAATTAACACTTTTATGATGAATCGTGCATGTTTTTACCAGTTTGTTATGACAGCATGTTTTTAATTTTTAAAGATTTTTCATTCATAATAAATGCTGTTTTTTCAGAGAGACTGCTGCATTAAGTCTCTTCGGGCTTGAGAATCTAGAAGCAGTTTTTGGCTTCTAAATATGCTAGTTGAATGTTAGTGTCTATATACTTTTTGGGTGGGGCTATTCCCACCACACAAATATCCATTCCCATCATCCCATTTAATTTCTTATTATCAAATTACTAAATTCACGCCTTCTATACTCACCCATTGGTAAATAAATCTACCTCATGCTATATACACCCCTTTAATAAGTAAGTCTACCTTACATCTTTTCAAAATTAAGGTTTCATTCATTATTTCATCTCATACACTCACAAAAGTACTTTTTCAATATAAATTTCTCTAATAACATGCTAGGTATTACTTCTATATTTAATTATATGTTGATTTTATGTGTGCTGTTTGAATTTCCATTATTGTTATTGTGTTTTGATAACTTTGTCAAGTTGAATAATTTGATTTAGGGTTTATGTGTGTGTATGTATATTTGCATTCAAATTGTTTAAAATAGTGGCAATAAAGGCTATTTACAATATAATTTTTTTTTTCTTTGGCAAGCTTGTGTCGTTTGTGAATTAGAAATCTTGTTTCATTTTTTTTTTTCTGGTGACAAATTTTTTCTTTTGTTTTCTTATTTCTTTTGGGTTTTGACAAATTTTTATTTCTTGTTTTTTAAATTACTTATTAAAATGGTGTATATAGCATGAGATGGACTTAGGTACTATTGTGGTGGGTATATAAGGGGTGACCTTAGTAGTTTGTCAAAAAGAAACTAATGGGGGTGGGAATGGATATTTTTGAGGTGAGAATAGTCTCACCCAAACTGTTTTCACATCTTTATGTTTTTCCCTATTTCCTCATTATTTTCTTTGTGATTAATACAGTTTATCCATCTGGGATTGGATTCTTTTTGAACATGATTGCAGGTGAAATCCTTAATCCATGGTGCAAAGGCAGGTGCCTCTGGGATCTCTTCCACCTCAAATGTTTCTGGGTGTAATATGTTGCCTTCTGTATTTCCTGCTGGCTGTGCTCCTCCGCTTTCACCTAGAAGTGCTTCGAGTTCTCCACGTGCTATGCAACAGAGGTCTATCCCATCTTTAGGTCCTTCACTTAAAGTTGTCGGTGTACCTGTGCCAGAAGTCATACCGCAGGTTTGACTCACTTTTAGTGCCTTGCAGTAGTTGTACTATCTTTGTTTTGAACTTTTGCTTTCTTCTTTGCATGAGGATAACTTATATACCTATGTGCTTGCAGTTCTACTTCCAAAATGGTCGTCCACCACCAAAAGAACAAAGAAAACAATGTCTTAGTAGGATCAATGACCTTTTTAATGGTAATATTGATGGCTTGCAATCCCATGGTAAGATATATCCGTGCTCTGATTCTATAAAGATAGATTTTCTTTCATATTCCTTCTTGCCCGCTATTTGTTTCCAGAAATAATCCCTTTCATTTTGATTGGCAGAATTTAAATCTGTCACAAAAGAAGTATGTGAGCTCCCGTCATTTTTTTCTTCCATACTTTTTCAGAAGATTGACACCAACAATACGGGGATAGTAACCAGGTATGCAACTATAGGCATGAAGTCTTGTTTACTCGAGAGATCTGATAAAACAAAATCTAAAGGATCTTGAGTAAGAATCATTTCCTTGCAAATTGTTGAGCTCTCATAAGATGATTTCTTTATATGGTATCTAAGGAAATAGGATCTAAAGAATGCAGTTTTGTTTAACCATTGCTTGGCCAATTTATTCACGTCTCTCTCTCTCTCATGGAGCCACTTTCTGTTTCTCTTAACTCCATTGGCAAGCCATCAAGCAATATGCATTGCCTCCTCCCATAAAAAAACTATTTGCTAGAAAAGAAAGAATATTGATAAGTAACCCATTTGTTCTTGGAACTTACTGGTTACTATCTTGGTGAAGAATCAGTTTACCTCTTTGGTATCTTTCATGAATGTAAATACTTCCTGCGTAAGTTTCTCTAATCGGCCATTTGGTACTATTGTCTCTTATATAGATTTTAGCTTCAAATAAATTGATTATTTAGGTTAAGAATAAAAATTAACAACGAATATATTGATTTAACTCAACTCAACAAAGCTTTTGTCACAACTACTTGGGGTCGGCTACATGGATCCCTCTTCCTCCGTTAAATGACACACAATTCAAGGTTGCCGCAATGTTTTATATAATTTCCCGTTGATAGTGGTGAGGGACAGGTGTGGAATGAATAAATATCCATACCAGTTATCTAAAATTGTAATCATTGGAGTCTGCACTTTGGGTGCAGGCCTTAGCAAGTATGTACATGCATCAAACCACAATCAGGATCAGAGTCATGGTGCTGCTTTGCAGTTTCGTTAGCATTTGTTGTGAATTTAATGTTCTTATATGTTGTAGTCTTGTAGAAACAGTTGAACACATATTTTTTGAAGTTGGCATTAAGTTGATTTCTTGCTTAAAACTTCCCATGCAGATTTAGCAAGTCCATATCTGCTGCATGCCTTGAAAACACATTTCCCGCCCCATACCTAGGGGGTGCATTTTCTTGTTGTCCCATCGAGGAGTCAATTTATGGATGCATACATTTTCTTGAGGAACATGCAATTGTATCATTCTTATTTGTCCAACTCTTGAGTTTATTTTATCTCATTTTCTTTCCGTTTTAGTAAAAGATTTCAATGATCTGTATTGTGGGTATTTTTTCTCTTCACCACTCACGTGTATGTGCAATGATCAATTAATGGTTCAAATATTTTAATTCTTAACAGTGCTTGTATGGCAATCGAATAATTAGGGTCACCTAGGTTGATTTATATACTAGATGAGTCCCTCCACCCATTGTCAATTGATTTTGAATTAGATGCTCTAATATGATATTAGAGTTGGGCCTTGTGTGATCAGTGGACCAAGTCTCTTGCCCATTTGAATTTTTATATGCATAGTTATTTATTTGTTTGTTGACCCTACAGGCGAGCCTAGTTTCCACATGAGGGAGGGTATTAAGAGAAAGAACTTGTATACACGTCAAATAATTAGGATCAGGAAGGTTGGTTTATATGATTGAGGGCCCATTCCATTCATTGCCAATTGATTTTGAGTTAGATGCTCTAACAAATTCATTTGTGTAAAATTCTTTTGAATGTAGTGTAGATGCCACTTAGATAATTTGTGATGTCTCTCCCTCTCTCTTTGTTATGTTCGCTTGTTGGCACACATGCAATCAACCACTTGTTTTTCAATTTATTTTTCATTTTATATTGTTTTGTGAGTGAGTTTTGTTGAGGAGGCAGGTGTCATTTATGGATTTCACAGAATATTAGATGCTGCTGAGTGAGTCCGCAATGTACCATTAATGGCATGTTTGCTGTTTTTGTAGGGATGCATTCGTTGAATATTGGGTTGATGGAAACATGCTGACAATGGACATAGCAACACAAATATTTAATATTCTGAAGCAATCAGACTGCAAATACCTTACTCAGGTGTGTTCTCTGGTTCTTAGTGAATATTGATATGCGTAATCTCGTCAATTTCCTTTTTTTGTTTGGCCTTATGCATAATATCGATACAAACTGTAAGGGGATAATTTAGAATTCCTTACTCTGATATTTAAATTACCATAAATGTTGTCCGCCAATGGCTATTAAGTTATATCTTTCTGATCTGTAAACCTTGTACGCAGGCAGACTTCAAACCTGTTCTTCGAGAGCTTTTGGCTACCCATCCGGGATTGGAATTCTTGCAGAGTACACCTGAATTTCAGGAAAGATATGGTAAGCTTTTAAATGCAAGAGGAAAGAAAGCTCCTATTTGGGCATGAGCCCTAGTAAATTGACTTCTTGGAGACTTGAAACTCCAGTTTTTGGCTATTGAAAAATCAACCTTTTAATTTTCTGCTGAATGGACACTTTTGATCTGACCATCCACAGCCTTTTTTGTGGGTGCATTTCAGTGTGCTGGGTAGGATTTTGGTTTTTCCTCGGTGATTTAAAATCTTGACTGGAATAGCTGGTTAAATTGGTCAGTGAGTCACGCGGACGGCTCAATGGATTGGTTTAATCTTTGAAGGCAGGTGGATTTCTTATCCACCAGTTATGTCTTTTTACATCTTTCTATGAAATGAAAGTTTTGTTTCCTATTAAAAAAAAAAAAAATCTTTGAAGGCAGGTAAGAGCTAGAAGTGGAACTTATGTGATATTGTCATTGTGGATCCAACTGTGATGAATCAAGGTTGAGATTTTCATGAAACTTGACGTAGAGAGAGGCCTCAAATCACATCTTTAGTGCCATTTCAAAGGATTACTTAACATAAGCAGATCAAGTCTGTCTGTTCTGTTTATCTGATAATTACTAATGGTTTGTGCAGTTATGTTATGGTCAGATATAGTACTGGTGATTGTTTTTAAATTTGTCAAATGGCTCACAAACAAGTGCTGGAAACCACCAGTTATCTGCCAGTCGGGCTAATATCAAGAGAAGGCAGCTAGGGATACCTTCTGCCCACTAGTAAGCCCTTAAAATGAATCTTTGAGACCTTGGGGTAGTTTTTGGTGGAAATTTACTTCGAGGTTTCGTTTAATGTCTATAGAGAGAGTTGCTTAGCAAGACTCTTACCACATTGTTGATATTTGAACAATTATTTGGAACATTTACGTGAGTAGAGATTCTTGGAATGAGTTGAGGTAGCGTGGAAATATGCAACCTAAGAGCCCAACAAATCTATCAGATAGACACTGGATCAACTGATGAAGATTAAGGCAACTGCTGAAATGAGTGAAAACCCTTATTGGTTTTTATTGGGATCTGAACTAGTGTTTCAAACTTCTACAAAAGTACTAGAAGGGTTCAAGGTCCACAACAGTATGCTGCAATGTTGATTTCTTTTAAGATCACTCAGCGTGTTTTATTCAGAGAGTGGAAATTCTTGGAATTGGTGAATGTGCATTCCTTACTAAATCAAAACCTAGATATAGGATTTTGTTTACTTTCTTCAAGCCTTTTTTGCAATGTTATGCTCAGACTTCCGGAATTGAGATTTAGTTTGGGCTCTCTGCCACTTTAGGGTGGTGGGAATACAAAAACAAGTCTTTTCTCCCATGTGTTAAATGATACTTGTGCTGTGTCATCAAATGACCTTTTGGTGTTTCTTCAGGTTCATGGAAACTGGATTTCATGATTCAGTGGAGCTGTTGATATCACAAGATTGTTTAGCTATAGTTCACTTGGACTGTAGTTTCCTTTGGTGGAGGATGGTTCTCTTATTAATGTTAGTCATGGATCTCCATAACCATTTGTGAAGATGCCATCGTAGGTGGTCTTTTACTTCTGTTGCTAGATATTGTCTCTATGACAGCTGCAGTGGTTTCTGTCGAACAAAAGTACAATGACGAGGGTGCTGTTGTTTCAGAAAAATATGACACATGGCAGTTAATGAAGTATTTCTTGTTATTTACGTGGATGATTTTGCATCTTTTAGAGTTGACAGATATTAGTGTTGGTTAATTGTTTTGGTTACCTTTTTCAGCTAATTTGGATATTGTCATTTATTATGATTTTCCCTGTTTTAGTTTTTTACTCAATTTGGTGGACACTAGATGTATTGATATGCATTGGACATGACCTTTTGTTTGATGTTACAGCTGAAACGGTCATATACAGAATGTTTTACTACATCAATAGATCTGGAAATGGCCATCTGACCCTCAAGGAGCTGAAACGTGGAAACCTGACTGCAGCAATGCAACACGCTGATGAGGAAGAGGACATTAACAAAGTTTTTAGGTATTGAAAACCAATCTTAAAACTGGCTTAAATGGTTGTTAGAACTTTGAGCAGTTTTATCTATGCAAACTCTCCCACCAATGGAGAAGCTTGCTTCTATTAAGTTGTCTGTTTTTTTATCACAATTTTGTCTGTTCATTTCGTCATATTAGAGATTGTCCACATTGGTACAATAACACCTCCTAAATTAGTATACAAGCCTTTCCCTAAACATTTAGGCTACTATCTACAAGCCTACATGTGATTGAGGATTGCATGTGCCGGGGAGTATTAGAGCTGCTCCCACATTGATAAACTAATACATTCTAAACTAGCGATGAATGTTGAGGCCTCTCCACCTATTGTCAATTAGTTTTGGGCTTGAGTTGGATGATTGAACAAGTCCTAGCATTAGTATAATTTACATGTTGTGTATTATGTTTCTGAAACCTGTAAACCCTGTGTGTAGACTTGCCTGAGTTGACTGACCTTTTGACTGTTTGTTTTGAGCTAAATTTTGAAGTTAGCTCACCACATTCCACTGATGTGTCTTATCAAAACATTCCAATGATGTGAAGTAACACTGGGAATTCGACCAAACAGTGATCTTGCATCGGGCACCTTGCATATAAGGTTTTCATTTCTGGTCATGAGTTGTGTGAAATATCAAAGGTTAGGTCTATGTATACTGAAGTAGCAGGCACATAGCCAAATAATGCCCAATGTTAAGTCTCAATCCAGAAAAAACTTTGTTGCACTTTGCATTACTGTACTGAAAAAATGGCCTTTTTAAATTTCATTATGTATTATAAATGGCATATAATTGTATTGTGTATATCTTTTTTACCAACATATTGAGGTGTATTGATTGGTAACTGCACTTAATAGCATGAAGAAGGGTCCAACTACCTCACCTCCTTTTTCCACTAATGAAAATAAGACACGTGTAAAGTTGCGCTATTTTTCCACTGGAAAATGTCCTCCTTTTGCTATTTTTATGATCAATGGTCACAAATAAATCAAAACAAGATCAATGGCTAAAATTCATTTTCCGGCATGGTACCTAATGCATTTGTGCGCTGACCATAATGGATTGAAATCATATAGTTGTCTTTTCCTTTACCTGCAGGTACTTTTCATATGAGCACTTCTATGTCATATACTGCAAATTTTGGGAACTGGATACAGACCATGATTTCCTGATCGACAAGGACAACCTCATCAAATATGGTAATCATGCTCTTACCTTCAGGATTGTTGACCGTATATTTTCACAGGTTTGTTTTAATTTTTCAAATTATAATAATACAAAGCAATGTATCATATTGACTATTGAGCCAACATCTTTTGTAGTAGGACATTCATACTAATTGTTTATGATCCATTGATTTCACATACATATGTCTCAATATCTCTCAGGTTCCAAGAAAGTTTACTAGCAACGTTGAAGGGAAGATGGATTATGAAGATTTTGTTTATTTCATGCTCGCAGAGGAGGACAAATCATCTGAGCCTAGTCTTGAGTACTGGTATTCTTTGTACTTTTCTGGCTATTGGTCACCGATTAATAAATCTCTTGACACATTATTCGAACTGTGTTTCTTTTTTGTTTTACAAGCGCAAGGACAGTGTTGATATGCATTTCATTTAATCTATATGGTGAAACTAGGGTTTAATTAGATATATGCCTGCCCTCTGGCCTTATTTGCATAATTGGCTGCTCTTGACTTGAGCCTGTGCTGACACTGGACATTCAAGCTTTGCAATCGTACCTGTGAAATGGAAGATTAAGATAAGTGATATGAAGATATTGAAAATCAGTGACCTTGTAAATTACTCATTTTCATTTTTTAGGTACAAATGACTCAATTTATTCACAATGCTTAAAGCATCACGTTGACGATCAGTGTGACATGACATGTTTTTACCTATGGGATGTGTATTGCAAGTTCATGTCAATTTCATTTGTTTTACATTTCAAAATGGGTATTGGTTAGATGTCCATACCTTACCATGGCTGCCAGTGCTAAGCTGGATTTTATGTTAAAGGATATATTTTAGTTAGGATGCATGGATATAACTATGGGATACGAATATGATACGATACAAATATAGTGATATGACAAAATCTAAAAATTTTGGATACAAATACGCCTATGATGCATCTATAATAAAATGTATTTTATATTTTTACTATTATTCGACAACTTGATAATTATAATAATAAATACTTTAAAAAGAATACAAAAAATTAATAACTTTTACTTTCAAACTTGTAAAATCGAAGCCATTGCGCACCTCCTCCTTCTTCAGCCTTGGTTTATTCTTTTTCTTCTTCGGCTTCTTCCTCTTCTCCTCGACAGCTGCACCAGTCGTTCCCTCTCAGTGCTCTGTGTGTGTGTGAAATGATCGAACGAGCTGCACCAGTACTTAAAGAAACACTTATCTTCAAAGTCGTGTGCATTTTTTGTGTGTTGCTTTATAGGTGAATCCAAGAGAAAAAGACAATGGTTAAAATCAATAATTATATATTGCTATGTTTATGCACTTTTCTTATCCGAAACATGCATTGTGGATACGTATTGGTGAAGTATCCAACGTCGACCTTAATGAAGTAACCATACTTCATAGTATATTAGGCATGTTTTAACCTCAATGGTTCATGTATACTGTAATTACCGGGCATCTAGGCATTTCCCGGAGTTCTGTACTAGAATGTGGCAGTCGATAAAGCCTAACTTTTATTGCTATCATAACTAATTGTTCAGTGACAATTGTGCTGCACTCATTGTGTGAGTTTCTTTGGTTTTTAGGTTTAAGTGCATAGATTTGGATGGAAATGGGGTGCTCACAGCAAATGAGATGCAGTTTTTTTATGAGGAACAATTGCATCGAATGGAATGCATGTCCCAAGAAGCAGTGCTGTTTAAGGATATCTTGTGTCAGATAGTTGACATGATTTCACCAGAGGTCACATCTTGTTCCAGAATGATTTCTTTAGTTGCAATATTTTGATTTCCAGTAACATCGTATTTTTTTTTGCAGAGGGAAGATTGCATCACATTACATGACTTGAAAGGATGCAAGCTATCTGGGAATGTTTTCAATATTCTTTTCAACCTTAGTAAGTTTATGGGTTTCGAATCTCGTGACCCATTTCTCATCCGCCAGGTACGTTAAACATTTTATTGGTGATTCTAGATGTTGCATCGTTGCATATCAAGATATGCAATGCTGATAGTTTACTTCTCGGGCTTTGTACCGGCCTAATTGGCATCTCTGGTGCAAGTAGGAACGGGAGGATCCAACTTTGACAGAGTGGGACCAATTTGCCCACAGGGAATATATTAGGCTCTCAATGGAAGAAGACGGTGAAGATGTATCAAATGGAAGTGTCGAGGTTTGGGATGAATCACATGAGGCACCCTTTTGAGTTTAATGAGGTTAGTTTTGTATGAAGGCTTGATACGAGTCATCAGGTTTACCAGCATTGCATACCTTCAAGTAAATTATAAGTTTATGGTTTTTCTATAGGATATGTGTATATGCAAGTAGAATTTGTCTTTGCGCTCTTTGTAGCAGCCCTGCTACTGCAATTGATAGTCATGTTCTGTCACGGTTGACTAAATTTTCTGAATTTATGTTCCGGTTCGCCTACTGTGTCTCTCCAGCTGCTTATGGAGTGCTCACGATGCTACCTTGAGCTTGGGCATTGAATGAAGAGGATACTATCATCTCCCAAAAATGCTCTTTGAATTAAATTCATCATGCACTGCGAACCTTGCCTGGCCATTCAGTTCTGATGCACAATTGTCGGGATGCTATCTACCATTCAGTTGTGAAATGATGGTGAGCTGCCTCTGGAGTACCAAGTGAAAGCCTTCAATTGGGAACGCCGGTTGCTTTGCAGAGTAAGGGTGATTGCCATTTCTGTTGCTTAGATTACATATCCTGTGTTATTTTATCCTTTTCCCCTTCCAATTTATGTACACTAGTTTTGTGTTCTATTTTTGGTTTCCTTGGAGAGAAAAGAGAAGAGAGAGAAATATTCTTACAGTTTGTTTGTTGTGAAATGATGATAAAAAATACAAAATATTGGAAAAGTTTACTATATAATCCATAGGATGCTTGACAGCATTCTGAATTTGTTACTCCCGCTCATTGATTGCGGCTCAAATAAACCATAGAACTTACTGGAAAAATTACACTTAGATTTTTTGAAATTTGTTACTTAATTACTTAGATTTTCATGGATGTTTGTACGTGTAACACGTAATAGTGTTATCAAAATCGGACCAGATCGGCCTGTTAATTGGTACCTAAAATAGTCCGGTTATATAGTTAGACTGCATAAGGAAGAAAATCGCTTAAAAACCATTGAATCAGCCGATTTTGGACCAAAACCGTGAACTTTACAATTGGAATTGCAAATCTAATATAAAAAAAAAAAATCCCTTTATTGGGGCCATTTTGCCCTAAATCAAATTTACCCCATTTTCGCACTGAGCAGCTCAGGCAATCACTCAGGCCGCCACTCAACTCTCAGGTGAGGAACAGAAAGCCATGGAAGCTCGAACTCTCACTGAAACGACGTGAAGGTTCAGCTCGATCTGAAATTTGCCCTAATTTCTCTGCGTGAACCCTTGGCCTAGAGGTTGGAAATTCACAACCAAACCACTAGACCAAGGAATTAGGGCTGAAAGTTGAAGAGATCCCGAAGATGGTGTGTGGGTGTTGAGGGAGCCGGGTTTGGTGAATTACAGAGATATAGAGAGAAGCAAAAAGTTTAAAAAAAAAAAAAAGGGAAGAAGACTTGATGTTTAACGTGACAGACACGTGATGTTCAATGACCGCACATTGGCACATTTGCTTAATGTTTATACTTTGTTGATTAAATTGATAAAATTTAAATTTTAAGAACCAAAATATAATAGGAGATAAATCTCATTCGCTTAATGTTTATTGTTGATTAAATTGATAAAATTCAAATTTTAAGGACCAAAATGTAATAGGTGATAAATCTCATGGACTATTGGTACAATTTACCTAGTATTTTATAAAATTTATATTTTTTATTTTTTTTATTATATGACCGGTTTGATTAGTTGACCTAACGGTTGAACCAATAAATCATTGACCCGGTCCTTTGATAGGTTCGATGACTGGTCCGGTTCTTGTAACATTGACATGTAGATTCCTACCATTAATAAATTACACATAGATTCTTTGTAGTTTATAGGCGTATGACACTTAAAACTCTCAAATTTAAAATATTTCACTTATATTAAAAATATTCTAATTAAAGATAGGATATTAAATATTTTAAATTTTATAACTAAAATTCATATTCTATTATGTTATTTATTGAAATAAAATCAAAAATAAAAATTCAAAGTTTTCTTAAAAAAAAAATCATAATTAGTAATATTGATGTCAAAATTTGGAAGACCTGTACGTCAGTTTGTTAGGCTTCGATCACCTAAAAAAAACGTTGGAGATCAAATTAGAACTTTGAAAATCGACTCTTCGATGCCTGAGTCAGTAAGTGACTTAAAGATATGAACCGCGTATAGTAATCAGTATAAATATATCAAAGAATTAAATTCAAAACTCATTTGTATACAATTATACCATCTATTAGAATAAAACTAAAAAATCAAATAAGGGGTCAAATTGTAATGGACACAATTTCTTCTATTTTTAATTGGGGTAATTTTGTCATTTAATAAGTTCTGTAAGTTTTATAACTAATAAGGGTTTTAAGTATAATATTTTAAATTTGAGAGGTTCAACTGTTACACGTTTATAAATTTCAGGAGGTCTAGTGTAGGTATGATTTACTAACGGACATCAACGATTAGGATCTAAGTGTTACGTGTGTATAAACCTTAGAGATTTGTATGTAATATTTCAAATGTCATGGATTTAAGTAATTAAATGATAAATTTTTGAAAGTTTGAGTATAATTTTCCCAAACTAGTATCTTGTCTTAGCAACAGTATTATTAGACAATATCTCTGCTTTCTTCCCCTGCCTTGAAATATATATTAATTACCATTACGGCAGGGCCTCTGGCCCAAAGCTATCCCACATCGGATAGTTTCAGGTGTGTGTGCGCGTTTATAAGTCTTTTTTGGCCCTAACTCTGTTAGAGTCGGGGGTTAGGATTTGATATATATATATATATATATATATATATATATATATATATATATATATATATATATATATATATATATAAACAAATATATATATATTCTAATCAAAAATAGAATATCAAATATTTTAAATTTTATAACTAAAATTCATGTTTTATTGTATCGTTTATTAAAATAAAATTAAAAATAAAAATTTAATTTTTTTCTTAAAAAATTGTAATTAGTATACAATTATATTATCTATTGGAATAAAACTAAAAAAATTAAACAAGGGATCTAAGTCATTCATAATAGAATATGAATTTTATAACTAAAATGCATATTCTATTATGTCATTTATCATAAAATTGAAAATAAATATCTAATTTTTTCTGAAAAATTACAATTAGAATGCAATTATACTATATATTGAAATAAAACTAAAAAATTAAATAAGGGGTCAAACTATAATGAATACAATATCTTCTAACTTTAATTTGGGTAATTTGGTAGTTTAATTTAGTTGTTTAAACGACCAAATTAAATTTTAATGGATAATTTAATTGTATACTAATTATAATTTTTAAGAAAAAAATTTATTTTTTATTTTATTTCAATAAATATCATAATAGAATATAAATTTTAATTATAAAATATAAAATATTTGATATTCTAGCATTAATTGAAGTATTTTTGTTCTAAATATAATATTTTAAACTTAAAAAGTGGAAATATTATACACCTACAATTCAGGGGTTGTCGATATAATTCTCCCTATAATTTTTTAAACTCCAAAGGTAGCCCTTGACATCTGTTTAAAATATAGGGCGTTGTCATTGTTATTCTCCCATTCTGAAAAACGAAAAACTCCTCCAAAAATAAAATAATATTTTTTTTGGCTAAGTAAAAATAAAATAATATTGGAAATATGAAAAATTCAAGGATAAATTATACTCAGACCCACTAATATTTAATTTTATTATACGGACACCCCTCACATTTAAATAACACCGAGACAAAGACATATAAACCGCTGGGAGCTTGGACCGCCGACCGTTAAAAACTAATAAGCACACATTTCTCCTGTAGTTTTATATATAGAGAGAGAGTCATCTTGTTTTTGGAAAGAGAGTTCGTAGGCGATCATCTCTTTCTCCACTATTCAGTCTTTTTTCTCAATTAAACCCTACAAATTTCCCGATTCACCGAATATTTGGTTGCTTATTAATCTCTCCGTTGCGGCATCGTTAATTCATTCTTTCTTCATTTTGGGTTAATCTTCAGAATTCCTTAGAGTAAAGGTACAAAATCTCTCTCTCTCTCTCTCTCTCACGCGCACACACACACACACACATTGCAAATAGATTGGGAGAATGTGATTATATTCGCTTTCTTCAGCTGCTCAACTTACAGTGGTCTTGATTGTTTCTTTGTTCTTTCGTTGTTTTTTTTAATGAATTAATGGTGGAACGGGATATTTGGTAGTTTCAATCACAATTTTGTATAAATGGGAAAGTTTGCGGATTAGTTATACTAGCTAGTGTTGGTTGCCAATGAGATGTTAGTTGGGTCGTTTGAGATTCTGATTTTGTTGTGGTTTCAATTGGGATATGCAGATTGTTGAGTGGTGAAGCATAGCTTGGGAACCAGAGGCTGCTTGATGTTCACAAGAGATGGACAAACTTTGTCTCTTTGCGCGCGAGAAAGTTTGTATGTCATTGACTTCTTGAAATCTTTGAAACTCAATGCATAGGGTTCAATTATGCTGTATATGTTGACAGTGAGTTGCTAATAGGGTGCTTCTTCTGGTGGAGCAGTAGGGACTCCTATGAGTGAGGAGGTGGATGCCTATTATCCGGTTAAACCAGAATGCCAAGCCGACATTCCCAAGATCCGTTTTAAGGCCAGGGTGCGTGAACATGTTTTTCTCCCCAGTTGTGCTTAGTATTTGTTTCATTCTTGATTTCTCAGACACCCATTTTTTAAGGGATGAATGCTTTTGTATTTTATTTAATCCTTTGTTACACCTCCAATTTCATTTAACATACATCCCTGCTAATGAAGGGATACTTTTAGCTAAATTTTTTGAATCAATCTCTGATTGTGTGTATAGATATGAGGGTAAGATCTCTGTTGGTTGGAAACTTCCTGTTTGGTTGCATCTATTTTTCCAGTGAGATCAAGGCATGCTAAGAGTTCGAACCATAACTTGTTGATCGTCTTTCTTGCTAAATGATGTGTTTTATTTGTTACCTGCATATCGTACACTTTTGCAGTACCATTATGACAAAATTATAAGAAATTTTGCTCTCCAAGTGCTTAATGGTCCTTGTATATTTTCTTTTCATAGGTGGGAAAAACTTTAAGTGCAAGAAGATGGAATGCTGCAATCTCTCAAGATGGTCATTTGGATATTGCAGGTGTGCTCAGGAGGATACAAAGAGGGGTAAAGCCTTTTGTTGTTACTCATGTACCAACCCACATATCTACATGTTTGGATGTGAATGCCGATCATCTTTCGCTTGATCATCGCCATCCTATGTACATGCCTATGTAATGCACAGGCATGGATAATATCTTTTCCTTGATCATCAATTCATCATTATCTCGTGGCATGGCTTTTTGAATCATTGTATATCTTGCTCATGGCGTCATATTATCCCCAGTATATTCACAATTCGAACAGGACAAAGTGTTGATTATGTTCTATTTGTGATTTTTGGTTACACTTGTGCTTCAGGTGTATCTTTCATGATCCATATTTTACTAATGTTGACAACCCGTTGAAATCTGAAACTGTTACTAAAATAAAGGAAACTAAAATCTTATATGTGTATTAATTTGGAAGTAAGCATTAAAGTGTCTCAAAAGTATCTCAGCTACCATCAGGTTTGAAATTCTTAAATACCAAAAAAAATCTTGCGAAACTTATCGTAGTGGGATTGAAAGCAACTTAATAAAGAAATGGATGAAACTGTTAGTGTGATGCAGGTCAAACCTACTTATCATATTTTATTGGGGCAAAATAACTAATACTAAGGTGGCGAGGTCTAAAATGTTATTTTCTTGCTCTATTTGGGCATATTATCATTTATCTGACACACACAAAAGCTTCATAAGCTTGACCCACTATTGATTTAGAAGTTGAAAAATCATCCACAATGACTCTTTTGCAGAGCTTGGTTTTATTGGGCATCCATGGTGTAAGTGGAAATTAGACAAGACGTTAAGCTTATGGCTTTAGCAAGTTTGTAATCATAACTTACGGATTTTTCCTTTCTTCCATCTCTTACTCTTTGGAGGCTTTGTTCTTGATAACGGGTCTCAAAATCTTTATCAGCTACATAAAAAATACTTGTGCATGTTAGCAATTGATGGCATTGTTCTTGGTTCACTTATTGACAAAAGAGTAGTTATATTTCGTCAAACTAGAAGAATTGCTGTCTAGCTAAACATTTGTAATTTAATCAAATACAAATGTATATTGCGTAATTGATGTTTATTTTTTATTCTTGCTAGGGCATTCATCCTTCAATCAAAGGTGCAGTCTGGGAGTTCTTGTTGGGTTGTTTTGATCCCAACAGCACCGTCCAGGAAAGAAATGAGATCAGGGAACGGCGGAGGTAGTGTTTTCTTTCTTTATGATTCCACATGAATGCCACCTCATTTTACATGAATATGAGGTTGTTTACACGTGTACATCATGAGAATGTGGACATATAGATTCTTTTAATTTATTTTGTATTTAGACATGTTGACTGAAAACATCGATTTATACTCTTAGGAAGCAGTATGCCACATGGAAAGCTGAATGTCAAAAGATGGTACCTGTTATTGGTAGTGGAAAGCTTATTACGGCAGCCATAGTAACTGATGATGGCCAACCAACAGAAGACCTATCGGCCAACAGTGATTCACAAGATAGCAATATTGCCATTGCCAATAATGATACTGTATTAGACAAAAAAGTGACTCAGTGGAAGCTGATCTTGCATCAAATTGGTTTGTACTTGGTGCATAACTTGTTTTACATAATTTTTTAAAAGCTTCTTGCTTGCTATTTTTTTGGTTGTGGTGCCTAATTTTGAAGCCTCTTTTTCTTATCGTTTGCCATATCAGTGTCTGGTTAAAGTTCATCAGACATTGTAATGAGGATTGCAGGAAATGTTTCACCTTAACTTGCGTTGGCTGCCTTTGTAAAGCATCATGAGAAATTGAATTGCGACGCGTTCTCAATGTTTTAGACAACATAAAAATTCTAAACTAGGGATCTACTTGTTTATAGGATGGAACATGGGTGTGGATACTCGTATAATATCAGGATCAGAAATGGTTCTAAGCTTGTGTGCATGCACAATTATGTACTGCTATGTTCCCCAAAAAAGTGTAAATGTCACTTGGTTGGGTGATCATCAACCTTTGAGGGTTGGCCTTGACGCGATGGTAAGACTAATGATATGTAAAATATGAAAGATGATGGCTTATTATTGGTCATATTTTGTATTATCTTGTAATTAACATTTTCAAGATAACAGAGTCCTAACAATTGACCCGCTGTTAGCTTGGTGGTGTCATTTGCCGTCCCTTAAACGCTATTTGCAGATTTTAAAACTTGGTTGGGCATTGTGGTGGTTGTGCTTAATCTTTGTTCAAAGAAATTTAAAAATTAAACAATATTTTAGTACCAAACATATATCTGCATCATATATGGAAGGCCGACTTGAGTACCCAGGTTTGCGTTTGTTTCATTCTTCCCATTATAAGCGTGCCACTTCTTCATTTTTTTTCCCATTTTTCTTTTTCTTTTTAAGGAAAGTAAGCTAAAATATGATTCTTTACTAATTTAAAATTTCCCTCCTCATCCATTACTGTTATTCTTATGAAATTCAGTACGCTAATATTCTTACGATAGGCAAAGGTTAGAAATGACTATTTCAATTTGATGGGAAATGGCAAAAGATGTGGTAAGGTAATAGCAAGCGAATAGTGTGTCATGCCTCCGGCTTCTACATTTGCACATAATGTATCTTTTTCACACTAATTCTTGTACACCTTAAACAACTGGTGAAATATGCACTGTAGGTTTGGATGTTGTACGCACCGATCGTGCTCTTGTCTTCTATGAGCATGAAGTTAATCAAGCAAAACTGTGGGATGTTCTTGCCATATATGCTTGGGTGGACAAGGATATTGGTTATGTTCAAGGTGAAATACTTCAAATTTAGTGTTAACGCTATTCAAACAAGGACGGTTCAATAAATTGATCATGGTTTTTATAATACTTTTTTTGAGCAGGAATGAGTGATATTTGCTCTCCAATGGTTATTCTTCTAGAAAATGAAGCTGATGCATTTTGGTGCTTTGAGCATGCAATGCGTAGATTGGTAAAGCTCCGTTTTCGTACATAAAATATTTAGTCCAGTTGCCTGCTTTATTTTTGTTATTGTCGAGGTGTTTAGTCCAGCTCCGTTTTTATTTTTGCTTTCTGCTAGGCGTTTATATGTTTAATGATACATAGTGATTACCACTAGCGGGCTTCCAGTCTTTTGCAAATACGGGGATGCATCGACATCCCTGGCTTTTTAGTACCATATCAGGTATACCAGCACCATTGCATTGCTGTATCTGGACACAGGAGAACAGATTGGAGATGCATTAACATCCCTGGCTTTTTAGTATGATTTCAGGCATGCCAGCACCATTGCATTGATGGGGTAAGGACCTAGGAGCATGGTTTGTTAAGATTGGAAAACTTGTCAACATATAATCTAATCGAAACCCGTAGTGGTGGGAGCTCGTCCACTGGGATTCCCTTTTTAATTAAAGGAATTATGTATTAGCGGGTTTACAAGTTTAAGAAACGGTATAAACTTATTTTAGTTGGTATTGTTATCCAATAATTGCATTTTTATAGAGACGAGTAATTAAACTGTTAAATTTTGTTTAATACTGGGAAGAAAAAGTCTCAAAATTTTCCAACCTTTGCTTCTATATTTCTTTCCTTTTTGGGTTACCCTTATGTTTGAGTAGCACTATAGAGCTTGGGTCATGCACATACTGAATATCTTGCCTACAATTTTTGACATTATCTTTTTGTATCAGGCACATTGCTGCATATTTTCTGGGGGTAGAATCCTGTTCTTTTAGATAAATATTCTCATTGAACTAGGCTTAGCTAGTCATCATGTGACGATAGAATCCAGCATATGTCTATGAGCCTATGAGTGGCTATGATGATGGTTTTGACTCCATTTCCACTTCTAGTCACTTCTCTTGATTGAATGTGGCTCTGCAAATCAAGATGCTTCTAGCCTTCTAGGCAAAGAATTTGGGCATCTATTAATTCTAGTTCTTAGGATTTGACTGAGGATGTAGCTTTACAAAGAGCCAACCAGAGAAGTTGAATAGTTGTTGTGAACATTAAGTGGTTGGGAGTGTAAATAATTTCTTAACACTTATATTGCAATTCAAACAGGAATTAGATGGTCATCCACTGATTCATTTATCACACTATTTATTTTGCATAAAAAGTCATGGATTAGCTTGAAGAGGATTGCTTTTGTTTTTTATTTAATATTATGGAAGATCTAAAAAATTAACTATGATCCAATTGTAGAAATGGACCCACATAGGGTAGTATTAATGCTGCATTCTCCAATTGCTCGATAGCACTTAGCTGAGTTGTTTGCAAACAAAACCCCTGATTTCACATTTTGTTTTTCCCTTATCAGGTGCTTAACAAATTTTTTTTTCTTTCTTCCTTTTAGACCAATAGAGGCATTCCTGAAACTTTATAGGTTTTCCTTGGTCTACTTGTGTTGGTGCTTGGGTCTTATTCTACTTAGTATATATATTGACGTCATGCAAATATCTTGCATCAACCTAGTTTGTTATTTAGAGTTGTTTCATCTGATGTATTTGTATTTCATCCGAGTTTTTTATGTAGTTTGTATACATTTCTCATATCAATGCTTATGACTGTTCTTGACATATCCCCACTTTTGTTTGAGAAGAGGGAAAATTTCAGGTGTACTAGAAGTTCTATGGGGGTGCAATCTCAATTGAATATCCTTTCACAAATTATTAAAGTTGTTGATCCTAAGCTTCATCAACACCTTGGTATGAATTACTCATCCTATTTAGAAGTTTCTAGTTTTTGTTGTGGTTGGGGTTTTAGCATCATGGATTTTACTCATAGTTTCACTATCATGAATTCAATTTGTTTGGGAGTATCATGAGGAGATCACTCACTCCATATTTAATATTAGCATCATGGATTTTTACTCATCCTCTCACTATCATGAATTTAATTTGTTTGGGAGTATCATGAGGAGATCACTTACTCCATTATTTAATATGTGATGAGGTGAAAGTGTTCTGTAATTATGAAATTGCAAGAAAATTTTTAGATCCTCTACGGCATTAGTTCTAGGACATTTCTGACCTATTTCTATAATTTTTTTTATTCAGGAAAGCACATTTGCATTTGATTTTATTTCCATTTTGGTCTTTTAGTTTGGGCAGTATTGTGAGAGTGGTGCTACCAGTTCTGATTGGCTCGCACATTTTTAGTTTAGACCCCAACCTATACTTGAACGAGGGATACTTTTACCACGATAACTACAATCTTAAGGCTATTTTTGAAGGATATGCTGCTACTGATTGCATTAATGACATGATTAGATTGAAATCTGATCATCAACAGTTTAGCTTGAGTGGTGCCCTCTGCCACCTCCAGTGGGGAAGTGCAAAGTTCAGCTCTTGGCTGGGATTTGTGTGTTCGTAAATTCTGATTTGTTAACAATATGATTGAACATGTCACTTGGCCATATTGGGTCATGTTGACATGGCCATGTCGAAGAATCAAATTTTGTGTTCTTTTGGCTAAAGTGCACTTCAGTTTTGACTACAAGCAGCAGAACTTGATGGAAAAGTTACGGTGTTCTTCAGTGAAAATGACATTGGCAATAGATTAAATGTCATTTTCCATTTATAGATGATTTTTTTTTTCCTCTTGTTCAGTGTTAAACCATTTAGATATGACGCAAAACTTCAGTTGTATTGACAAGATATGTATGATTGTGTGATTTACCAAGGTTGTTATTTACACAATTAATTTTCTCATTGTAGGTGAACATAGTTGCACATTATATTAACATTTATTCAAATATGTCTATCCAAGAGTGAAGCCTTTACCAAGGGGGTCAACTCTTTAATGGTTATACTTGTCTTTAAATTAGGTGCATGAAGAAAGTTACAACCCTGTGCATGTGCACAAGTGCTGCATGTGCGTGTTTCACAGACTAATGTCTCATATCTTCTATTTGACAGAGGATCTGGATGGTGGGGAGTATCTTTTTGCTTTTCGGATGCTGATGGTACTTTTCCGGAGAGAGTTCTCGTTTGTAGATGCACTGTATCTTTGGGAGGTAAGGAAGACCTCTTTGTCTTTGCTGGAGCTGTTATAGCAGAATGAGCTTACTGGGAGAGCTTTTGTATAGGTTTTGATAATTTTCAGTGCTATTCATTTAATGGAGGTTTTGTGCATCAGTGTTTGATACATCATACATAGAGGAGAGTCTTTTGACTTGTACTTTTAAGAGAAGGTTTTGTGCATCAGTGTTCGATACTTAGTGGGGAGTTTTTTGACTTGTAGCTTTAAGTTGATTGTTTATTGATAATTTTAGGTGATGTGGGCCATGGAATACAATCCAAACTTATTTGCATTATATGAGCTGTCGCATGACTCAAGTGCTGCTACATGTAAGAGTGACAAACTCACAATAGATAATAAGCTGCTAAAGCAATATGGCAAATTTGAGAGGACAAATGTGAAGACTGGATGGACGGACCAAAAAAGTGCTCTTGCTGTTTTTCTTGTTGCAAGTGTTCTTGAGACCAAGAATAAGCTACTTCTGAACGAGGCAAAGGGTCTAGATGATGTTGTCAAGGTCCTCTCTCTTCTCTCTCTGTGCGCGTGTGATATATATGCCGAACATGAACATCTACACTTCCCTAAATTTGAAGCTTGATCTATCCTTTCAGATATTGGGTGACATCACTGGGAATCTTGATGCCAAAAAAGCATTGGACAAGGCATTGAAGGTTCATAAAAAGTATCTAAGCAAGGCAAGCTTCATCTTCTGTTTCTTCTCTTTCTTTCTGCACACAAGGTTAGCGATGAGATTTTCAGATCACTTACTGGTTACTGTTTGTTATCACATGCAGGCCCAGAAATCATAGTAATGGTTTGGAAGGTCCAGCAGGCAGCAAGTGTTTTTTATTGAGGTTTCACTTATTTTCCTTGGTTCATATCCATTTTCTTGAAGATTTTTTTTTTCTTATTTGGGTGACATTATTTTTCCATTATTGATTTAAGTACCCGACTCTAAAAAATTGAGATAAGACTGAGTTGAGTTATCTTTCTGATTATGTATTGATGTTTCTTTTGTAAATAAGAGGGAATTTTGTTGTAAGATTTTGGGTTGAGCAGCATATGTCCTTCGATATTCTTTGGTATTACAGAGTTTTTCGACCTATAGTATTTTGACATGGGATCGAGAGTCTTTTTATTGTATTGTAACGTTACTTTTCAGTATTGTACTTCTTTTTCCAATCTAGTGAAAAAGGTGACATAGGTAAAGTTTTCTTATTTTATTATTTTTTTGCTATTTCATTATCAATGACTGTTCATAAATGGAATCAAAATCAATAGTTTTAGGAATCGTTTTTGTTAGGATCATATCATGTTTGAGTTTCCTTAAATATAATTGAATTTCCTACCTATTTTTATCCAACAAGTCTCCCCCAACGGCCATTCAGCAAAATAAACTGTCAGGCTTCATAAGAGTAGCCAAGCCTTAGCCAGAATTACTAATGCAAATGATTGAATTGCCATGTTCTCTTTTCTCTTGTCAGTTTTTTCTCAGTTTTTTTTTTTTTTTTTTTAACAAATTTATTTTGTCAAAGTATAGTTCTGTTGATATACCTCAAGAAGACGAGTCTTCTCTAACAAGACAACTAATTTAAATAATAAACTAACTCTAATAAGGTAATATCTTATTTGGACTAAGATTAATAAATAATTAATAATAAAATAACCAATTAATGAGAGCTTTAGTTAATTCTCATTAATCCTCGTAACATATGAACATCTATTTAGAAGATATGAAATTATAATAGTAATAAAAACTGCATGTAAGAAAATTTTGTTTGGAATTGATCAAAGACTAATTTATAAATCAAACATAGTGACGGATTTAATAGGTCAAGGATACAATAGTCAATGATATTATATTCTATCACCCTTCTCCATGAGTCCTACAGAAGTGTTTATGTATTATCCAAATACTAGAAAAGATAGGATATAACCATTAAATCTTAACCAGTCCAATGATATGTGGGTTTGTGTTGGATATGAAAAAGATATTTTTTTTAGATGAGTTTTTTGGGTTTGGTTATTTTTTTTTAGACTTAAACATGGTGACAGATTTAATAAGTTAGGGATAAAACAGGCAATGATATTATATTCTATCACCTTTCTCCATGAGTCCTGCAGAAATTGGGGTGTAACTTGGACGAGTTGGACAGTCAACCATAGTCCAACCTTAGGTATATAATCTTCAACCCTAACCCTAACCCTACCTCGGGTTGATGGACTCAACCTAAGCACTACCCGAGTTTAATTCGGGCGAGCTAGGATTGAATTCGGGTTAATAATTTCGGACTGATTCGGGTTACTTTACGGGCTGATTTCAGGTTAATGTTTTAAACTTGATACATATATTATATAATATTCAAATAATTTAACAACTAACAACTTCAATAAAGTTTTTAACATAAAAATCATAATATTAAGAACTCAATGCAACCACAACTATACAAAACATAAATAAACATAAAACCAGTTTAACAAAAATAAATAGAACACAAATATTGTTGCCAGATAGTGACTTATTATTTATTGATGACAATCAATCTCTTAAACAGGTATATTTCTAATTCAAAATTCAACCATATTCATAAACACAAATGCGATATGCATAAAAAGCAACATCTTTGCATAAACACAATTGTCATACGCATAAAAAGCATAAACACAAATGCCATATAAAACTTTTTGTTTTGACTTGAGTTGAAATTAATCTAGTTTAAAATTATATTTATATAATATTAATTCGGGTTGAACCCGATTCTAATATTCGGGTTCAACCAGTGAACCTCAGTGGATTCAACCAAAGGCCTGTCCAAATTAAATTCGAGTTAAAGTTTTTTAATCCAAAACCAACCCAAGTATTAAAAATACTAGTCTAACCCTTAATTTTTTCAGGTTGGGCTAGGGTTGAAATCGAATTACCCAACCCAATTTGCACCCCTATGCAGAAGTGTTTATGTATTATCCAAACACTAGAAAAGATAGGATATAGTCATTAAATCCTAACCAGTCCAATGATAAGTGGATTTGAGTTGGATATGAAAAAGAAATTTTTTTTAGATCAGTTTTTTGGGTGTGATTATATTTTTTTAGACTTATTTGAGAAGAAGTGTATTGATAAGTTTTTTTTTTCTATTAAGTTTATTTTTAGTAAAACATCTTGTTATTAAGTACAAAATTTAGATGACCTTTTATTTATATTATTTGTTTATCCTTCCTTAAATCATATATAATTGATTAACAATTTATTTTCTAATCAGATATATAAAGATTTGATTAGATTTTATCATTCATTTGAATTTTGAACATGTGTTATTATTTTCTTGGTAGAATAATAATATGCCAAACAGGGCCATGGCTATCTTGGTAAAATAGAGTTAGTTTTTAGTTAAGCTTGTCACCCTGGTTCCCTTTTATTCATATGGAGATACAAAGAAAATCCTACATTGTGCCAAATTACGGTTGTAATAAGCATATACTATGGGATAAAGCTGCTTTCATGAAAATTCCCTTGAGATACATATGTGCTGCAGAAGACTGCTTGTTCTGGGGGTATAATCCTTTCAATCAAAATGAATGACTAATAGGTAATTTGCAGAATTGATGGTGTTGATGTTGACCAGGACATGAGTTATTTGATTATGCAGTGTTACAAATTGAGTAATGGTGTGGTTGTGCACTAGTGTGGGTGACCGATAGAATTTTAGTTTAATGATACTCAGGGTCGGCTTTAGGCTTAGGCCACTTAGTCGGCCACCTAGGATCTCCAATTTTTTCAAAATTTTGAGCCCTGTTGAGAGTTTTAGCTATGAGTATATATAATTTGTACAGGTTGGTTTGAGAGGGCCCAAGTTTTGTTGATAGGTCCATTAACACTTCAACAACTTACTAAAAAAATTATGCCACTTGCCAGCTGCAGTCGACTGTTAGACTAAGAAAGGATAATGTCTCTCTCTCTCTCTCGTCTGTGAAGGAATTAAGTAAATCAAAGTTTTAACGCCAGATTTTTTTTTTTGTTAACAATATCAGTAACAATTGTTTCAGATGAAAGAAATTTTTCAAAATTTAAATTAATAAAATCTTATCTCCGACCAACTATGTCACAAGAAAGATTAAATGAATAAACTATATTATCTATTGAAAAAAATACATTAACAAAACTTGAATATAAAAATTTAATCAATATTTTTGCATCTCAAAAATTTAGAAAAATATCTTTTAAATGAATATGTTTTAATAATTATTGTCTATTAAGAGGGTTTACTTTCATATTCTCGCCTAGAGCCTCCAGATTTGTTGGGCATACTCTCATGATTTAACTCAAGGGGATGGATATCTTTCACATGCAAATATGTGCCTTCAATTTTTCCCCCTAATTTTGAACTCTTCCAAATATGAAAAAATATCTCTTAAAGCTCGATAGTGGTGTTAGTGAAAATCTAAAAAATAGATGAAGTGTTTTTAAAGATATGATAAATTAGAAGGAGTGTGACTGATTTTTTTTTTTAAATAGTGATTTTCTCGTGCAGGCTAGTGTTGGTCTAGATGATCTGAAAGCATCATAACTGAAAATTTTGCAATTTTTCACTTGTACCGCAGTTCTCGACTTCTTTTATGCTCCGGCCAAGTATAGAAGGAGTGACAATTATAAGCGATGTTTTCCAATATGTAATGAGAAGTTGAGTACTTACATCAGATATGCTGTGGGGGGTGTATATGCACAATTCAATAGATGCTTGGTTGAATACGAGGAAGGGAAAGCAATGGTGTATTTGTCGTAAATATTTGGTATAATTGTGTTATTGAAGAATTACTGTCACGATACAATCACAAGTCTTTCGTTTTGTTTCATGCGGCTTTGAGACATCAGGATATTGCCTGCTAATTTACCTCTTAATGTTCGCTAATCCAGCAATAACTCATTGGTATGGTTAAAACAGTGACAATGCTAAATTCAATATTGCTAAAGATAGTCCTTGGACAGAGAGAATGCATTGTTCCGGCTTGAAGGGAATACTCCTCGGTTGGTAAATATTGAGTGCAATGGTGATGATACTGATTTTGGTTGTTGTTTCATGCATACGGATAATTTAATGTTTGGACGGTGATATTATGTATCATTGACGATATCAAGTGTCACTAATATCGGCATT
Source organism: Ilex paraguariensis (assembly GCA_963454935.2). NCBI lineage: Eukaryota > Viridiplantae > Streptophyta > Magnoliopsida > Aquifoliales > Aquifoliaceae > Ilex > Ilex paraguariensis. The sequence continues at coordinate 60,934 of CAUOFW020001059.1, read as the reverse complement.
TTAAAGATATACTTTAGTTTGAATCAGATAATCGGAGAGATAAGAACGAAAAGATCCCGTAGGTAAATAGTGTCATCATCTAATGAAAAACCAACATGTAGGTAAATGGATTGTACTTAATTCAGTAACTGTCATCTTACTTATACTATAAAACAATCAAATTAGGGATGAGAGACCTTGAGAAAGTTTCCCTCCCCAAATACTAAATTACTAGAATTTTGAAATATTTAATTAGCTAACTCCAATCAAAACATTATATGTGTTCTTTGTAACCACTTCTATCATTTTTTTAAACTACTTCAAAATTTAAATTTTTAATCATATTTCTTAATTATTTAAAATATAAATGAATATCATTTTAACACTAATTGCAATCGTCCAGTGACATTATGGTAACAGAGGGTAAGATTATAACATAAAGAGAAAATAAATTTCATGTATCGCATGAGATGCCATACTAACATTCACGTAAGAAAATCACCACCTTCTATAAAAAAATAGGATTCACTTTACCCAGTTGCAAGTTTATTATTGGATTGTGACACCACATGACCCATTGATTAAGATTTACTTACGCCCGCGTGCAGGTGATTGTTGGTTCCAACATCGTTCTCTTCTCCCTCCCAAAAGAAAAAGAGGTTAAAAGATCCTATAATTAGCATTTTTATGTGTTAGTAATATGCATTTATTTTAATTCTCATGCCTAAATTTTCGATCCACGTCTGGTTTTGATTAGTGGGTATCAACAACAAACAACTCACTGCCATTGAATTACCGAGAGATTTGCTTTAAACAGCATTTTGCTTTGGTTGGGTTGGTTTAGTCCCCTTCCTCTTTTTTTCCATCATAGGCAACTTCTTCCATGAAATAGTCAAACATACAAAACACTTTATACCCTATTTTTCCCATTTTCTCTTTGATTTCTTTGTTTGCACTTCCAAAGCCAAACACAACTAAGCTGGGATGATTATTTCACAGTATACAAATTCCATGCAGGATGGCTTATGAATCTATGATGTTACATTGAGTTTTCTTCCAAAGGTTTGCTTCTTAATATGGTGATAAAGAGATAAGTGTTAGGTATCGTTACCTATATTTTGTTGAAGCTGATTATCGGAATCAACCTTCGGCATATTTAATGCAAATTTATTTGCCTAATGAAAGATAATTGTTCAATTTCTTTCCCCTTGTTTGCTTTTGTTGCAGATCTGAATATCTGACATCAGCAATTTTGATTTACCTTGATTTTAAGTTCAGTATATGAGAGTTTAAACAAAAAGAATTATAAATCAGACAAGATGTCAACGAAGATGAAGGGCCTTTTGAAAGGCTTAAGATACATCTCTCAAATATTCGGTACGTCCCGATACATCTTTGAACGTAAACAAAGGATTGAAAAATTATAAACTCAGATGTTTTGAGTTTAAATCTTGAAAACTCTTATGAATACCCTAGTCCCGACATAGATGACTTGTTTTTGACTGGATTGAGGAGAAGATTAGTCGAGATGGGTATAAATTGACTCAGAAAAAAAAAGAAAAAAAGAAAGAAAAAGTCATGTATTAGAAGTGGGAATGATTTTTATATTATATGATGCAGATGATGATAAAGAACCAGAAATGCAGATTGGCTTCCCTACAGACGTAAAGCATGTGGCTCACATAGGATGGGACGGGCCTTCGGTAGACAATTCACCAAGCTGGGTAATTTGTTCTTTTTCTAAATCCTTTGTTTAGATTCACAATGTTAATACCAATTTGTAGGTGATCGCGTACATTCCACACGTTGTAGTCGTGAGTCTAAAGTGTATGGTTGGATGATTCCTTGTTGTAGAAAAATACTTTTGTTAATATTTTGCGAAAGAACATTTTTACCTTAATGGTACGATGATTTGACGAAAAGGAACACGAACTTGAGCCTCCTTCAAACCACCTTGAAATGAATCATAACTTGATCTCTCTCATTTGGAAACACACAAGTCATGATGACCATCTGAATGTGTCGTGCAGATGCAGGAATTCAAATCACCAGGAGGATTTCAATCAGCCCCATTAGGTGCCCCCACAGATTCTAAAGAAAACCCTGAAATCAAATGGGTTTCTGAAGGTTTGTGTTTTTCTTTTCTCTCTTACATTGGCTCCAAAATCATAAAAAAGATTCAATAAGAAGGCAGTGCTCAAATGCATGTGTTTCAATCACCAACATGTCCCCTATGGAACCATAAGGGAAGTTCATTAGAGACACGAACACAAACTGTAAATTTAGACGTCTTTGAGTTTTGGAGTTCGACCATGAGAGATTTAACTCTCATAAATTCTATAGTCTTGGCATGAATATCTTGTTTTTGAACGGAACTGAGAAATGAATTAGTTAAAGTATGCATAGATTGTATAAGACAATCCTCACCGTAATACAAAAAAAAAATGTTCCCCAAGAGCAAAATCAAAATTTTGAACCCACCGCAATCATCTTGTTGGTAAACCAACAAATTTTAGGCACTATGTTAACGTTGCCATCCCATTAAGATTTAAATGTTTTGCGGACATAGAAATCAACAAACAGTAACTACACTATATCTCCATCTGTTTTGTTGGTCAAATGTTTCACCAGATTCAAGCAGCCGAAGGGGTACCACCAGAACTCCAAATTCTCCAGCCAGAGACAAGCCAGAATTACCAAAGTCATCAAGACGCCATTCTTCAACGGACAATTCCTTAGCAACAACTGAATCACCAAGAAGAGAGTCATCCACCAAATCAAGGCAGTCAAGGCGAAACCAATCGAAGGACACCAATCTACCAAACACACAGGATGCTACAGGCCTCGGGCCTGACTCACCCACACGAAGCTTGCCAGACATTCCAAAGAAGTCACGGCGAAAGAAGTCCAAGGAATCAAACTCCGGTGGGTCATCACGATCGTCAAGATCGAAAGGCGCCACTTCTAGTACATACACATCTCCGTTTTCAGATCCTGGACCAGAAACTGGAATGACAATAAGATCCAAGAACAATGAAATTCGTCAAAGTTCGAGTCTGAAACCACTTGAAGAACAACAAGATAAGGAAAGTAGAGGGGGTGTCTCTTGAGATACTACTGGATTGGTTATAGGCATAGTGGGTGAGCATACAATGTCATACATGAAAGGTTTTGATCAGAGAGAAAGACTAATGTCACTGCATATTTAATTGCCATGACCATTCTTCCACACGTGAATACCAGAGGGCCTGAATATGACTTGTGCTCATTATTCTCTGGATTTGCTTAAAAGGTTATGGCATTTTATCGGCCTCCAAATGTCGGGTTTTCATAAATTTTCACATAAGAAAAAAGTTTTTTTATGAGGGCGGTGCTTAGCGCAATGGTAAAGTTGTTCTATTACAATCTAAAAATCACGAGTTCTAATTACAGGCTTGCAAGAGTGTTGTAAGGATGTGTATATCCAACCCTTCTAAAACTCGCGACGAGTAGACTGAGTATAAACTCTTTTCACGAGTAACAACCTAATTTCCGACCTCCTATTTTACTGAAACTGTGAAAGACCTTTTGAATCTTACTGACCATAACCTGAAACTGTGAAACACCACCTGAATCATTCTTAACCATAACAAAACACTCTGGCAGTGACAATTGGTCATCATTTTCACTATTGCTGCTATGAGGACCAAATAAAACTACTATGGGGCCATTGGATGCTGTGTTCTAAGTCTTGCAATCACACCCATTGGGGACTTCGAGATTTTATGACGAAATTAGAAATTAAAATTTCAAAATAGTCGATGTTAGAGCATCTCTAACCTTGACTCAAATTTAAATTTGAGTCAAAATAGTCCAAAAAACTTCTCTAACCTTAGACTCAAACTTGTACCAAATTATTAAAATAAAACTTATTTTGAATCCAAATTAAAGCAGACTCAAATTTTATACCAAATTTCTAATGATAACTTTTTAATCTCTTTAAAATTAAAGAGACTCCATCGTTATTCACCACCAAAACTTTCACAAATCATTTGAAAGCCTATAAGTAATTTTTTTTCTTTTCATCATCCATCTTCTTGATTTCTTATATTTTTCAAAATTCTAATCTCATCTATCTTTCTTACTATATAAATCTTGATTTCTTGTATTTTTTTAATCGCATCTTCAAGCTTTATGGTATGCTCGAAACTATTGTTTGTGATAGAGACTTGGTGTTCACAAGTTATTTTTGGAAGGATTTTTTCAGTTAAATGGAATTAAATTTAACTTTAGTTCTACCTATCACCCTCAAACCGATGGCCAGTCAAGTGGTCAACAGGACCCTAGAAATGTATTTGCGATGTATGACAAGCTCAAAACCAAAGGAATGGGCCTCATGGCTTCCATGGGTTGAATTTTGCTATAATAAGAGCCTACATTCTTCTACGGGAAAAACTCCCTTTGAACTGGTTTATGGCAGAGAGCCACGTATATTACTAACTTGTGTACACGACGGTGATTAGAGAGGCTCAAGCTAATTTGAAACTTGCTCAAAATAGAATGAAGTCTGTCTATTATAAGAAACATGTCGAACACAGCTTCGATGTGGGTGACTTGGTATGTTTAAAGTTGAGGCCCTATAGACAACAAACTGCAGCTCGGCGCAGGAATGCCAAGCTCGCGACCAAATATTATGGCCCTTTCAAGGTTCTAAGTCGCATAGGGTAAGTAGCCTACAAGCTGGAATTGCCACCTTCGACTATATTGCACCCTGTCTTTCACGTGTCAACCTTGAAAAAGAAGCTAGGAGACCACGTCTCTATTCAAACACACCTGCCAGCATCCGTCACTACCGGCCAAGAATAGGCATGCACACCTAAGGCACTCTTGGAGTTATGTTAGAGTATGTGTGGCTCATATTTGCTGTGTGTATAATGGCAAGGAGGCAGATGTCGGAATGGAGCCCGCGACGACATCTGCCTTGCGCGATTTAAATAAAGGGGACGCTGATTAGTTGGGGGTGCGGGGGCAACGCCCCCGCGGTACGGTACAGGGGTATTTTTGTAAATACGTCCATATTAGGGTTATATAAATACTTAAGATGTAACCCTATTCTATAATGAAAAAGAACGGCCGCTCGCTCTCGTGGATGTAGGCACATTGTCGAACCACGTAAATCTCTGTGTGTTATTTTCTCCTGCTTTCTTAATTGTTTGATTCCTTACTATTCACCATAATTGCTGCACGATCACAACATTTGGTATCAGAGCTAGACTACGATGTCTGAGATTTCCTCTACAAAATTCGACATCATGAAGTTCGACGGAACTGGGAATTTCGGATTATGGCAGAGGAGGGTGAAGGACCTGTTAGTGCAGCAGGGCATGGTGAAGGCATTATACGGAAAACAACCGGCAGGAATGGACGACATGGATTGAAAAGAATTGGAAGCGAAGGCTGTGGCGACTATTAGGCTTTGTCTGGCTGATGAAGTGATGTATCACGTCATGGATGAGGAATCACCGGCGGAAGTTTGGTTGAAACTGGAAAGTCGGTATATGTCCAAGTCGTTGACGAACAAGCTCTATCTTAAGCAGAAATTATATGGTCTTAAGATGTCAGAGGGCTCGGATTTGACCCAACACATCAACGTGTTCAATCAGATCATCAGCGATCTGAAGCGAGTTGATGTGAAGTTCGAAGACGAAGACAAGGCGCTGATGTTACTGAATTCCTTACCGGCGTCTCCTACGTACGAGAATTTGGTTACGACTCTGATGTGGGAGAAAGAAACCCTCGAATTGGAGGATGTCACAGGTGTTTTGTTAGGTTTTCATCAGCGGAAGAAAGCCAGTGATGAGGCTTCACAAGGTGAAGGGCTTGTGGTGAAGGGTAACCAGGAACGTGGAAGAAGCAAATCTCGGAATGGATCGGGTAACAATAAAGCCCGGTCCAAGTCGAGGAAGAAGAAGAAGGACGTCTCTGTCTCGTGTTACAAGTACGGGAAAAAGGGGCACTTTAAACGGGACTGTCCAGAGAAAAAGAAAGGGGATTCAGAGAACAAAGAGGGTGCATCAAAGTCTGCAAACGTAGTGGAAGAAGAAGATTCAGAGAGTGGTGACGGAGATATGCTTTCTGTTTTATCTAGTTCAGATCGTTTAACAGATTCTTGGATTATGGATTCAGCATGTTCCTATCACATGACACCCAACAAAGATTGGTTTGACACCTACAGGTCAGTAAATTCTGGTTCTGTTCTGATGGGTAATGATGCATCTTGCAAAGTTGTTGGAATAGGAAATATTAGAATTAAGATGTTTGATGGTATGGTCAAAACGTTGTGTGATGTTAGACATGTACAGGATCTAAGGAAGAATTTGATTTCATTGGGCACTTTGGATTGTAATGGTTATAGTTACAAATCTATAAGTGGAGTAATGAAAGTAAGTAAAGACATGCTGACAGTGATGAAGGGACAGAAAGTAGTAGGAAACATTTACAGACTGCTGGGGTACTACAATTGTAGGTGGAGTTGCTGCTGTAGAGTCTGAATCAGATAATACAGCCTTGTGGCATATGCGGCTGGGTCATATGAGTGAACGTGGGATGATAGAGCTTCATAAGAAAAATCTATTGAAGGGTGTCAAGACATGCAAGCTCAATTTTTGCAAATATTGTGTTTTTGGAAAACAGAATAGGGTGCAGTTCAAGACAGCCACACACAAGACAGAGGGGGTTCTCGACTATGTCCATACAGATGTTTGGGGACCAGTTAGCGTACTATCACGGGGAGGATACATGTATTTCGTGAGTTTCATTGATGATTACTCACGAAAGGTCTGGGTGTACTTCATGCGGCACAAGTCAGAAGCGTTTGCCAAGTTCAAGCTGTGGAAAGCTGAAGTAGAGAACCAGACAGGGAGGAAGATTAAATGCCTCAGGTCAGATAATGGTACTGAGTACACAGATTCAAAGTTCCAGGAGTTGTGTGAGCAGCATGGGATCAAGAGACACTTCACAGTCCGCAAGACACCACAACAAAATGGTGTAGCGGAAAGGATGAACAGAACGATAACCGAGAAAGCTCGGTGTCTCAGGTTGAATGCAGGGCTTGCAAAGAATTTCTGGGCAGAGGCAGTGAATATGGCATGTTTCTTGATTAACAGATCACCAAGGGCAGCACTAGATGGGAAAGTATCAGAGGAGGTGTGGACAGGCAGTGAGGTAGACTACTCTGGTTTGAGAGTGTTTGGATGTCCAGCCTATGTACATGTTTCTAGTGAGGAGAGGTCGAAGCTTGATGCGAAGTCTAGACAGTGTATCTTTCTGGGATATCAGAAAGGAGTGAAAGGCTTCAAGCTCTGGGATCCGAAGGCAAACAAGATGGTGATCAGTAGAGATGTGGTTTTTGATGAAAAAGCCATGTTGCAGCGTACTCAGGAAGAAGAGAAACAAGTACCAGAAAACTGTAGCACTAATGACCATGTGGTGCAGGTGGAGCTAGAGAATCATGGTAAAGAAGAGGATGCTCAGCATGTAGAGCGTTCTATCTCAGGTGATCAACAGCATCATAGTATAGCCACAGACAGGCCCAAACGCAATATCAAGCCACCTACCAGGTATGGTTTTGAAGATTTGGTTTCTTATGCGCTTATTACTAGTAGCGGGGATCCTACAACTTTTCAGGAGGCAGTACAAAGCCAAGAGAAAAGTAGATGGATGGGTGCTATGGTGGAGGAGATGGAGTCTCTGCATAAGAACCAGACGTGGGAGTTGGTGGAACTTCCCGAGGGGAAGAGAGCAATAGGGTGCAAATGGGTGTATAAGAAGAAAGAAGCAGTATCAGAAAATGAGGGAGAAAAATTCAAGGCTCGTCTAGTAGCAAAAGGTTACTCACAGAGAAAAGGGGTTGACTATGATGAGATCTTCTCCCCCGTGGTCAGACACACTTCCATCAGGACAGTGTTGGCACTAGTAGCACATTCAGATATGCAGTTGGAGCAGATGGATGTAAAGACAGCTTTCCTTCATGGCGACTTGGAGGAACGGATTTACATGGTACAGCCAGAAGGGTTCAGTCTCCCTGGAGAGGAACATTTGGTCTGTAATTTGAAGAAATCACTTTATGGGCTGAAGCAGTCTCCGAGGCAGTGGTACAAACGATTTGACTCTTACATGATCCGAATTGGCTACAAAAGGTGTGAGTATGATTGCTGTGTCTATGTAAAAGGGCTTGATGATGATTCATTTATTTTTCTGTTACTTTATGTGGATGATATGTTGATTGCTGCCAAGAGTATGAGTGAGGTCAACAAGTTGAAGACTTTGTTGAGTAGAGAATTTGACATGAAAGATTTGGGTGCGGCCAAGAAGATTCTTGGGATGGAGATTTGCAGGGACAGAGCTTCCAGGAGATTATGACTATCTCAGCATAGCTATGTTGAGAAGGTGTTGGACAGGTTCAGCATGAGTTATGCAAAATCAGTAAGTACACCTTTGGCGAATCATTTCAGATTGTCTACCGCTCAGTGCCCGAAGACAGATGATGAAGTTCATGACATGTCAAAGGTCCCATATGCTAGTGCAGTGGGGTGTTTAATGTATGCTATGGTTTGTACAAGACCAGATTTGGCACAAGCTGTCAGCGTGGTTAGCAAGTTTCTTTCAAATCCGGGTCGACAGCATTGGGATGCAGTCAAGTGGATTTTCAGATACTTGAGGGGCACTACAGACTATGGCATCAGGTTTAGCAGACAACAGAGTGACCCTTCAGTTATGGGATATGTGGATGCAGACTATGCAGGGGACTTGGATGACAGGAGGTCTACCACAGGTTATGTGTTTACTCTTGTGGGAGGACCTATTTGTTGGAAGTCCATGGTACAACCTATTATTGCACTATCTACTACTGAGTCAGAGTATATGGCAGTAGCTGAGGCTGCCAAAGAGGCTTTGTGGCTTACAGGTTTAGTCAAGGAGCTGGGTGCCCAGCAAGGTGGAGTTCAATTGCATTGTGATAGTCAGAGTGCCATTTATTTGGCAAAGAACCAGGTGTATCATGCGAGGACCAAACATATAGATGTGAGGTTTCATAAGATCAGGGAACTGGTTTCTTCTGGTGAACTATTACTTGAGAAAGTTCACACTTCTGAGAATGCAGCAGATATGTTGACAAAACCTGTTACTACAGACAAGTTCAAGCACTGCTTGGACTTGATTAATGTCTCTAGTTGCTAGATGGGAGATGCCTCAACTCAGCGTCTCCGAATACATGTTTTTTTTTTTTTTTTTTCTAAGGGGTGAATATTTGCCAAGGTGGAGATTGTTAGAGTATGTGTGGCTCATATTTGCTGTGTGCATAATGGCAAGGAGGCAGATGTCGGAGCGGAGCCCGCGACGGCATCTGCCTTGCGGGATTTAAATAAAGGGGACGCTGATTAGTTGGGGGTGCGGGGGCAACGCCCCCGCGGTACGGTACAGGGGTATTTTTGTAAATACGTCCATATTAGGGTTATATAAATACTTAAGATGTAACCCTATTCTATAATGAAAAAGAACGGCCGCTCGCTCTCGTGGATGTAGGCACATTGCCGAACCACGTAAATCTCTGTGTGTTATTTTCTCCTGCTTTCTTAATTGTTTGATTCCTTACTATTCACCATAATTGCTGCACGATCACAACAAGTCACGAGTTCACAAGGGAAGACAAGGAGTCCTTGTCCATTGGGAAGGCACTTCTCCTTCGGATGCCACCTTGGAAGATTGTTATAACTTTGCTCAAAGGTTTCCCTCTTCAACCCTTGAGGATAAGGGTTCTCTCAAGAACGGGGAAAGTTGATACGAGTATCACAAGCTAGATCGGGTGGGAGTCTTGTAGGGATAGGCTTGTTATCCCTATCTAGATTATCATTATCTTTATTTTTCAGCATTTCAATTTCAATAGGAGTGCCTTTGCAAGGCTACAAAGGTCGGTCGAATTATGAATAAAAGCATCGATTGATTTCCACCCAACTTACCTTGAATTAAGGAGGCCAGGCTCCATCCAAGTGTCCTATCCTTTCCTAACACCACCGTAGGGAAGCCATGCAAGGTTGATCCTTGTGCCTTTCTAGTCAACAAACCAGTTATGCTTCCAATGTCAAATGTACGTGACATCGTGTTGCTAGGCGTACGTGTACTAATAAACAATGATCTAAGTATTTTTATTGTAAAATAAAGTCAATCATTTACATCTATATTTTGTTGTGTTTGTTGTCCTGTGGAAATTATGAATTTTATGTTTTGGCAAAATATATTGTCCATCTTTAAAATTCGATCCAATCCTTATTTCCTCTCATTTTCCTTATTAGTTGACAATGATAATTCAAGACTTACTTTCAATTGAACATTTATTATTTTTTTATTGGTTGGTTTCATACATCACTTTAGTACATGGGTTGCACCTCAACTTAACATTTCTTAATGACAATATCCCTATAAAAATTATTAGAATTAAATTTTTCATGAAAATAATGTTAATTTAACTATTATAATTTTAATTTATTAATGAGTCTCAAGTTGCCCACTCTACAAAAGATTTTTGACTCTGCCCCCGATTAAATCTACGAGAGATTACCCGAAAAAGCATGTTTACTCTGTGGAGTGTTGAACCCTTGATCAATGCTAATTAAGGTCTCTATAGCATTGCTCTTTGGAGATTTAATCAATTGAGTTATTTAGATTAAAAATGAAATATTAAAAATGGATTTCATTTATCATTATAATTCACAACTAATTTGAGAGCAATGTATTATTATTATTTTTCATACTAAATTACGGTTTTGCCCACACCATTTTCGATAATTACGAGAAAGACATAAGTCTGTCCGTCGGTTAACGAAGAAGAGGAGGGAAAGCTGCTTGTTTTTACTTTTTGAAACTTTTAAATACCGTGGGGGTCTTAATCGCACACGCCTCTGGTAATTGAACTCTGACAAAACCAGACGGTTCGTCGTCGAGAGAGCATCGATGCCAAAGGTGGCGGTGCCTGGTTTATCCAGACGAATACTACCGTCCCCTTCCGCCATGGATTTGGCTTTTTCCAAAAGAAAGGTCAGTTTCTTTTCAGTCTCTCTTCTATTTACGACACGGTCGATTTTTGAATGAATCCTGTTCAGAATTAGGGTTTGTAGATTCTATGTTTTTGAATCTTTCTGGTGCCTGTATTGTGTTTTTGTGTATATATATATATATATGTGCTCGCTTGACCGTCTCATCTGATCGACAGTTTCTCAGTTGCTGTGTGATCTTTAATGGTTCTTGTGTACTCTTTTGATGAAGCTTGTTAAGAATTAGGGTTCGTAGATTCAACGTGCATGAATATTTTTGGTGCATGTATTGTTTCTTTATATGTTCTTGTTTGAAAAAAAAAAAATATGTTCTTGTTTGACGGTCTTATCTGATTTTGAAATTGATTTGACTCAGTTGCTGTGATCTTTAATGGTTCTTTTGGTACTTTTTTTTTTTTTATTTGTTTCTTTATTGAATTTTCTTTGTGTGCATTTTTATTTGTGGTGATAGATATTAGATAATCATTTTTACCTAATGAGAGTTCCGTAATGAGTAGTCCTGTTTGTTTGTAATTTGCCGCCAAGTTGGGATAATGAGTTGTGCTGCGAGCGCAAGGGCATTTGATTTGGCTAGGAATGTCTGAGAGGCTTTCATTGCTCGTCTTTTTGAAGGTATGTACTCCTACATAGACGAAGAGTGAGATTGCCAGGCAATTTGATGTAAAATCGTAAGCTATTTATACATACATGATTCCTAACGAAAATCAAGCGAAAAATGGAATTGAACTGTACTATGGTCTATATGTATTGACGGATACAGGTTCTGGTTTTTGGGGAGGGGTGGAATTCTTTCGACAGGTCTTTAAGATGGTCATTTGGCAAAATAGGACAAAAGCTTCTTCAGGTTGTTTTTCAACAGGGAACTGAGGGACTCTCTACTCTGCTGCAGGAAGAGGTAATTTGTTTTTGACAATTTATAATTTTTTTTTCTGTTTTATATTTGGGGAAATCTACTAGTACAAAAGCAAAAAACTGAATCTTCATTTTCCTGCTGATACCATTTTTCTTTATATTTTTGAAGTTGAACACTGTTGCAGTGGTTCTAGAAGTAGACTTAGTCTTTTGAATTCTGTTAATAAATCCCTATTGTTCAGGGCGTTGACCTATTCTTTAGCACAATCCCACAAACACAGTGGAGTGCCTTTTATTTCTAGTTTTTGTTATTGTAAGGCTATAAATAGCCCCATCCAGATGCAATAATATCAGTGAGTTTTTACTCCCAGTTTGACAACTCTGTTTTACCAGCATTAACAAACACCATGGTTGAAAGATCACAATGGACCGCTTGTGATTTTCCATCTGGACCTGTGATTCTGGTTGTGAAACTTAGTTGTGGATTAGTGTTTGTACACATTCCTTTCCCTTTCCCTCTTTCCCCTTTTCATAATTTAGTTTGACCATCATATTGATTGACTTGACAAAGATAGTATGCAGTGGTGGAATCTGATCATTAAGTCAGATTAACCTTTTGTTAAATTTTGTATACATGTATTTAGGTAATTCTATGTTATCCAAAAAAAAAATTGATTCCATATTGAAAGTTACGACTATCTAAGGATAAGTTACAACCTTTTGAGGTATAAATTATAACTGCAAAAGACATGATGAATCCTAAGATATTGTGATTGATCATGGAAGTTACAAGTTTTAAGGATGTCTACTGATGATGATGAATTTAAGTTTGAGCTCCTTTCAAGCCAAAAACCCCTTGAAGGCACCCAAGTCCCCTGGGAGATGGTGTTCTCCATGTTCGCTTGGGCTATAGCCCGGCCCTTTGAAAGCCCAAAATTATTCAGCCCAGAATAGATCCCAGCTCGGCGTATACAAGCTAGGCGAAAAGGATCTACTTGGGAACGTGGAGCTCAACAACAAACGGATCCAGGAAAACCCTTGTCGCGCCACGTGGACAGGGGATAAGAAAACAATACTTGACAACTCTAATGGATGAATATTCACCTGTAGTGGAGATACCTCCTGCATTCCCTTCCAGGTGTAGTAGACGCAAAAAACGTGGTTCAACTACAGGACGAATAAAGGGGAGGGGGGGGGGGGACCAGAGAATCAGCCAAAGAAGGAACCATAGCGAAACCCTAGTAACAAGAGGCATAAATAACAAACGATACGACTGTGTAAGATAAAGAGAAAATAGGCAAGAAAACAATCTAGGAAGCACCCTGAAAAATGCTCTTAGTCAAATTATCTATAACTGTAACCGTCGGTTAAAATAAATATTATACTCAAGGAGAAAGAGCCTCTTCTTACTCAAGTAATATTATACTCAAGGAGCAAGAGCCTTTTCTTACAGTGGATGCAACCTCAGTCCTTCGGTTAAAATGAATCACTCATATTCCTGTCTTCGTTTTGTTTTTTAACACTTTTTGCACTCTCACCCACTATCACACACAGAGCCCCTCTGGGCCTCATCCCTTTATTGTTTTGTAGCTGGGTAAGAAGATTTTGAGCACCATCATCTAGGCACATCTATGTCTAGGCACATCTATGTCTATGTCTTATATTGTTGAGTTTATATTTGACTTCTATATTGTGGATTCTCATGATGATTAATGATTAATGGATATGACAGACTTTGCACTTGGGAGCACAACTTCATCTTTTCAAGAGATAAAAGAGATGCAGAGATAATAAGGTAGAGGAAGATCTCGGTACACTCCTCTTTTATCATCGTCATTTTTTATTGAAATTTTTTCAGGTGTAACGGAAGAGTGCTTTCACCCCCATTGTAAGAATGTAAAATACGCAACACTTCAAAATACTGTACAAGCAGAGTGCAAAATGCCATTCACTTTCCCCTTTTTTATGTATTAGATCAAGAAGCACGACATGTCTTGCAGAAGCAAGAGTGGTCTTCCAAAGATCAATGTTCTGTTCAAAGTCGAACCATGGCATCAGGTATGAAAATGCGATGACTTATTCAGGTAACCTGCTCTTATTGGGATGGGAAGGTGTTTTTTTTAATCTGGGTAGTAGTGGTAGGCTTGTGAACGAATGCGTAAAAGCCTGCTCGGGGTTGGGGTGTGATCAGATCTCTGCCTTCCTGTCCTACAATTTGCCCATCATACCTCATCTTTAAGACACCCTAGTTGGTAGTTGGTGTTGTTACTCTAGACTGAATTACCTGGGGAAGATATGGAGTAAAGGAATATGGGTTTTTGAACTTTTTAAGCCCTGCGGTTGTTGAGCTTCTCTTGATCCATCACATCGAAAGTTATAACCAGACGGGTATGTTCATGTTCCTTCTATTTTTTCTAGGACAATAGCTGAATATTAAACAAAATTATTCGGCGCTGCCCTGTCTTGTGGCAAATTGAGCACTAGTTAGGAGCAGCCACCCTTTTTCAGTAATTTTTGAATAATTCTATTGAGACATTAAAAAATTAATATGATTTATTGACCTAATGATGTGTCAAGTGATAAAGTTATGAGAAAATGGTTCAACACTTCAAACTATAATATTATTAGATAAAAAATTAAATTAATCTTTTAAATTTTAATAGTATTACTTGTAATTATTATCTGATTTTTCTGTTGACGTTTTATATTAGAGGTGTTCATTGTATTTTACAAGTAGGAAATATAGTCTTTTATCTTCTTATTTGATACTTTGCGGAAGAATTTTTTTTTGGTCTACCGTACCCGATCAGGTATGGTATTCTTATCCGACTTTATATTTGATTAATCAGTTAGGAAATTGGGTAGGAAATTGGATAAACACTTTTGTAATTATTAATGTTTGAATCATTTTAACAATTCAATTAAATAACATGTATCAATTTAACAATACAATAAATCAATAATATTAAAATTTAAAACAATTACAATAAAACACAAGAAAGCATGAATATTAATTCATCATAATTGTTACATAAATACAATAATAATTATTTTAAGTTTAAAGCATATGAAATACAATAAAATCATAAATGTTTCAATAGATCATTAGTTCATCATAAATTATGTAAGTTACACAAAAAATAAGTCTATGTTTTAGCAATTTAAATATTCACAACAATAGTAATGTTACAATATAAATTATACTAAACAAATAATCTTATGATTATTAAAAAAATTAAATAATTTTTTTGCGGGTAGGGTAGGGTAGGGTAGGGTAAAAATACAAAAATTGATGGATATTCTGTATTTTTATCCGATTTAATCAGAAGACCAATTTTTTTTTACTTGATTTTTGTGATTAACCGTTCAATAAGATAGAATAAAATCAAGTAAAGTAAAAAATTACGATCAATCGAAAATTTGAATACTCCTGTTTTATTTCATGAAGCCCCCTCGTCCGATGCTTGTAATGGCGTGGTGGGTTCATATGTTTAAGTGGTGTGGTTGTCTGGGTATAACAGCTCTGATTGTTACAGGCTCTTTATTTATTATTGGATTTCCTTACAACAACAACAATGGAGGCTTGGATTCTGACATCTATTTAAAACTGTTCATCAGATGCTTTTCCATCCTGTGACATGTATAAAATAAAGTGGTTGGAGTTTCAATGTCACCATTTTTTTTAAAAAAAAAATTTTAGTCACACCCTTTTCTAAATTATTATATTTTCAAGAACATCCTCTCTATTTATTTAACCTTCACTAACATTTTTGTCAGATTAAATGTGTTAATTAAAATACAAATTTATTAACTTGACCATAATATATTTTAGGCAAAATTTATTCACACTCACTTTATATAAACATATTTTTAATGAGACCTCTTTTGTGTTTTAAATTTTTTTTACGTATTAAAATTCAAGCGGATTAAAATTTGATTCAAGCTAATTAAAATTTGTGTTGATTAAATATTATATTTTTTTTATATATTACAATTTGAGTCGATTAAAATTCTATTCGAAACCCAAATTAAATTTTAATTAACTCATATTAAATTTTAATTAGCCTAATTTTTGATACATGAAAAATATAAAAATTAGTTGAATTAAATTTTAATAAATAAAAAAATATAAATTTTAATTGGTGTTGATGACATCAAAAAAGAATTTCAGGTCTGAGGTCGGGAGCTAAGGTTAGGAAGGGAGCTCAACTCATGGAGTCTGAGTTTCGAGGTCTAAACCTAGACTCTCTCCACCTGCACTCTAAAGTAAATAAGTGAAGGATAACTGGCATTCATGAGACATCCCCCCAATGGTAACAAGCTCCAGTCTAGGCACAAAATCTTCAAACCACCATAACCGTCGCCTAGAATCAAGCAAGACACCACGGGAGAAAGATGAAAATCTCGTCACAGATCCCAAAAGACTAGGAATTTGATTATAAATATTGTACAATGCCTTCGATACGATGCAAGTAACTCTGGTGGTATTAGAAACACTCTATAGATCATACACACATTATTAATACAAATCAAAAGAGCAAGAGATCCATTTAAGAGTGAATTAACCAAGCTCCCGAACTAATGAACCACTATAATGTTGTTGTGTGAAGTGTCCTTCATTCCCAAAAGCCAACACACCATTTGTATGAATTTGACTATAATATTGTACAATGCCTCCGGTACGACGCAAGTAACTCCGGTGGTATTAGAAACACTTTATAGATCATACACACATTATTAATACAAATCAAAAGAGCAAGAGACTCCATTTAAGAGTGAATTAACCAAGTTCCTGAACTAATGAACCACTATAATGTTATTGTGTGAAGCGTCCCTTATTCCCAAAAGCCAACACACCATTTGTATGAGCTCAGTAGTTCAAATCCAACCGTACGAGTAAATTTATACATTCTGCTCATTCACATTCATACACTATCAATTCGGCACCGTTTGTGGGAACGACTGTTCCTATTACAAAAACACTGATATCTTTTAGTAATTAATGGTCTCTACACGTAACATGAGTAGAAGCCAAATGAATCCTTCACAGGTGCAGAATCAACAGGAAGCCACAAATGGAAGGCAACAGAAAAATCTTCGTGACTTCTTACCCACCACAGAGGACAGTCCTCCCATGGTGGACCCCCTTCAAACAATGAACTCGAGGCTCTTCGCCTAGTCAATCAATGCCTATTACAATAGAACGAGGAGCTCTTAAAACTCTTACAACGCCCACAGTAGACACGCACATCCTAGGGTGACCAAAATGATCCCCCTTAAAGGGAGCATCCACGCCTCGACCCTCTGGCAGAAATTCATGAAGGGGGTGAAAATAGAAAAGTCATGGACCAAGCTCCCCATCTCCCCTATAGGAATGGTGAAAACAAGGAGGTCCAAAGCCAAAATGTGGGAACTAAGAGAAACGAGTTCCTCCCTTTCTCCCGGGAAAGAAGAGAATAATATTGGGAGCAACGCTTCAAGGACATCCAACAAGAATTAAGCTACATGAAAAAGGCAGTAAAAAGCAAGACCCTTGTAACTATGGACGCTTTGATCCAGCAGACCAAGTCCTCTTTTACTGCGGATATGTTACACTTCCCCTCCCTCCGAAGTTCAGAATGTCCTAGATCGAGGCCTTCAATGGGACAAAAGTTCTCATGGACCACCTCAATACTTGCAAGAATCAGATGCAGTTACACGGGTAGCCTTAGTATGGTTAAATAGGCTAGTCCCGACATCGATCTCCTCCTTTAAGGAACTCTTCATATCCTTTGTGTCCCATTTCATAGGAGCTCGAACTTATTGAAAGTCGAGCTACCACCTGTTAAATGTGAAACAGAGACCCAACAAGAATCTACGGACTTATGTCCAAATGTTCAATTCATAATTCCTGAAGGTAGACGTCCCAGACGAGAAGTTCGCTATCATTGCTTTCATTGTTAGTTTAAGAGTACAGTCAAAAGACTTTATGTTCTCCATATCAAAGAACCCGCAAGCAAGCATGGCGGAGGTGCTGGCCAAGGCAAAAAATTATATAAACAATGAAGAAGCCCTCCTTTCTAAGGTAGAGAGCTCATCCTCACAGAAGAAAAAAGGGAAAGAAAAAAAGAAAAGGGATCAAAGTCCCAAGAAAGAAAGAGGACGAGATAGATCTCTAAGAAGAGATAGGGATCGCTTCCCCAAAAGAAGAGATGTAAGATTTTGCCTAGATTCTCCACAACCAAAATTACACCCAAGTTGCGCACCTTGACAGTTCACTCCGCTTACGGCTATAGTGTCCCAGATCTTTTATGAGGTTCAAAATGAGAAATTCCTGAGGTGGTCACCTCAGATGAAGACAAACCCAACTAAAAGAGATGTGACGAAGTATTGCGATTACCATGGGGACCACGGCCACCTCACAAACGATTGCATCTAGCTAAAAAAGAAAATTGAGTTCCTGATTTAGCTAGGGCAGCTACGCTGCTTTGTGGCCCATGAGAACCAAAATCGAGCTCCACCACCCCCAACACCTCAGCCACAGGTTCCTATGCAACATCAACAACCTCTGGGAGAGATTAGAGTGATATTTGGAAGATTTACTGGAGGTGGGGAGTTCAGCTTAATTAGGAAGGCTCACCTGCGCAGAATTAGAACTAATGAGTCACTGAAAGTGCATATTGTGTCCAAGGCACCATAGCTGAACACAATTATCACCTTTTCAGACTCAGACTTGGAAGGCTGTCAACACCCCTACGATGACCTCTTGATGGTAAGAGCTGTCGTTACTAACAGAACTGTCCATCAAGTGTTGATTGATAATAGGAGCTTTACAAACATCATTTTTGTGGTTGCATTTGACAAGATGGGTATAGGCAGAGAAAAGCTCGAGCCAGTAAGTACTTGTTTGTTAGAATTTTCAGGGGAGAAGGTGTTACCCTTGGGATCAATCCAACTTATGCTCACTATGGGAGATCCTCCCTGTCAGGCCACCACTATTGTGAAATTTCTGGTGGTTGATGCACCTTCAACCTATAATATCTTGCTTGGAAGACCTTCTCTCAACGTCATGAGGGTCATTCCTTCTGCCTACCATCTGGTCATGAAATTTCTTACAAAAAATGTGGTTGGAGTGGTTTGAGGAGATCAGTGTGTAGCGCGGGAGTGTTACATGACATCTATGAAAAAGAAGAAAGCCAAAAATATCCAGTTGGACGAGCTGGAGACTAGACCAATGCCATCGTAACAATTGGAGCCTGTCCAACTTGACGAGAAGCCAGAATACCTTGTTTACGTGGGGTCTAAGTTGAGTAGGAAAATTAAAGACCTCCTTATCCACTTCCTGAAAAGAAATTTGGAAGTGTTAGCCAGAAAGCAAGAATACATGAAAGGCATCACCCTTCAATCATTACTCACAAGCTCAGTGTGAATCTTGCCTGTAAACCCATTAAACAGAAGTAAAGAAGTTTTGTCACAGAACGCCAAAAGACAATTAATGAGGAGGTTAGCAAACTTTTCTATGCCAAAGGCATTAGGGAGGTAGATTACCCCATCTGGCTAGCAAATGTGGTTCTTGTTAAGAAGATCAATGGCAAATGGTGTCTCTGCATCGACTTCACCGATCTCAACCATGCGACAGTTTTCCCTTATCACAGATTGATCTAATTGTGGATGTCACCGCTGGACATGAGCTCCTCATCTTTATGGATGTTTTCTCTAGATACAATCAAATCAGGATGGACCCCAGTGACCAAGAGCATACCTCTTTTGTGATTGAGTAGGGGACGTATTGTTATCAAATCGTGCCTTTTAGATTGAAGAATGCGGGAGCCACTTACCAGTGCTTGGTAAATCGAATGTTCCAAAACCAAATTGGGACATTTATGAAAGTCTATATTGATGACATGCTGGTAAAATCACTAAAGACAAAGCTCTACATCAGACATCTAGTAGAGTCATTTCAGGTTTTTAAGGAATACAAGATAAAGCTAAACCCCGCCAAATGCGTCTTTGGAGTATGTGTGGAAAAATTTTTGGTTTTCATAGTCAACATCAGAGGAATTGAAGTTAACCCAGAAAAAGTTAGAGTAGTAATGGATATGCAGTCATCTTCCAACACAAGGGAGATCCAACGTTTAACAGGAAAAATAGCTGTCTAGAGTCGTTTTGTGTTTAGATCAAGTGATAAATGTCAACCTTTCTTCCAAGTCTTAAAGAAGGCATTGCAATAGGATATTCGGTGTGAAGAAGTAAGCCTTGAAGGATTATCTGAGCTCACCCCTTGTTTTGTTGAGTCTCTTGGAGCTTTAGCGTTAGAGATCTAGTGCTTAAAAAGCTCTTTCCCGCAAGAAAGGATCCTTCTCATGGAAAGTTGAGTCCTAACTAGGAAGGACCTTGTATTATCTCAAGAGTGGTTAAATATGGGAACTACAAATTGCAAACAGAGGAAGGAAAAATCCTACCTCACTCTTGGAACGCAGAGCATCTAAAAAGATTTTTTCAGTAAGTTTCTTTTGTAAGAAAGTTATCTTCAATAAAATAGCAAGCTTCTGACTCGTCTCAACGTAATTTCATTAAGTAGCAAAAAGTTAACGATGAGTTCTTCAGTTCATAAATAAATGATGAGCTCTTCAGCTTATAAACAAAAGATGAGTTATTCAGCTCATAAATAAACAATAAACTCTTCAACTCATGAATAAAAAATGAACTCTTCAGCTTATAAATAAATGATGAGTTCTTCAGTTTATAAATAAAAGATTAATTCTTCAGCTCATAAACAAAAGATGGACTCTTTGACTCATAAACAAAAGAAGAGTTCTTCAGCTCATAAATGGAAGATGAAGTCTGAAGTTTAAGGAAACTTCAAGAAATCCTGAATTTAAAGGGACAAGAAACGAAGGGAGATGAAAAGACGCCTCCATCCATTACGTTCCCATAATCATTATAGTAGTTACATTTTTAGAAAATAGTTAGGCACGAGCTATAATGAGAAAGTCGGTGTTCAGCTCTGCTAGATCAGTTCGGTTAACGTAGGTCTTCCGACTCGGCTTAGTTTTCCCTCAAGCTAGCAGTTCTTTAGCACAACCTAAACAGAGTTCAACCACATAGCCTTCTTAGCTTATAAGAATGAGCTTTCCAGGATGAAGACCTCAGCATCCAACAGCTCCTTAATAGTTATTGACAAGTCTACTTTGAAAAGAACTAAGTCCTCCCCGAAGTATGGGGGCAAGGGGAATAAAAGCATAAGCAAAAGCACAACAGGAAAGTAAAATAGAAGTGCAGTAAGGTACAACGTTGAAAGAGCAATTCAAAAACAATATATATTTACATTCCCCAAAAATAACATAGTACAGAGTGAAAAAAAACAAATAGGGAGAAAGAAAAATTTAAGTCTCTGGGGCAGGAATAGAAGCAGCATCTGTCAGCTCAACAATAAAAGTCTTAAAAGGATCAGAAGTAGGCAAAGGTGGAAGGATCTCAGTGGGAGCAAAGGTAGGGCCAGGGACCTCGTCTTTACCTGGAGGCAAGGGTAGTTTAGAAGATTGAGCCTCAAGGTCGGTAGAAACCTCACTAGAAGTAAGGGCATTGGCAGGAACATCAGTTGGAACAAAGGGCAAGTCAGCTGCTCCGACAGTAAGACTAGGAATCGGGGGAGCTAAAACTCTAACTCCTCTTTCCACACTAGACACCTTCTTTCCTCATTAGACAAGGTCTCAAAGTCGTCAAAATCTAAGTCTGAAAACCTGCACATGGCTTGACGTTAGAAGGTAAGGTACCCAACAACAAACTTGGTAGTAATGTCGTCTGCCAACTTAGTGACCAACGCATCTTTCTTCTAAGCAGTAGCTTTCTCCTCCTCAAGTTCATTTTGAAGGACGCCGCTTGTCTCTGCCAGAACATCATATTCTCTTTTCAAGCCCCTATAAGAGTCTAAATCTCCGAAGGGCCTTCTAGCTGGCTTTCACCCATTCGTCAGTCTTTAGTCGGAGGTCCTCCCTGGTCTTTTCTCTACTTGTATGTGCAAGTCTTAGACCTGGGCCTTAAAGTCATCATTGGCAAAGGTTAGCTTAGCAGCCTTGAGCTTAAACGCCTTAGAAGCATTGTCAGAGCTTTCTAGAGCTTGGATCCGCTTTAACAAGCCACTTACGTGGATAGCCATCTAGGAGCAAACACGATCCGAAAACAAGAGTTAGCGCAAAGGAATGAAGCAAGACAAAAATGGGATTTGACGAACCAGAAGCTTACCAAAGTAGCGTCAAACAGGGCAGTAGAAATGAAAGATCCAAGGGACATGGTTGCCACCCTTTGAATGTCAGATTCTGAGATAATGGAGGCAATGATTTTCGTTGCACGTTTCACGTTAGTCATAAGGGAGCCCTTGCCCTTGATCTTGGGGTGCTTTCCTTTATCAGTCGTGCGATTCTTGAGGAGAAGAAGTTAAGAGGACTCCTCAACTGGCTCAGAAGGAGTAGAACCAGGTAAAAATATGAGTGATGGTCTCCAGGGCTCTTTTAACTTCTGCTGGGGAGAGAGAGATTGAGACTATACCCTGTTAAAAGACCCTCATAGGTGGAGGAAGCACAACCCCTCGAGGGAAGAAGGTTTGCATAACCGTTGTGGAGCTCGGCTGGGGGACAAAGGCCACCCGGGATGAAGGAGGAGAAGTAAGGGGCACCCCCAACCTTGGCACCTTGGCTGAGGGAACAGCGTCACTGCCTGATCCAACCTTAGCCTTACGCTTGCCCCCACTCCTAGCCTTCTTCATTTCACTGACCTTAGCCTTAAAATCCTTGAAAAATTGGTAAATACCCCCATCTTGATTATCGACCTTCCTAGCTCCCATAAGAACTGGAAGAAATAGTTCTTTTTCGTGTTAGAAAAGGCGTGGGAGTTTAACCCGAATGATATCACTGACACCCTTCCTGTTCCTCACTCCTGGGCAGACCCTGATAACCTAGGTGAGCTTTTATTTTGGGCAGACCCATCTTATCTCCTCTTGTTACTTCGTTTGCTTACCTCATTTCTTTGAGTCGTTGCAGGTATTCGCCCCGAGCTGGGAGTTAAGGATAGGCTTGCTTTGATTGGGCGTAAAGTCTGCAAGCCAGAGAAATACTCCAATCTGATCAAACACTCGAGGCTTACTAGGGTAGTTTTTAGTTTTCCTGAGGTGACGATTGAGATCCCCATTCCTCTTTCTATAGTTGGGGCAGAAGAAAGAGCAGGTAGAACTTCTTCCTTTTGTTCTTAATTTTGTCTCATTTATAAAAATCCATCAGGTTGAAACTTGACATTTAAGAACTTCATGAGTAGAGGAATTGTGGGAGAACCGATTTCGTTTTTCTTAAAGAAGACAAGGAGACTCACCAGGACCCCCAAGAAATTAGGAGAAATTTGAGCAGGACAGACATTAAAATGTTGGAGAACGGATTTGATGAACGGGTGTATAGGGAACCTTAGCCCATTCTCAAGGGAGGCCACGAAGAAGCAAGTCTTCTCTGGGACCTTTGAATCATACTTAATGCCCGTAAAGGGAATCCAGTAGCGCAAGCCCTGAAGGAAGCCAAATTTAGCAAATAGGACTCTCATAAAAGAGGGAGTGACTTTGTTATGACCAATAAGATCGAAGGCGTGAGGAGTTGGGTCAGAGTCCTCGGCGCTACGTGACTCCATTTTGGCTTTGCCTTTTCAAAACCGTTTGGGGTTAGAAGAAGATTCTGGAGAGACCTGAGGGACCTCAGTCATCTGTGTAGCCTCAACCCCAGGAAAATTGTCTATTGCGTCACCAACCTCTCCTAGCTCATCCTCCTCTATCTCAGGAGACCTGTCCCTCATAAGGGAAACCGATGAGGTTGTGTCTTTAAAAGAGGCGGACATGACAGAGCAAGAAAAAGAAAGTTTGGAGGAACGGTAAAGAGGAACTTCTGCAAAACAGTGTCTAAGAGTTGAGGGATCGAGACACTAACAACCAATAAGGAAAACTCTAGAAGTAGAGTAAGGATCCAAGAAAAGTGGAAGAGAGGACAGTGAGCGATCTCAGTTCCTAAAGTAATAGAATCGAAAAGTCCAAAAAAGTAGTAACCATCTCAAATTCGAGGGATCCAGAACGAAGAAGTGATTAAAAGCTAGGAAGCGCACCTAATCAAGGACAAGGGACAAATCAAAAAGCCCAAAGCAAAATCAGAATGCGAGCCTTGCAAAACTGGTGAGTCAAATCAGGGAAAGCAGATTTTTCAGAGCCCTAAGAACTCCATCAAATTGGGAAAACTAGAATTGCCAAGAAGAAAGAAGGAAAAGCCTAGAGAGAGAAACCGAAAGGAGAAATGAGGCGGTCTCCATCTTCTCAGAAACATTTAAAGCTAATGGTATGTAGGTCTTTGAAGTGTGAAACGTGTGCGAAAATCGAGAAAAAATAATTACAGAAAATTGTCAAAAAAACCTCTTCACACGCAAAACTAGGTCACCGTATAAAGGTCTACCTCAACTCAGCCCTAGCTCAGCCCCTGCTCAAGCCCACTTTGACCGGGGACTGGGGCAACTGATGATACCAAGAAAGAATTCCAAGTCTGAGGTCAGGAAGGGAGCTCAACTCATAGAGTCTAAGCTCCGAAGTCCAAACCTAGATTTCCTCACCTTGCACCCTGAAGTAGATAAATGGAGGACAACTGGCATTCACGAGGCATCCCCCCAATGGCAACAAGCTTTAATCTAGGCACAAAATCTTCAAACCACCATAACTGTCGCCTAGTATCAAGCAAGACACCACGGGAAGAAGACAAAAAATCTCACCACATATCCCATAAAACTAGGAATTGGACTATAAATATTGTACAATGTCTCTGCTACGAGGCAAGTAACTTCGGTGGTATTAGAAACACTCTATAGATCACACATACATCATTAATACAGATCCAAAGAGCAAAAAATTCTATTTAAGAGTGAATTAGTCGAGCTCTCAAACTGGTGAACCACTATAAGATTACTGTGTGAAACGTCCCTTATTCTCAAAAGCTAACACACCATTTGCACGAGCTCAATTACTCAGATCCAACTGTGCAAGTAAATTTATACATTCTACTCATCCACACCATCAGGTGCAAAGCAAATGTTAATTGGGGCTAACAGTTTCAGTAGAGATCAAATTGACTCTAATTTTAATATGTAAAAAAATATTTTTAATCGATTCACATTTTAATATATAAAAAATAAATTTTAATCGATTCAAATTTTACGTAAAAAGATTGTTTAAGGTTTATGTAAGGGCAATTTTGGTATTTGAGATGATTTATTTTGTTATAGATGATAGTTTAATGATAGTAGGTGTTACTAATGTTTAAATATAAACTAAAAAGGGTATCAATGATGTTTTTAATAATATAAGAGTTGTTTTTGAAGATATTATAAATTAGAAAGAGTATAACTGAAATTTTTATTATTTTTTATTAGAAAGTTATCACTCGGTTGAGAGTCGGGTAGGATGAATCCAACCTAATTTGTTAAGATATTTTATATTTTATGATTATGATTTCATTGAGTGACACCCGCACGTTACTCCAATGTTTTCTACAAAAAAATAGGACTGCTAGTTAATCATTTGCAGTTCTCTCTCCCTGGCCATTGGTGGTGATCCTTTTTAAGTCTGAATAAATAAACTAGACCTTTCTGTTCTCTCCCTTGTCAACGTTCAAAAGGTCGGTCACGTTACTTACTACCACCTAAACACGATACCTCCAAAGGCCATAGAGTTGTTCATCTTTAATTTATAAATTAAATTAATTTAATTTATTGGCACAATAATGTGTCAAATAATAGAATTATAATAATAATAATCACAATAATATTATTAGATATTAAATTACATTACTATCACTTTATTAAGTCTAATTTAATTTTTTTAGATCTCAACAGTAAAAGTAAACATTACAATTATCCAAACAACACTGATACCAGCCAGGAAAAGAAGATTGCTTTGTCATCATCCCTTTCTATTTTGAGTTTTTGGTTTAATGGTTTTATTTTGTTTAAATAATTATAACTTAATTTTTTTTCTAGACTCAGAAGAGATTTCATATTGTCCCCCTCTCCTCTCTCCTAGATTCCACCTTTGTTTTGTTTTTAAATTAATTATAGCTTTAATTATTTTGTTTCTTTTGAGGTATACTACGATGAAACGTCTTAATGTAATTGAAACATTAAAAATTTACTTGGGAGGAAGCAATATTAACACCACGCTAATAAAATATCACATAACTATGGAGCGTTAGATCAATTGGTGAGAAATTGGTCTAACTTGATTAAAATCTCGAGTTTAAGTCTTGAGAAAATAGCTGTCTTCGATAAGGAGGATTTTATCGCCCTTGTGATCTATCCGGCTCGAATTTCAGATTAATCGGCGGTAAAAGTGACTTTCGGATTCTGACCAAAAAAAAAAGAAGATAAAACTTCACATAGTCCAATAATGCATTGGCTTCCCATTCCCATCAATACTTGGCATCCATTATATTCCAACAACTACAAAAGTCATGTTGTGTAGGATTTCGAGAAAAGATATTGCATCGTAGAGATACAGGGACAGAGTGACGAAGGAGAGAGAGACAGACAGAGAGATGAAGGGAAGAGATTCTCATCTTTTGCCGAGAGGGTCCAGCAGCTACAGCCATGGCTTCTCTGCATCTCAGATGGAATCACTGGCTGCCATATGTGAAGCTCTCATCCCTCCCCTGCCTCCACATGCCATCAGCAGTCAAGACCCACCTAACCAGGCCCTTCATTCCTTCTACGAAGCTTCTGGGTCTCAACCTCCAATCCCTGACAAGGTACAATATTATATTCAACCATGGTCTTCCTTCTCTTTTCCTTTTAATTGTTGGTGTGCCCTTAGTTTTTTAAATCAAAGGTGTTATACTTTTGTTTGTTACTTTTAATATATGGTTGCTTTTTCCATGTATGTATAATTTGAGTTTTAGTTTTAGTTCTTCTTCTTCTTTTTTTTTTTTGGGTTGATGGTGAACAGGTTGCAGAGTTATTGGTGAAGAGGGGATTATCTGAAGCTGTGTTCTTAGTAAGCCAAGTACTAAAGTCTCTTTCGACCAGATTGGGGACATTGTTGATTTGTGGGTTTGTTTGCTTTGATTGGAGATGGCCCTTTATTCACAAGTTCTCTGAATTATCCATTGAGAAGAGAGAAGATATTCTCAAAAAGTGGTCAAGGCAAACTTTCCTGGTTCCCTTGAGATTAGCATTTGTAATGCTGAAAATCATGTGCTTCTACACCTTTTTCACTTGGGTAATTCCTCTGACCCTCTATTTAGTTAAAAATATTTGATGCATTGTTTCTTTCCCTGTCTTTTACCCTTTCATTTTTCTTTATTAAGTTACTTGTTTTTTTGTTTTTTTTTACTAATCTTACCTATGGTCTTAATTTACCAATGAAAGATAAAATATAATTTCCCACCCTAGAAATTCGTAATTCATTCCCAATTTTCTGCCCCTAAACAGAAGAGAAGGTTGGGTGGGTGAGTGGGAGGATTGGTTCTTTACTAATTTGTGGTTCTTCAAAATCTTTTAACTCTGTAAAACCTGAATTTTTAAGTATTACCAGTATCTTCAATTAAAGGTTGCTCCTTGTAGTCTTGACATGTAACTAAAATTTTCCTTTTTACCTGGAATTGAAAGGAAAGTACCTCTGTTTCCCTCCATAAGGATCTTTGAAATAGAATTGCTTTTCTGCATTTGTTGCAGCTCGATGAAACTTCAAAAAACCCAGCATTGGAAGCAACTGGATACCAAGTAGATACCAAAGAACGCCTGATTAAACCCCAAGAAGAGAGACCTCTTGACAAGGGTGTGATAGAAACTACAAACGAAAATGATTCAACTTTGATTGAGTCCTTGATCCAGAAAGGTCTGGATGCCACAGTGGATACAAAAAACGGCACCTTCAATATCAAATGTGATGTCGTAATTGTTGGTTCTGGTTGTGGAGGAGGGGTCGCTGCGGCAGTTCTTGCAAGCTCCGGTCAGAAAGTTCTTGTCCTTGAGAAGGGCAACTACTTCGTGCCCGAAGATTATTCAGGTCTTGAGGCCCCATCCATGAATGAATTATATGAGTCTGGTGGAGTCCTATCCACTGTGGATGGCAAAATCATGATCTTGGCAGGATCAACAGTTGGGGGTGGCTCTTTTGTGAATTGGTCAGCTTCTATTAGAACACCAAATTCTGTTCTTAGAGAGTGGGCTGTGGAACAAAAGATTCCAATGTTCGGAAGCTATGATTATCTCCGAGCCATGGATGTTGTCTGTTGGAGGATTGGTGTTACAGAGAACTGTACAGAGGAAGGGTTCCAAAATCAAATACTTCGAAAAGGGTGTGAGAATCTTGGTTTGAAAGTCGATCCAGTGCCAAGAAACTGCTCTGAGAGTCATTATTGTGGTTCTTGTTGTTATGGCTGTAAAACTGGAGACAAGAAAGGGACTGATTCTACTTGGCTGGTTGATGCGGTCAGCAATGGCGCAGTGATCCTAACAGGTTGCAAAGCAGAGAGATTCATCTTGGAGAATGATCTTATTGGAAGCAGAAGAAAGAGATGCATGGGAGTGATTGCTTCCATCGTGAGCAAAAACATCACAAAAAAGCTGCATATTGAGGCAAGGATCACAGTTTCAGCAGGTGGGTCCCTCTTGACACCCCCTCTGATGATCTCAAGTGGACTGGAGAACCATAATATTGGCAGAAACCTTCATCTCCACCCTGTTCTTATGGCCTGGGGATACTTTCCAGAATCTCTTTCAGGCATCAAAGGCAAAAATTATGAGGGAGGAATCATCACTTCAATCCATAAATTGGCATCTGAAGAATATAGTATCCAGGCCATTGTGGAAGCTGCGGCGGTGGGGCCCGGATCATTTGCTTCATTGTTTCCATGGGTTTCAGGGCTTGACATGAAGGACAGGATGACAAAATTTGCAAGAACAGCAAATCTTTTTTCGTTAGTGAGAGATAAGGGATCAGGAGAAGTAAAAGTTGAGGGTAGGATAAGTTATCGGCTAGACAGGGTTGACAAAGAAAATCTCAAAATGGGACTGAGGCGTGCTTTGAGGATTTTAGTCGCGGCTGGAGCTGTTGAAGTGGGAACCTACAGGAGTGATGGACAGAGATTTAAATGTAAAGGGGTTAAGGATGGCGATTTGGAGGAGTTCTTGGACACGGTTAATGCAGTTGGAGGACCAAAGTCGGGTGAAGAGTACTGGACCATGTATGCCTCTGCACATCAGATGGGTAGTTGCAGGATGGGTGCTACCGAGGTAGATGGTGCAGTTGATGAGAATGGAGAGACTTGGGAAGCCAAAGGTTTATTTGTATGCGATGGCAGTGTGCTTCCAAGTGCTGTTGGGGTCAATCCCATGATTACCATACAATCAACAGCTTATTGCATCTCAAAGAGAATTGCAGAATACTTGAAGAAAGGAAAGTTCTTTTAGACGGTTTCTTCTCATTCTTGTTTCTTTATTTGTGTTTAATGTAATTTTTTTGTGGGTATTCATGCGCCATTCTCACTACTCCTCTCTTTTTTTTTTTTGTCTGGGAAAATATTTCCCTTACTTACAAAGAGGTTATTGTAATAATTCAAGGGTTAATAATATCTTACCTATTTAACGTTTAAAATTACGTACATTATTCCTTTATAATTATGTAATAAAGTGAAATAATTAATGTCGTTAACAAAATTAAAAAATTACTATAATACTAATATTTTAAAAGTAGATTTTTTGTCTGATTTATTCTCGATCATAAAATTAATAAAACATGACAACAAATTAATACATTTTAATCAAACATGTCTGAATCTCTTTTTTTCTCAAGTAAGATTTTGGCTTCAAGGCCAAAAATCACTTAAATTTTTCTTGAATGTTTTTTGATTTGAAACTGATGCCCTATCTAGGTATTATACTATATATTATAAAATGTATTTTAAACACTTAAACAATGTTCTTGTAGAGGAAAACAATAAAAACAAGATCCACATATTTTTGATGTGTAGAACACACTCCCTTAATTTACATTATAAAAATAATTAATTCATTTTGGTACATAACTACAAATGAGTAATATGCATAATTTTAATTATCAAATAAGATGCTTTTAGCCAAGCCAAAACTAGTGGGAAGTAAAAAATAATTAACCCATAATTCAATTATGCAAGCCATAAGCAGATGAATATCTGTAGATTTTGTGTACTCGACACAAATGTTTTTGAGTTACAACCAGGAAGCCATAACACCAATGCGGCTCCTAGTAGAGTGTAGTCCTCGGAGGAATTGGCCCAAAAGATTCAAAATGAAGCAAAATAAGATCATATGAAAAGACTTGATGCCCTCAACTAGCAATTGCTTTAACTGCTTTCTCAGCCGCATCGTCGAGATCATCGGCCGTAATTAACTTCATCCCACTCTCCTGCAGACACGTCACCAGAAACGGCAAAAAATTATCATTCGAGTTTCCTTTCCTTTCCCTTCCCTCGTTACGTCATCAACTTTCAAATACATCGAAATTTCTTTTCATAAGAAGTGATTGGTTTGGAAATTACCTTGAGGATCCTTTTCCCTTGATCAACATTGGTGCCTTCAAGACGAACAATTACTGGTACTTTCAATTGAACCTTGAAGACAAGCCCCAACAAGTTAACAATTGTGCAACCATTGGCATCAAGGTGATACAATCAAAAAATCCTAAATGCATACTATAGATTATTTCAAATAATCTGTGAATAGTAGTTCGTCTTAAGTAATATCGCACTTAATGGCTCGGAGGACAAAAACTTGGTGCCAGAGTGCACAAATAAAAGAGATTACCACTGTATGGAACAAAAATAGAATCAATTTAATGCAAGATTCACCTCTTTAGCAGCGTTGACAATGCCACTGGCTATTACATCACATTTCATTATTCCTCCAAAAATGTTCACCAAAATCGCTTTCACCTTCTCATCTGAAGTCAAAATTTTAAAAGCTTCCACAACCTGCTCCATGCACCCAAGAAAGAGAGAAGGGGGGTGTTAATATTTTGAAGGGAACTTGACTAGCAAATGAGAATTCCAGTATCAGTTTTTTTCATTAGAGCATAGAAACTCCACTGTCTTCTCAAAACAAATTACCTGGCCTTCGGAAGCATTCCCACCTACATCCAGAAAATTGGCAGGAGTTCCTCCATGTAGCTTAATTATATCCATGGTAGCCATTGCCAATCCAGCACCATTTACCATGCAACCAATTTCTCCATCTAAACCAATATAATTCAAATCTGCTTTTGCAGCAGTCACCTGTCATGAGTTAAACAAACAAGAAAATGCCATGAATTGAGGTTTACTGCCTTTCTTCCCAACAGTAAATGCGAGGCTATCCACTCATGTACTAGAGATAAGCAATACCTCACGAGGATCCTCCTGCGTTGGATCACGGAGCGCAAATATCTCTTTATGACGGAAAGCAGCATTGTCATCAAAATTTAGCTTCGCATCAGCAGCTACCAGCTGGTTATCAGATGTTTCCGCAATGGGATTGATCTGTCCAAGTAAGTTAATTTCAAAATTGGATATGAACTAGGAGAATTTTGAGTAGAAGAGTGTTGCAAAACTTCGAAGATGCTGCTGTTGCAAAAATCTATTAAGTATTTCAGTACATGCTTACTTCCAGCAGTGTACAGTCACATTCGCAGAAAAGTTTGTATAACTTCTTCACTTGTTCTATTGAAGCATTTCTGTCAGCCACCTTGGGAGCCAAACCATCAACAACCTTTGCAGCATCTTCATCAGTAATTCCTTCAAAAACATCAATAGGTACCTGCACACGAAAAAAGCGTGGATATACATTTATCAGGAAAATTAGTGCAGGGGCAAAAGAGATGCTGGTAGCATCAGCATGTTGAAAGCAAAGGGATGAAGAATAACCTTTATAATCATATCAGGGAATTTCTCTGCAAGGTCTTCAATGCTGGTTCCTCCCTTTCGGCAGGCAATTATAAGCTGTACGTTTAACCAGAAAAAACAAAAAGGATAAATAAAGTCCAAGAAGCAGCTTAGCTTAGCTTAGAATGATCTTTAACTGTGAACTATAATGGCTTCCAACTCAATTTTGGCGTTATTGTAAACAAATGCACAACTTCGCCAACAAGCACATAGGAGCAACACAATGCATTAGAATTAACATAATTTCCATTACTGTCACCTGGAAACAGTAAAAATCAACTTCACATTCATAAGGGAAGGGGAATTGGTCCGGGTTCTTATGATTTGGTATCAGAGTCAACTCCACAATGCAGGTTTGACTCAAGGAAGAGTTGACTTATAGGCCATATTAAAATCATTGGTAGAATTAATGGGCTCATATGGCAAGAAGTAAAAGTGTTTTTTAAAACTAATGACATGAACGTAAGCTTATTTTAAACAAATGCAATCATTCTGGAAGGTAATCATTATGTTACTACAGCATGTTAGGGAACTTACAGGACCAGCGGTTGTACGATCAAGAGTAATCGCAAAGTACATCTCATTGACAAGTGATAACTTTTCGCACAAATAAACCTGCATTAGAATGTAAAACATTGATTTTTAATTCTCAAAATAGTAATGTGCATGCAGCATGCTCCAATAATAGAAATTTGTAATTTGGGCACACAATGGAGTTCACCATCAATCTTCTCCTGTACTCACCAAACCACAGAATTTCAATGTTGCATATATTATGAACCTTCATTGGAAAGGCTTAGGCCATTTCACAGTCCAATAAAAAAAAAATCCCAGCCATTTCACAATTCTGGGTGTCCAGAATATTTACCTTCTGGAAAAAGTAAATAACATAGACCTTGGATTTCCAGAAAATACAAGTAAATCTGGGTGGTGAATACATTACTACTAAAGTTAGAGCAGATGAATCAGAAAACTGGCTACAGAAGAATGCCTTTTCTATGTAAAATTCACTTTTTAAAAAATACTAACCAAAATGACTCATTCAAAAAGTATGCACTTATCAACTTCATCTGATTTTAAAAAGTTCTTTATTCAACATATTACCCTCTCTAATATAGAGTTCAGGTATACTATCTAAACATCAATAAAGAAACATGATTCATGTAGCTGTCCCAAATAGTTGGGATAAAGGTTTTGTTAAGTTGAGTAGATATATTATCTAACATAATTGAAGGAGCCATAAAGGCTAATCTTGATAGTCTTCAATAGTATTATCATCCAAGAAAAATAATGATTTGGTATATATCCTTCAGTTTAAACCATCCATCACTTTTTAACATGTTCCCACTCAAATCCTAAACAACCCATTTGTTCACTTCTCAAAACAAGACAATATTAGGACAAATGATCTAAAAAAGAGCAGAACGTTTTAATTTTCAGTGAATAAGAGTTGGAAATGACACGGGCACAATTTTCTTCATATTCCAAAAGACCTAGAAGAACTAAAATTGTCAGCAATGGAGACTAATAAATAGTTAATGTGATTCAAATCCATTAGAGTAGAATCAGCCAAAAAAAACATGACCACTGGCTCAAATGCATGAAGTGTGCTCTCTGCAAATTAATTCGAGTACATGCAGATGCATGTTGCAGTAGCATAAACATGCATTCTGTAAGCCCACTTGTTCACATATTTGTGATGCAGAATATATATAGAATGGCAGACCTTGCTGACAACTTTGCCTTGCGGCCCAGTCTGTTTGGTAACAAGTATCTGTCCAAGCATTTTCCCTGCAAACAATATAAAATATATGGTCGAGATAGAGGAAAAATGAAACCAACTTAGAAGTCAAACGCAAAGTGAGTAATATTCAAAACACTTTCCTAATACAATATGCAGTAATTTATTAAGATCTTAGAGTAAATCCAAATGGTTTTTAGCAAGCCACTCAAGTCAAAGATGTCAGCATGTCGCCCTCGACATTGGCAAGCTTAAATTCCAAACAAATTTTGGACTCTATAATGCTTTCACACCAAAACATCAATAATTAACATTTCCTAGTATGACAAAAAGTAGCTTGCATTTACCAATGTTTTTACTAAATAAACCATCTAAAAAATCATTAACAGACAAGTTTCGATGTCATCTGGATCGAAAAATACTAACAAATGCATCACAAAATTCCAGAGGTTCCAACTACAAAACAAAACAGTACGAAAGAATGCTATAAATATTTTAATTCTTTAAGTGTTGCAAGCCCACAGCGGGCAGGATATATGAAAAATACACTGCCTATCAAAATGAAATGACCACTAAAATAAAAATAAAAATTATGATCCAAGAAACTAATATATCAAGGCAAGACAAGGATACATAGGCCAAAAGAAAATTGTTGTAACATGAACTATGCATATCATTGTGTATGCTAGTCAAGACATTAATTCAAATAAAATGATTCTATACGGCTAAAAGGAAGCATTGTACCCTAGGTCACACAGAGCAGGAGCGGGAGCGGGAGCGCCAAGGGCGTCATACTATGTACATGCATATATATTTACATATGTGACGACTCGTATAAAATAATAATAATAATAATAATTATTAACACGGTAATCATGTCGTTAATTATGATTCTATATAACTACGGGTTATTTTTAAAAATTTTAAATAAATAAATAGACTTCAATTATGATTTCTTTATATGAAAACGAGTCAAATAAGTGTAATATAGGTCATATTTCGTATTAAAAATAAAATGTGATATAATATATGAGTAATACATTACATATAGAATATATGTAAGTATATATATATATAGATAACAATAAACATGTGGTTTATTAGAAAAAAAAAAGGAGAAGCAATCATAAGAGAATGGAAATTTGTCCAATGACTTCCTTGGAGGCCAAGCATTTGCACCCTATAAATAAGAGGCTGCCAATAAGCAAAACGTAGAGCAAGGAAGAAAGAGAGAGAGGAAGGAAGAGAAAAGAGAGAAAAAGATGGAGAGAGTGAGAAATTTATGAGATTTTGGAGTCAAAAATTAAATAGTGAATTTTACTTTTGATCATTTACCAAATTGAAGTGTCTTATTCGGGGTACTTCGAATTTCTTATCTATTGAAGTTATTAATGATTTTGAGGTATGGGGTAGCATACAATATGCTCATTTATTTTAAATCTCTTTGCAAAGAGTGTTATTTGATTATCTAAAATTTGTATTCCTATTGATTATTCTGATTGATACGAAATTCTGTCAATTTTATCAGTTGACCTGCACGTGGGACTAAATACTCTGGGAATGACTGGTACATGTACGAAGTGTACTTGGGGCATAAATAGTGAAATTTAATTATGGTCCTACGGGGTGCGATTGTGATTACAACCCTGCGGGGTGTAATAGTTCGATGAGTATGAAATTTAAATGCCTAAGTGTCACTTATCATGTCACCAAGATAAACCAAATATGAAACTATGTTGGATAGAAATTGAGCTATCTGACTTATCGAATTGGATTCTTGATTTTTTTATCTATAATTGTCTATCGATTGAATTATTTAGAATTTTATTATTCATATTTTTCTCGTTGAGCATATTGTTTCTTGTCATATTGTATACTTTCCCGCTTTTAATATTTTTTTTCAGGATAATCTTGGAGGTAATGATCAAAATTGATATTTAAAAAATCAAAGATGGACGAGTCTTGATATAATTTTTAACTTTGTGGGTTTATATAATTCCTGAGGGAAGAACTAGAGTTGAGATATGAGAAAGTTGGGTTTATTGGGGTGATAAATAATTTG
Organism: Ilex paraguariensis; assembly: GCA_963454935.2. Lineage (NCBI taxonomy): Eukaryota > Viridiplantae > Streptophyta > Magnoliopsida > Aquifoliales > Aquifoliaceae > Ilex > Ilex paraguariensis. Next base: position 25,273 of record CAUOFW020001059.1, on the reverse strand, counting down.
AACAGATTTATTTTTATATTGAGGAGATTATTTTTATTGTTATTTGGAGATTAAAATTGTGATTATAAATTTATTGGGGCAATTAGAGCTCTGGCCAAGTATTCGGAGATTTATTTGTGATATATTGTGATCGATTGATTTAATCAAGTAATGAGTCCAGGAAACCAGGACATTACAAAGTGGTATCAGAGCTTAGGTATCAGATCTTACATAGGTCTTATGGAAAGTGAGACTATTAGCTGTCGCTATAGGTATAGAAATTTGAAATGTACGGAGAAAGTCAATCAATTCCCATTAGACGGATGTATAAATTGAAATTCATATCAAAATTTTGGGTTATATAGTAAAGAGTTGAAAAAGGTATCAGAGTACCCCAACAGATATTTGTGTAATGTTTTCATGCTTATTTTACTCTTGAGGTTAGTATCGAATTTCGATGACGAAATTCTTTTAAGGGGGTAGATTGTGACGACCCGTATAAAAAAATAATAATAATAATCATTAACATGCTAATCATGTCGTCAATTATGATTCTATATAACTAAGGATTATTTTTAAAAATTTTAAATAAATAAATGGACTTCAATTATGATTTCTTTATGTGAAAACGAGTCAAATAAGTATAATATAGGTCATATTTCGTATTAAAAATAAAATGTGATATAATATATGAGTAATACATTACATATAGAATATATGTAAGTATATATATATATATAACAATGGACATGTGGTCTATTAGGAAAAAAAAAAAGGAGAAGCAACCATGAGAGAATGGACATTTGTCCAATGATTTCCTTGGAGGCCAAGCATTTGCACCCTATAAATAAAGGGCTGTCAATAAGCAAAACGCAGAGCAAGGAAGAAAGAGAGAGAGGAAGAAAGAGAAAGAGAGAAAAAGATGTAGAGAGAGAAATTTATGAGATTTTGGGGTCAAAAATTAAATAGTGAATTTTACTTTTGATCATTACCAAATTGAAGTGTCTTATTCGGGGAACTTCGAATTTCTTAGCTATTGAAGTTATTAATGATTTTGAGGTACGGGGTAGTATACAATATGTCCCTCTATTTTAAATCTCTTTACAAAAAGTGTTATTTGATTATCTGAAATTTGTAATTCTATTGATTATTCTGATTGATACAAAATTCTATCAATTTTATTGGTCAACCTGTACATGGGACTAAATACTCTAAGGTTGATTGGTACATGTACGTAGTGTACTTGAGACATAATTGGTGAAGTGTGATTATGACCCTAGGGGGTGCGATTGTGATTACAGCCTTGCGGGATGGGTTTGCGATTACAGCCCAGCAGAGTGTAATAGTTCGATATGTGTATGGAATTTAAATGTCTAAGTGTCATTTATCATGCTACCAAGATAAACCAAGTATGAAGCTATGTTTGATAGAAATTGAGCTATGTGACTTATCAAATTAGATTCTTGATTCTTTTATCTATGATTATTCATCGATTGAATTATTTGGAATTTTATCATTCACATTTTTCTCGTTGAGTATATTGTTTCTTGTCATATTGTATACTTGCCTACTTTTAATATTTTTTTCCAAGATAATCTTGGAGGTAATAATCAAAATTGATATTTAAGGAATCGAAGATAGACGAGTCTTGAAATAATTTTTAACTTTATGGATTTATATAATTCCTGAGGGAAGGACCAGAGTTGAAATATGGGAAATTTGGGTTTATTGGGGTGATAAATAATTTGAACAGATTTGTTTTTATATTAAGGAGATTATTTTTATTGTTATTTGATCAAAATTGTGATTATAAATTTATTGAGGCAATTAGAACTCTAGCCCTATATTCGGAGATTTATTTGTGATATATTGTGATCGATTGATTTAATCAAATAACGGGTCTGAAAAACCGGGACGTTACAACATATATTTAAGAATATTAAATTTTGATGTTGAGTACAGCCGATGCAGCATTTAAAGCCATTTGGCTTGGAATTTGTAGTTTAAATATTCAATAAAGTGGTTGGTTTCTACATTTTGTTGAAACCGGCAAATTCATTTCAGTGAGTTCACGAATTCATGTAAATGAGTTTGCGAATTTGAAGTGCTTTCGCTTTGAAAGTGCGAATTTGCGCTCGGAGCTCTAGAGAACCAGTGGTTTCCGGCGAATTGTGTGACATAGATTGTACCCTCCTTGAGTACTGGTTCAGCCATTTCAATTAAAGCAAAGAATAAGGTTCTCCCTTCTCTAGGTTTGTGGTTTCTTACGATTTCTCAAATGGTTTATTCAGGTAGGATATTTGAAAATGTGATATTAGAGGAAGTTTGCAATGTCATAACACTATTAAAGTAATCTAGGGGTGCCCCACCATATTGCACAATTCAACATTCAGTCACTTCCATAGAAATTGTTGGCAAGTAAAAGTACACTACCAGGGGTTCAATTAATTGCTTAAAATTTTAGACATTGAAAATATAACAACCAAGGACTTACAAAATTAAGGAGTAGAAGACAACAAACTCATAGAAATAAATACAAAGTTGATGAATAGAATACAGCCAACGTACCAGCTATCTCTTCAGCTTGATCAGCCTTCACAATGTGAACTCCACCCTTCAGACCATTTTTGAATGTTCCCAAGCCCCGCCCACCAGCAAGGATTTGGCTTTTAACCACCAACTGCAACAGAAGCAGAATTGCTCATTCAATTGCGTTATGTTTGGCTTTTGCAAATACATAGGAGCATATAAAAAAATCAATAATTCTGTCGCTTGTTTCTCAATTTTTGAGATTCACAAGCAGAAAATATTCACCGCCAACCCAACCAAACAGATATCTGACCCAGTTGAGTTCAATTTTGATTTTTTCTGCAAAACCAAAACTTGCCTGTCGGATTGGCTTTGATTTGCCAGGGTTTTACTAGCATCCAAAGAGATGGTTAAGTTATCCTCATATTGACATAAACGTGTAAATACCCCTATAAAGTCCAGAGCTTCTCTAATAATACCTCATTGTCCTTGGGGAATACATCCTGAATTGCCCTTTTGACTTCTTCAACAGAGGAAACAGCTGCACCTTTCGGCACATTGATCCCATATTTACTCATCAACTCAGCTCCCTGATTTCAGAATATCAAAAAATATTTCATGGCCTATATCAACAATTACAAACAAAAATTGGCAGTTAAAAGTCACATCATCATACTATCTTCACAAAACAAAACCCCTTCCATCCAAATCTCCCTATATGATTCTGATTAAGCCTCAACAGTAAGAATTGAAAAAACCCGAATTAGTTGTATACCAGCTTCTAATAGAGTTCATACTTCATACAGATTGCTCGAGGTTGGATAATCTGTCAAATGTAGATTAAGTGTGGACGATATAGTATGTTTAAGAAGAGAGAATCATTGGTTCCTTGTAGTGGTTTATTTCTGAAAGCTTTGTAATTTACACAGAATAAAGAAAAAAAGAAAAAGAAGATGCAACGTTGCGATCACGCATTACCTCATGCTTCATTAGGTTGCTGAGAAAAAAAAATGCACGGAAAGAAATCAAAAGAAATTCGAGTCAAATCTTAGATTTTCATTTATTGGATGTTGAACCAAAGGAAAAAAATGTTCGGTAAAACGACCCCACCAACACAATTTCGCTTAGCCCTTCTTTTACTTTACTTTCTGTCATTTTTAGACATCAAAACTGACTGTAAAATAAGATGAACAACATCAAGTTTCCCTCTCCTAATTCAGTTTCTTTTTGTGGACAATCAAAAGGAGGATATATCCTACAGCATACCACATGGAATGCTGCGTATCAGCATACAATATGTACGAGTAATTCTCTAAAAGGATCTGCATGCACAATCATACATAAACATACGTACGTTAATTAATGTGATAGGATAGACGGTGACGGTGAGAGAAGAGTGACCTGATATTCATGGATGTTGAGGCGGCGTAGCTGCTGTTGCTGCCATTTTCCGGCGACGGAGAGAGACTTAGACGCGAGCTTATTGAGCAATCCTCTCACCATTCTTTTGATCCTTCGACGATGATCAAAGTGATAAAAACGAATCCAAAGAAGATCAAATCGAAAAGCTATAAATTAGTTATTCGGCTCTCGAACCCTAATTACTTAAGTGATGAGAGAGAAAGAGAAAGGAAAAAAAAAAAAGTCTTTGAGAGTGCCAGTGGCGGAGACGCCCAAACTGGGAAATGGAAATAGCCGGTCAGTCATAATTTTCCCCAAAAAAGAATTTTAAAACTACTTTAAGAAATCTAATTTTTCAAAAAAACATAAATTGGTCTCTCGATGAATTGGATTTAAATTGGATTCTAACTTATTCGAATATAATTTTTATTTCAAAATTCCAATCCAATAATTCGATGAAATTTATTTTTGTGATCCATATCTAAATTTGTTAACAATCTAAAAATTTAATTAAATCCAAATAACTTAATTAACTGAATTTTAACAAATTATACCTAAATTTTTAACTAAATTTATTTAAATAATTACTTAATTTTTTTAATATTTATATAATAATATATAAATAATTCAGATCGGATTATAATTGAATCGAATAGAGATACATCCAAATTTGAATCCGTGAAAATATAAAATATCAAATTAAAATTCGGATCAAATTATTGATAAAAAAATTATTAATTTATATCCAACTAATTAAATTCAAATCAAAATTCGATCCATTCACGGACCTATTTATGACCATAATTGTTTCGCACGCAATAAAGTGCAATTTGGACAATTCAATGCATTAGTCTCACAAAGGCCAATTTTACTCTTACATTACACATAAGAAGACTATTTTCCGTGCCAAAGGGATAGTCCAAGGCAAGCACTCGTATTCTCTCCATCTCTCTTGCCTCATTTGTATATATATAGTTAAGTATTCAAATTATATGTTTTGATATTTTGTGGTTTTTTGTTGAGAGCGTGACATTATATGTTTCGAGATTTTTTGTTGAAGGCGTATGGTCTTCAATAAAGTACAGAATCAATTTTTTGTTAAGAACGTGATATTATATGTTTTGAGATTTTGTATTAAAGACGTATGGTATTTGAAGGGAGTGGCTTCTTTTACTACACGTGTCATGGCATTAAATAAGCTCATGTAAGAATGACAAGACAATGCACGTGATGAAGACATCAATCACTCGTTCAATAGACTGAAACCGAGCTGTTCGATGAGTTTGGTGAGAATGGAAAGAGGTCGGTCCTCATCGCAATTGAACGGTTTCAAATAGTCAAAAAAAAGAGCAAAAGATTTGCCTATAACTCAGGCACTTAGGATAAGCTAATAGGATTAATTATAGGTCAGGCCAATGGAACTGCTAGAGAGATTTTAACAACTTCTCAAACAGATTCGCCTAATTGAAGGAGGATGTGCCACCATGAATCAGAAATCTTGGAAACCCTAATTAAATAAGGATCTATAAAAAGCACAAGGAACTAAGATGAAAGGTACGCTGAACTCTCCTTATCTATTAGTAATTCAATCAGTTTCATTATTGACTTAAGTATCGGAGTGTCTTCGATTGAAGCACTTCAATCTTAGACAGTTTGCTCGTTTTGCAGAAAGAAAAAATTGGGAGTTCAAGTTCAGAAGTGCTCTTTACTAGAAATACCAAATCATATTTCAGTGTGTGAGGTAATCTCACTTTCTGCCTCTTACATTTTTTGGCGTCGTCTGTGGGAAGATTTTCATCAATCGAAACGAATAACCACAATGTCAAGACTTAGAAGTGGCATTGGATCACCTGTAGACAATTTTGCCTTAGGGAATTTTGATCCGGATTACAGAGTGTCACTTCCATCTGATAGCGATGTTAGATTGCATATGGCCAAAAGCCTGACTGGACCCCATGAGGATGACGAGATATCCTCAGTAAGTTTCAAACCATCCAAAAGCCAGACTCGGCAAGGCGAAGATCATAGTGAATCCCTCCGTGCCGAGGGGGAGAACCATTCCTTGGCAAAGTTGGTCCAATCCTTGCAAGACCGACTCAATGCACATGACAAATTATTCAATAAATCCTGTACTAGGAAAAATGATCTGATAAAAGAGAACGAAGAATTGAAAGTCAGGTTGAAAGAGATGACTAAGAAAGAGAAACGTGAAAGGGAAAGCCGACGAGAAAGTCCCGAAAGGAAATTTGACAGAACCAAAAATGCTGATGTTGATAAATACAAACAAAAAAGACCTCGGGTCATGGAGGAAGTCTCCTAGAAACAGTTCATCACCGAAGAACTTAACAACCGTCTAAAGATACCCGAGCAGAAATTGTCTAGGGACTTGGCCAGAAGAGCAACAGGAGAATATGGAGACGGTTCGGAATCCTCGCCATTCACACAGTGGATCGAAAAAGGCGAATTCCGAGCAAATTCACAGTCCCAAACTTCAAGTTGTATGATGAAAAAATCAATCCATCCTCCCACATCAGACATTACAGGCAGCTGATGAGCATACATCGGAGAAACGAGTCGTTGTTCTACATTATCTTTCCTAGCAACCTTGGAAAATCGCCCATAATGTGGTTCGACATCTTGCCAAAAGGGACGATAGACGGATGGTCACAATTAATCAAACAATTCACAGCTCGGTTCATTACAAGCAATAAATAGCTCAAGGATGTCAGGGCTCTACTAACACTGAAGAAGCGAAGTAATGAGACTTTGCAAGAGTATGCTCATCGCTACTTGAAGACAATGAATGAAGTGGAAGCTTGCAACCCTAACATTGCAGTTGCATCCTTCAAAATCGGGTTACCAAAGGAAAATCCACTATAACAATCTCTTACCAGGAGGCCTACCACAGACCTGGAAGAGCTGATGGCGAGAATTGAGAAATATGCAAAAGTCGATGATGACTTGTCCAGAGACATGGGGAAGGATCATCAAAGCAGAAGGCAGTTCAACCATGATAAGTAGACCGAACCGAGCAAAGAGGGAGGAGGGAAGAAAGAGAAAAAAGGATTTCCCATGAAGTCCCCCTTTAAAGAGGTAAATACAGTATTCAAAGAGCCTATATATAAGACATTGACTCAAATCAAGGGGAAGTCATTTTTCAAGTGGCCCAATAAACTAACAGGAGATCCTTCAAAAAGGAATTCTAATATCAGGTGCTCATATCATCGAGATATAGGACACATGATCGAAAACTACCAATCTTTGAAACAGTACTTAGAGGAGCTGGTCTAGGCTGGACATCTTGCTAAATTCATTGAAGGTGGTGCTAGAGCTGAGGGAGGAAGAACCTACCCATGAGGAGACCAAACCACAATTGCAGGTGTAATAGATATGATCAATGTTGTAACGAATCCACAAATGGCAACGAATAACGCTGTTAGGGCATACATTCTTAGAGCCACGAATGAAAGAGAAGTTTATCAACTACAACTGACCCCAGAAGTTAGAAGTAAAAGGATTAAAGTGGAAGAATCAGCTAAGGCCATTAGCTTCACCGAGAAGGATTTGGTCAGGGTACATCAGCCATATAACGACGCGTTGGTGGTAATGCTCCGAATTGCAAATTACGATGTGAAAAGGGTACTGATTGATCCAAGGAGTTCCTCAAAAATCATGTATATAGACCTATTTGAGAAGCTCGGACTCAAACAGGAGGATCTTAAACCCGCTAATACTCCACTAATTGACTTTAGTGAAAAAATAATTCTTCCTAAGGGGAGGATCACACTTCCCGTGAAGACTAGACCAGTCGGAGTCGTGGCCGAATTTTTGGTGATGAATACAGTCTCGACATACAATGCAATTATGGGGCGATCTTGGCTACATAAGATGAAGGTTGTACCACCAAATGCTGAGATTCCCATCATCTGAAGGAATAGTGAACATTAGAGGAGACCAAGTAAGTTTCCAGACTTATTTATTAGCCTCGGTCAAAGCCAGAGACTGAGTATAGGTTTGAGAGAAAAGATCAGCAACCGAGGATTCAAAATAGCAACCAACCTTTGACAGGTCAACTAATTCCACTGACCAAACTATCATAAAAAATCCTAAAGTACCTTTAGGCACAGAGAAAGAAGTTACCAACCGAATAATGGAAGACTTGTCTAAAGTACCTTTAGACAAAAATGGAGATCAGGACAAGTATTTTTTGTTGGGAGCGTCTCTCAGTCCCGAACAGCAAAACAAACTCATCACCCTACTCAGAGAATATGCCGACGTCTTCGCTTGGAGCATGAGTGAAATGCCAGGTGTTGTGCCCGAAGTGGCATGTCACCGATTGAATGTGGACCCTAGCTTCAAGCTAGTCAAACAAAAGCTTAGGAGATCGGCACCCCAACATCATGAAGTAGTAAAAGAAGAGGTTGCATGCTTGTTAGTCTCAAACCATCAGGGAGGTTCAATACCCGACTTGGCTGTCGAACACTGTTGTAGTCAAGAAGAAGAACGGTAAGTAGAGGATTTGTGTGGACTTCACCGACCTCAATAAAGCATGTTTAAAAAACAACTTTCCCTTACCAAAGATAGACCAGCTTGTTGATGCGACGACCGGGAAAAAGCGAAAGAGCTTTTTGGACGCATACAGAGGATATCACCAGATCCCACTTGTCAAAGAAAACCAAGAAAAGACAGCATTCATAACATCAGAAAAGACATACTGTTATAAAGTAATGTCTTTCGGGTTAAAAAATGTCGGAGCAACCTACCATAGGTTAGTAACAAAGATGTTTTCTCACTAGTTGGGCAACACCATGGAAGTCTACATAGATGACATGGTGGTTAAAAGTCAGAAAGCCACTAATCACTGTGCTAATTTAAGAATAACATTCGACATACTCCGAAGACATAAAATGAAGCTGAATGCCTCCAAGTGTGCGTTTGGTGTAGGTTCTGGTAAATTCCTAGGTTTCATGGTTACCTACCGAGGAGTTGAGGTCAATTCCGATCAGGTAAAAGCAATTACCGAACTAAAGTCACCTCGGACTGTAAAATGGGTGCAAAGATTAACTGGAATAGCCGCCGCACTCGGGAGGTTTGTATCCCGAGCCTCTGATAAGTGTAGACCCTTTTTTCAATCTATCAAAAGACAGAGGGGAGTACTCTGGGATGAGGAATGTGAAGGGGCATTCTTGAATTTGAAATCATATTTGGCCTCCCCACCAATTCTCACAACACCATCCCCCAAGGAAAGCTTATTCCTCTACTTAGCTGTATCGGAACACGCTGTGAGTGGGGCACTGATTAGGAACAATCATGAAAAATTAAGGCATGTTTATTATGTGAGTGAGATGCTCCTAGATGTAGAATCGAGGTATACTCCATTGGAGAAGCTCGCACTTGCATTGGTTAGCTCGACTAGGAAGCTCAGACATTACTTCTAGGCTCATCAAATCATTGTGCTTACTGACTAGCCGTTGAAAACCCTTTTTCAAAAAGTCGATCTATCTGGACGTATTACCAAGTGGGCAATAAAGCTCGGGGAGTTCGACGTTGTGTTCGAGCCAAGAAAAGCGGTTAAGGGCCAAATAGTGGCGGATTTCATTACTGAATTTCAACCTAAAAACAGTTTAGGAAGGAGCGAGCAGACTAACACTAACGTAAAATTGGAGCTTGGTGGTAAATGGATCTTATATGTGGATAGATCTTCTAATCAAAAAGGCGCTGGAATTGGCATCACACTAGTAAGTTTAGAGGGATGTATTCTAGAAAAGACAATCAGGCTCAGTTTCCAAGCCTCAAATGACGAAACTGAGTATGAGACTTTGATAGCAAGAGTAAGGTCGGCAACCTAGTTAGGGGCAACAAAGCTCTAGATATTCTCTGATTCACAACTGATGGTAAATCAGATAATAGGGGAGTATACGGCAAAAGATGAAAGAATGATGACCTACCATGCCATTGCAGAAAAGGAATTAAGCAAAATTTCAGAGTACTCGATCCAGCAAGTTGGAAGAGTAAAAAATTTGCATGCCGATGCTTTAGCTTCGTTGGCTTCGACTATTGATCAGAAAATTGAAAGGGCTCTTACCATTGAGTTTCAACCCAAGCCAAGCATTTTGCTTAACAATCTTGACAAAGTTTTATGTAACAAAACTGAGCCAAGTTGGATGGGCCCAATCATCGCCTTCCTGAAGAATGATGACTTGCCTGAGGATAAGAAGGAAGCTCATAAGCTACATTTGAAAGCGACCAGATTCTAGTTATCTCTGAAAGATGAGCTTTACCGACGCTCATTTGGAGGGTCGTATTTGAAGTGTGTACACCCAAAAATATTTCCTAACTTTTTATCTAAAATCCATGAAGGAAGCTGCGGTGCTCATACTGGTGGAAGGTCTCTAGCTCACCGAGCCATCTCCTAGGGTTTTTGGTGGTCATACATGCAAAAGGATACCGAACAGTTTGTTAGGCAATGTGAGAAGTTTCAAAAATTCTCACCGATACGAAGAAAATCATCCCAATAATTGTTTTCATTGGCGAGCCCGTGGCCATTTATGCAATGGGAACTAGACATTGTGGGACCTCCACCTCGGGCCCTTGGCAATAGGAAGTTCCTCCTCATTGCAACTGATCATTTCACAAAATGGGTGAAATCTGAGCCCCTAGCCAATATCAGAGACACTGATACAAGAAAGTTCATTTGAAGGAACATCATCACCAGATTTGGGATTCCACATGCAATTGTTTTTTATAACAGGACACAGTTCGATAGTAGTCCCTTCAAAGCTTTCTGTCAGCATTATGGATTTCGGAACCACTATTCCACCCCAGCTTACCCTCAGAGTAATGGACAAGCAGAGATTTCCAATAGAACAATCTTGGATAGAATCAAGAAAAGTTTGGAGGACACCAAAGGGAGATGGGTGGAAGAACTGCTAAGTGTTTTGTGGACGTACCGAACCACACCTCGGCGCTCAACTGGAGAAACCTCATTCGCCCTAGCTTATGGGTTGGAGGCGGTAATCCCATTAAAGATCGGCTTACTGAGCTTGTTGAAAGCAACAGTAACGATGTTGTTATCACCTGAGATCTTGATCTAGCAGAGGAGAAAAGAAAACAAGCAGCAATCGTCAGCAAATGTCCCGAGCTTATAACAAGAAAGTAAATCCGCGGTCTTTTGTGCTGGGAGACGTGGTCCTAAGACATGTACTAGAATCAGCTAAAAACCCAACACATGGAAATCTTGGAGCAAATTGGAAAGGTCCATACAGAGTGGCCCAAGTAGAGGGCAGTAGATATTATGAGCTCGATACTTTGGACCATAAAGCAGTGTCACGTCCTTAGAACTCAGCTAACTTAAAAAAGTTCTATTTCTAAAAAGTACATTTTTAATAGAACACCGAAGTGCCTTCGGAAGCTTAAGGGTGTCCCTTAAGAATCAATAAGTGATTAGGAAATGTACAGATTTGATCTGGAGTTATGAATAAAGATTTTTGAAGATTCATCTCCCTATTCTTACTCTACTATTCTTGTTATATACGTCCTATTATTAAGACAGGGTGGCAAAAAATTTTGATAGGAGTACAAACTTAAATTAGGCACAGCCACCCAATCTAATCCAGTCCCACAACTAGGCATGACGATGTAAGCTGATTAGGGATGGAGTTAAGTCCAACCAGATTGGCGAGTCAATGCGGGGTATAAACTATCTCTAAAACGCACAAGAGATCTGAGAATAACTCTACTGGAAAACCGAGTTCTTTAAAGTAGGGCCAAGCATGGACCATAACTTCGAGAGTCTAAAAATTTTTCAAAGTCTCTGTTGAGAGGCCGAGCTCTTTGAAGTAGGGCCGAGCAAGGGCCATAACTTCGAGAGTCTAAATTTTTTTCAAAATCTTAGTTAAGAGACCGAGCTCTTTGAAGTAAGGCCAATCAAGGGTCATAAATTCAAGAGTCTAAAATAAAATTTTCTTTAAAGTATCTAGTCTTTGTTAAGAGATCGAGCTCTTTGAAGGAAGGCCGAGCAAAAGCCATAACTTCAAGAGTCTAAAATAAAATTTTCTCTAAAGTATCTGGTCTCTATTAAGAGACCGAACTCTTTGAAGAAAGGTCGAGCAAGAACCATAACTTCAAGAGTCTAAGTATTTCAAAGTCTCTATTGAGAGACCGAGCTCTTTAAAGTAAGGTTGAGCAAGGGTTATAACTTCGAGTCTAAAAATTTTTCTAAGTATTTCAAAGTCTTTATTGAGAAACCGAGCTCTTTGAAGTAAGGTCGAGCATGAGCCATAACTTCAAGAGTCTAAAATTTTTTTTAAGTATTTCAAAGTCTCTGCAGAGAGACCGATCTCTTTGAAGAAAGCCAGAACAAAAGGCCTTAGACTTCGAAAGACAAGTTTTTTCCAAACTTCCAAAGTAAATTACAGAAATATTAAAAAGTAATTTTCATTCGAACTTCAAAAGAGTACAAAAAAGATCCTTGAACATGTACATCGAAAGTTGCAAAAATCTTTTAAGTATTTCGGGAAGCTGGAGGCTGAGAAGAGCTCGAAAGGGAATGTTTGGAGAAAAGTTCAGAGAAAGATTGAACTCCAGCAGCAGTCAGAGCGGCATGTCAGCCCTTGCCGAAGTACGCATCCTGTAGTTGAGGGATTTGTAAGGCCAAATCATTTTTTGTCTTCTCAATCCCATCATCATAAGCAAATCTGCTCTTTTCTTTACCTCGGCCTTATATTGATCAAATTCTTCAAGAAGGCTTGTGTAATCTAGTTGGGACTGAGAAAGCTCCACATTGGCTTCGTGTTCAGAATCTTTTAACTTCCCAATTTCCACCAGTAGCTTTCGTTCTCCTCGGTCAGGCTACGATTTTGAGTCTAGAGAGCCTTAACTTCTTCACAGACCTTGGCGTATTCTTCATCTACAGAGTCCTTCTTTGCTAGAGCAGAGGCATGGGTGTGGATAGCATCTTTCATTGCTTTATCTTTTCGTGCTATCCTAGCCCTAACCTCATGAACTTTTTGCAAACCCTTAAAATTGAAGAGAGGAGAAATCTTAGACAAATTTTGAGATAGAGAACAAAAGGCTTAAAGAAACAGAGTTTACCAAGATCATGTGATGAATAGCCTGGCGGGACACTTCATCATCAGTCAAAGCTTCGTTTATAGCAAGGTCCCGAGGAAGGATGACCCCTCTGGCAATCCCCACTGCAACGTTGAAATCTTCAATGGTAGAGTCTTTTACTGTGATCTCTCTCCTTTTGGCCTTAAGGACAGGTTTGAAAGGGGGATTAACTGGCTTAGGAGAGATAACCTCTTTAGACTCCACCACTTTTCACCTCTTCGGGGCGGGATCTTCAAAAAACTCAAAACTGAAACATCATCAACGGGGGAATGAACATAAATTGTTGGATCTAGTTTGGCAGGAACAGTCTCAGTGGCCTAAACCAGATCAGGTTGGTCAACCCTTGGCAGAACTGAATCATTTGGCTCAGAAGTTATGAGTTCGGTTGGAACCTCAGATGCCAGATTCTCTTTTTACATTGGGATTGAAGAAGCTGGTGGATCAATTGGTAGAGATGGCTCAGTGGAAAGAGTTGGATCAACGGTCGATAAGAAATCTAGAAAATTCTTCATTGTTTAGTTTCGTCCAGAATTGGCGGGCAAGGCTCTTTTGCGAGCTCGGGGTGTCTGCTCCCGAACAGTTTGAATGGCTTCCCGATCTACTGCTAGAGTAGCATTTGGTCAGTTTGGCACATCAATAAATGACATATAAGTTGGTATGTACCCAAGCAAGATATGAGCAGATCGGCAAAAGAGAGAATCGTTGAAATCCCAAACTTTCTTATTCATCCATTTTAATTGCTGACTCAGGGACTCTGCCCTTCATAGTCTCGCCTACAAATAGAAGACAATTAGTCAGAGACAATAGATGAGCCAAAAAAAAAGAGTAAAATTTCTCAATCACCTGGAGCACCTTCTTCATAGGAGCTACGATAGGGGGAGTAACTCCAGTAGAATACTTCCAGTTTCCAGAAACAAAGACCACGTCGTTCTCATGACCCTTGTTCGAATCTGGGAGATAAATGACCAGATAATGATCCTTCTTCCTCACTGCCAAGTAATAGTTGTCTCCAGTTGGTTTGATAATGTAGCAGTATAGAATCTCCCATAAACCAAGACTCAGTTCCGAAAGCTTATACAGAGCAGCTACCCCCTATCACTATCCTGAAAAAGTTGGGGCAGTATTGGATGGGATAGAGTTTTGTTGCAGAAAGCACCCAGAGGAGGAGAGGATTCAAAGGGAATCGAACTCCATCCTCAGTGATTGCTCGAATATGAATAGGATTACTCTCTCTTGTGCCTATCAGAGGTTCGCCTTTTCTTGCAACCCTTACATCAACATCATTTGGAATATTATATTTAGCTTTGAAAGCAGGAACTTCAGTAGAAGTAAAAGGGGCCATGGAAGAAGACGACCAAGAGAGAAGAAGATAAGACGAGAAGTTCGACGAGACAAAGTAAGGAGGGAATAAAAGAGAGTACTTATAAAAAAAGGAAATTCCAAAAAGCTATTTAAATATCAAGCATGCCGCCAAAACAAGGGGGAATGTTACAAAGTACAAGCAATGATGATTGAAAAGGCTGACAGATGAAAGACGTCTGACAGACGTTTTCTGGGGGCAAATGAAGGGGGTGTCTCCCTTTACTACATGTGTCATAGCATTAAATAAGCTCACGTGAGAATGACAAGACAAAGCACGTGATGAAGACATCAGTCACTCGTTCAATAGACCGAAGCCGAGCTGTTCGATGAGTTTGGTGAGAATGGAAAGAGGTCGGTCCTCATCGCAACCGAGCTGTTTCAAATAGTCAAACAAATAGCAAAAGATTTGCCTATAACTCAAGCACCGAGGATAAGCTAATAGGCTTAATTATAGGCCAGGCCAAGAGAATTGCTAGAGAGATTTCAGCAACTTCTATAACAAAGTCGCCTAATTGAAGGAGGGTGTGCCACCTTGAATCGAAAATCATGAAAACCCTAATTGAACAGGGATCTATAAAAAGCAAAATGAGTCAAGGTAAAAGATACGCTGAACTCTCCTTATCTATTAGCAATTCAATCAATTCCATTACTGACTTAAGCATCGGAGTGTCTTCAATCAAAGCACTTCGATCTTGAACAGTTTACTCGTTTTACAAAAACAAAAAGAGTGAGAGTTCAAGTTCAGAAGGCTCTTTACCAGAAATACCAAATCATATTTCAATGTGAGAGATAATCTCACTTTTTGCCTCTTACAGTATTCAATGAAGTGTATAATCAATTTGGTTTTTTAGTGTCGCACATGGCGACTACGAGCCCAATGTTGATGGCGACATATTTCTTTTTTTTTTTTCAAAACACAATTAACAAAAGATTGAAATCAATTATTATAAATGCCTAAAAATTTTAGTTTCCAAGAGGTTCATTGAGGAACCAATTGAGCTAGAAAAATAATTAAGTAATTCAAACTTTGACAAGTTTTTGGGCTAGACTTTGAGGGATTTATAAATCATGAATTTGTTAATTCTAACGTGGATGGACTACATTTGATCGAACCGAAGAGAGAATTAGTCGAGGTGCACGTACGGTGGTCTGGACACCTCTAACCGTTGAACTAAAAAAAATAAACCATCAGCAAAGATCTCAAGAATGTGGCATAAATTGTTGCAACCTGCCTTTTGTGTCGCTCACATCAGAAAAGCACATAAACAACAGCATCATATAAGAGCCAACTCCAAGTCCCCTCAAACATTCAGACTGCACTGGGTTTATTCAAACCAAGGGGTTCAATAGAAGTATAGGACAGCGCCGGATCCATGACTGTGATCAACTTCTTCAAGGGGCTTGTACAACTCAATCACTGTAATGATATATATCCTTCCCACCTGAGGCATAATAAAAGGAGAATATCTAGAAAGATTTATTTAGAGGGTAAAAACCAAAAGAACAGAGTTTATGATCAGGAATGAACCTTCATGGAAGAGCACCAGTCCCAGATGAAATTGTCAAGATAAAGCCACATCACTGATCCATGACGGTTTTTTTGCATTATAGTAAAAATGAGCAATCATTTGGACCAGCTCATCTGATGTTCGGATATCTGCATATCCAGGTCAATTCAAATATGTAATACCAGTACTAAACCAGTCTACACATCAGAATTCTAAACATGAAATTAGGAACCTTACTTTTTTCCCTGTATAGGATGCGGTTTCCTCGTAGAAACAAAATTTGTGGGCTTTCTCTAACTTTAAGAGCATATGCTAAATCTCTCTCAATGTTGATGTCAATCTTGACAGTCTACATTGGTGAATTTCATGGCGTTCAATTAATATATGTGCCAACGTATTGGAAGAAATATAAGGCTAACACATATCCAGACGCAATCACAAAAAAGAATTACAACTGAATGTAATAAAAATAAATGATGAAATGGCCAAATAGAGTTTGGATACCCGAGGAGGCAATCGATCTTTGGCACTCCAGTACACCTTGGTTGCCTTCTCAAGCTCCTTCAAAACCTTCCAATTATGAGTCGCCCTATGGACAAAATGATGAGAAACAAATTGTTTTAAAACAATTACCCTGATGCAATGGTTGGAGTGGCCACACAGACAGAATTTCATGCAAAACAGACATGTTGACAAAGTACTGCACATCACTCTCCAGACCAAGTATGATCAGGTACATGAATTCCACTGCTCCATTATCCAAGATCCTACCCTAAGCAGAGATGCCTTATAATTTTGTGTCTATTTTCTATTTTCATGTGGTCCTTGCTTCAGAGCTCTCAACAGACACCAGTGAATTTGTCATTAGACTGTTCAAATACCTTTGTTCATAAAAAATGTGCATTGCAAGGCCCCTTTAGTTCGCAATTAATTTGTCTCAAAACTTCAAGATCAGTCAATTCTAAGACACGAAGTATGATTAAACTCCAAATAAAATCTTAAACCTATTTTTTTTTTCAAATGGCTGCTACCTTACATAATATGCATGCTTTTTACTTTTATTTAATGCTTTCCTCTTATTCATTCATTTAAGAAACCCTACTATAATGGGTTTTTTGAGTTACTTAATGCCGTTGTGGGCATGCATAAATGCTTCATTTCATATTCAACTTGCAAATATAAGTTTCCATAAGTTGACCATTTTAACCATATTTGCTTGATTAAAATATAAATCTATTATTACACTTAGTACTGAATACAAAGCTTTATGGAACACAAATGAAATTATCTGTTGAATACTTTCTGATTGATATTTTACAATGCCTATACTAAAAAAATTGCTATAACAATAAAAATTGCAATTATTTAAAGCATTAATTGTAGATTTTAATTTATTTGTGCTGACAATCCATTGAGGGTAAATAGAAAAACATATCTAGTATAGATAAGAAACTTAGAAGGAAATTAATTCCAAGTGGTTGAATGATATTAAGCATTAACGACTGCATTAACGACTAAAATACCTGTTATATCTTTCAAAAACGAGAACAATTAGTGGGCTAGGATGGAAAGCAAAGCTCTCCCATTCCAAGCAATTGATCTCCTTCACCAAGGTATCATCAATTTCTCCCTCCCAGTCAATCTCAACACCATCCTCGCCAACAATATTTTTGATTGGGTGCTTCTCAAAATACTCTGATGCCCTAATTCCCCATCCGACATCAGCATCCAAGGGCCAATCTGGATCATCCTCCTCAATCACCATCTCCTTTCCTCTTATATAACCATCCTTGTCATCTTCATCATTACTACCGTCGTCAGAATCGATCTCATCATCAACCATGTCCTTCATGATATCCTCCTTATCCTTCAAAATCTCTCCATTCTGTTGTCGGATTGAAGCAAATGTTTGTTGAAGTCTATCACGCACAAAGTCTTCAACTGCAGCCTTTTCACTCCTACGACCACGCCTTGGCTTTCTAGGTATTGTTGCAGGAAACACCCTATCAGGATTCTCATCTTTTTTCTGGGTAAGTTTGATGTTTTGCTGCCGAATTCTTTCTTTAGATATGGTATTACGTTTGGGACTAGGAATAGAATCAGGTTCCAAATCAGATCTCCTTGAAATGGATAAGCAAGTCAAATGTTTTATAATGTAATTTTGCTTCACCGCAGAAGGTAAGAGGAAGTTTGAACAAGAATAACTGTGACATATCGGGTTTAGGATCATATTGCAGGGATATAGTGGTGAAACAGAGTGAGTATCAATTTTGGTATTTTCAGCAGAAAGAAACAATTTCAACTCTGGGTAACTCGGTGAAACATTTCTCTATGCGGTTTGAAAGAAACATTCATTTCAATACAGAAGGCAGCTCAAAAGGTGCGTGACCCTGTAGGTGAGCACAAAACAGTTTTACCCGTCATAGATGGTCAGAATATATTGCCCAGTGTGTAAGAAAAGTTAACAAAATCCCATCAGATATTAGCTGATTATAAATTTGAATCTTACCTCTTCTCCACTTAC
The DNA here is from genome assembly GCA_963454935.2 of Ilex paraguariensis. Taxonomy (NCBI): domain Eukaryota; kingdom Viridiplantae; phylum Streptophyta; class Magnoliopsida; order Aquifoliales; family Aquifoliaceae; genus Ilex; species Ilex paraguariensis. Next base: position 6,859 of record CAUOFW020001059.1, on the reverse strand, counting down.
AATGCCAATGATCTTAAGTAAGTAATTTATTACCTCCGAACACTATAGTCAATAACCCACATAAAATTCAGTTCAAATTCGCAGGGGAACCGTAGTTTTTTATCTTTAAATAGTGAAGAGAAAGACTATGAGATCGCTGAATAAGCAAACAATCAAACACATGGTATGCAACACTTATATATAAAATAGGAAACCAACTTAGACTGCATCATAGGATTACACCAAAGAACAAATTGACTCTGCATTAATCAAATGTCTTTTCCTCGCGAGAACGTTGTAAAAACGAATCAGTGCCCACAACCAACAACCATGTTTCTGGAAAGTGGAAAGAATACGAAGTGAAACCTGAAGTATCGACCGTCTTAAACACAAACTGATTTAGATAGAGAGAGAGAGGCACCGTGTAGTGTGTTTTGGCTCGCCAGTGCTAACGAATGTGAGGAGTACAATGCTTTCCTGGTTTTTTAGCACACTACTGGATAAACGAAAAACAAGAGCAGGTCTTGGGCGACGGGTTTATCTCTAATTAATTCCCTCTCCTGGCAACCGTTCGAAAATAATGCTAGACTCATCGAAAAATGAGATCAAAAATAGAAATTACTATGATATAATTTTTTATAATAAAGTATAATATAATTTAAATTTTAAAAGATAAATAAATTATTTTTACTTTTCGTGGTTGATATCTTTTTAAATTTTATTCTAAAATTAATTCGACGGCTAATATTAACACATCAAATTTAAGAGGGAAAATAGGTATCTAAAAGTGTGTTTGAAGTGATTTTTTAAAAGTACTTCTACAACTTATAATTACTTATGAATATTTTAAAATAATAATAATAATTGGAATTACTCCACTACCACCCCCACCGCCCCACCACCATCACTATCACTGTCGCCGCCGTCACCGCCACCCCATCACCACCTACACCACAACAACCACCACCTTTACCATTGTCGTTGCCACCACCATTACCGCCACCTCACCACCACCATCACTGTTACCGCCACCCTACCACCACTGTCGTTGCCGTCACCCTACCACCACTGTTTTGTCATCCCACCACCACCCACTACTAATTACTATTACCGTCGTCCACCACTACCACCTACCACAATTTTCATCTTATTCTTATATTTATTACCATTATCATCGTTGCCTACCGTCAACACCCACCACTACCATTATTGCTCATCACCACCCGCTATCACAATCCACCACCACCATCCATCATTCCCACCATCGTCGTTATTCACTGTCGCCTACCCCCATCAAACTTACGACCACCACCAATCTTCATCACCCACTACTGTCACCCCCCACTGTCATCCACACCTACCATCATCACTACCACCACCGTTATTTACCACAACCCATCACACTGTCGTTCTAAAGTACTAGTCATTGCCCACCACCTCCATCATCACTGCCCACCACCACATCTCACCACTGTTGTCACCCCACCACCACCACTGTCAACCACCATCACCGTCACCCACAACCATTACTGCCATTACACATGACTGTCACCACCACTAGCATCACCATTTCTACCCATGATTGCCACCATCACCATGATCGTCGCCAGTCTCCACAACCATCATCATCCCCATACCACCACCACCACTACCACTGTTTACCCCAACTATAATTGGTGTTTAAATTTTTTTTTCTTTGTTTTATGTTTGTAATTTAATTTTGAGTGTAAATATAAATATATTTATTTTTGACTATTTTTTTATTATTTTGTACCTTCAAGCAATAATTAGTATTCTAATATTAATACTCTTGATTAGGGGTGTTAATCGAGACAATCGGCTTGGGATCGAGCTTTGCTCGAGCTCAATTTGTGTTACGAACAAATTAAGTTTAAATAATTTTTTAGACACATTTAAAAAAATTAATATAAAAAAATGCAGTTTGATGTCGCAAAGCTCAAGTCATCAGCTCGAGTTCAACCCGGGTTTAAGTTCGACTCATTTTTTAAATAAGTCAAACTTAAATAATTTTTAGGCTCGTTTATTAACATACTTTGGTTCAAGCTCGCAAAACCCAACTCATTATAACACCCTTACTTTTAGTCTATTTTTTATTTGTTTAAAATTTACATACCATATTAGTCTACTAGTAACAATTTGTGCTCGAAGGAATTATGCAACACAAAAAATTAAGCACCGATCGTGCAATAAAAGTATGTTCAATTAGTGCAGTATTACTCTTTTTTTTTAACAGGAAATTATGGCTTTCATTCAATTAAGAGTAGAACGATTACAATCATAAAGGATAAAACCTTTTTAACTCGGGTGGGAGACAGCTAATCCAACTCACTGGAAAGAAGTTGTTCATGGCTGATTCTACCATCCAATGAGCAACCATAATATTGTCTCTTGCCTTGTGTAAAAAATTAATATTTAACAACCTAGCATAATGTCTTAAATCTTCAATGAATATTGTGATTATGCATTGGGGAGTATCTTCGTAACATCTCTAACAATAAAAGTTAGTTTAGTTACTCAAAAAGCAACATTTTATATTTTAGCAATTCACTTTTTTAATACACGCTCCAATTGATTTTCTTTATTTTTAATTATTGTATTTAAATATTATTTCTCATTTTTTTCTATTATTTTTCTTTGAGAAAAGTGAGAGGGAGAGGGAAAGATAATGGAAGAAAAGAAATGATGAGAGAGAAAATATTATAAAATATTTATACATATTACTACGGTGACACTTTAAATATAGAGTATCACGGTAGCAAAATACTATTTTAAAGCATCTCCAAAAAATTAATTAAAGTACAAAAAAATTTTAAAATTTAGTTATTTTACTCTAAAATTCCACTAAAACTGAATATCTCCAAAGCATATAAAATAGTATTTTGCTATAGTGATACTGTAGCAATATATATAAACTTTTTTTAATATTTTCTCTCTCCTCCTTTCCTTTCCTTCCTTCTCTCTCTTTCACTATTCTCAAAGAAAAACAATACAAAAGAAATGAGAAATAATATTTAAAAAAATAGTTAAAAATATAGAAAATTTGTTATAATGTGTTAAAAAAGTGAGTAACTAAAACAAAAAATTTTATTTTTTGAAATGTTAAACTAATTTTTTTTATGGAAGATGCTCTTACATATTTTGAAGATATTCTATTAGAGTTAAATTTTAAAGGTTTTATGGCTTTTACCCACTCTCCTTGAAATGCTTTCAATTAAGCATAGTTTGATGACTTCCAAGCCATCATTAATCAATTTTTTTTTGGTGAACATTAATCAATTACTCGTTGAAAATGATGGCTACTGTTCAGTAGCTTTTAACAGGGACTTGACTATGGTAAATGGGTATTTTTATAATTTTTGTAAGTTGATTTATAATTAAAAAATTATTATTTTTGTAAAGAATTTATTATTTTTGTAGATATTTTTATCACTATTGCATATATTTTTACAATATTTGTAATAACTATTTTTACCAATTTTCTTTGGTACAAAAAAATTTATCACATTTATGAGTGTTTTTATTATATTTGTGAATACTTTTACTATTGTTGTGATAACTATTTTTAGGGAAAATTTCAACCAAACCCTCTCTAGTTTATCATATTTTCAATGATACCCCCTCTAATTTTTGAATTTTCAATGACACCCCTGTCAGATTAAAAATATTAAGTAGAATGTAATTTTATTAAATTGCCCATGATATATTTGATGACCAATTTCATCCACATCCCCTCTAGATAAACATATATTCAATGAGACCCCCTCTAGATAAGTATATTTTTAATAAGACCCCTTCTGTTTTCTAATTTTTTTTATGTAATTAAATTTGAACCAATTAAAATCGATTCAAGCTAATTAAAATTTATTTTTTTACATATTATAATTTATGCCAATTAAAAATTATATTTTTTTTACGTATTAGAATTTGGGCTAATTAAAATTTTGTTTGAGCCAATTAATTTTTTTTTAATCAACTTAAATCAAATTTTAATTAATTCGCATTGAATTTTAATCACCCCAAATTTTAATATATAAAAATATATGAATTTTAATTGACTAAAATTTTAATAAATCTAATTTTAATTGACACGAATTTTAAGAAGTAAAAATATATAAATTTTAATCGACTCGAAAGAAAATTTTAATTGGTACTAACAACTCGGTTCAAATTTTAATATGTAAAAAAAAAATTAATAGGCTCGATTTTTTTAAAAAAATTACGAATTAATAAATAACAAATTAGTATTTACTAACAAATTATTTGCTAAAATTATTATTTATGATTTTTTTAAAAATTTTAGCATCTCGAATTTTAATAAAATTTTATGTAAAAAAATTACTTGAGGTTATGTAGGGGCATTTTTGGTATTTTAGATGATTTTTTTTTTTAGAAATAGTAGTTTAATGGTAGGGGGTATTAATAATATTTAAATTAAACTAGAAAGGTCTCATTGAAGATTCAAAAATTAAAGGGAGTGTCCTTAAAGATATGTTAAATCAGAGGGCCTGACGTTGAAATTTTCCCCTATTTTTGGGGTACCACATCAGTGGTAAAAGGATTTACAAATATAATAAAAGTGATCACAAATATAATAAATTAATATACGACACCAATTTTTTTTTTGATACTATAATCAAATCATTCCAATAGAGGAGGAATTATTTCATATGTTTAGAAAACACCAATGATTTTTCATCGGTGTCCTTCATCTAACTCACGTGATATGCACATACCTTGTTTTATTTTACTAGTTTTAATGAAATCGAATGGAAGAATCATATTTAATCAAATAAAAACTTGAAGAAGAACTCAATTAATAAAAAATTAAGGCTAAGGACTTAATTAAAACCGACAGTGTAATTCACAAGTCATTCGAATAATTTATATTCATTCGTTTACAGCTCAACTATTGACTCTTGAACAGTTACATCTTACGAACTTTGAGTGACGCAAAACCTATGTGCTTCATCGCAGGCATCCGAGGCTTACTTGTGAAGATTTTTTTTTTGCTAAATATAAATTGAAATTAAGTAAAAAAGGATTATAAAATATATCAAGCATCGAGGCTCGACACATCACCCTACCTTGCGTCGGGACTTTAGGCGATTTAACAGTTCTTAAACTAACACGTGGATTGATACAGCTGTTATGGAACTCAAAAAGCACTGAATAATTATTTTTTAGAAGAACTGAGTGAATAGGTTAGAATCAGTATTTAAGGAGATATGTCAGTTCATTAATAAGAACTTAAATAACTATGACAATGCTATTAACGAGTCTCTGCATCCTCGAGACCTCAAATTGACAGTCATGATTACAAAACATTAATAATTATAGAGCTGACCAGGTGTCCTCAACAAATCCCGAAATACTGTACCTCAAGCATTAAAAACTCGAAAATAGGTGTCAAACACCAATCAAAAGAACTTAAATGACCAAAGTAGTCATAATAGCACTTGTCCTATCAAGAAATCTGAGTGAAAACACTTATTATACGTGGAGAAGAGTGCAAGTCATTAAATGTTGTGATAGGATTCAAGACCTTTGCACTCATTACTAGTATAAATATAAATACTTATCAAAAAAATGAATAAAGATACACAAATTAAACTGAGAAAAATGCATTGTGCTCAAACCTCTAACGCTCACTAACTTAAGCTTCGGAGAAGATAAGCTGAGTGTTCATCCGACCCCTTTCCTAATCTTTATTAGTCTTTTCAGGTTCACCATCAAGAGGATCGTTATCTCTATTCATTGAAGGAATTCTCCCGTGCACCTTAGAAAATATTACTTCTTAATAAATAAATAAAGTTAATAACATTTTTTGTTCTTAAAATATAAACATTTTGTTAAAAATGACAATTTTATCCTTAAAATATTTAATTAAATGGTGTTTACACAAATAGATTGAAATAATCAAGTGATATTTTAAAAAAAATGACAAGTTGTAATTTTTATCAAAAAATTTATCGAATTATTTGATTAGAGACAAATTGTATAAATTAAAATTTTAAAGACTAAATTAATATAATTAATACAATAAATATTAAATCGATAAAATCAACATAATTTAAGGAGAAAAAATATTATTAACCCAAAAAAAAAAAAAAAAAAAAAACCATGTCCCATGTGCAACGGATAAGCAATCCGACACATCACATTGGTCACCAATAAAAAGAAAGCTAAGTTGGAGTTGGATCGACGCTCTGAGGTGGGCCCCACCGGTCTTCAGCAGATTCCCTAGTTCCACATGGATCCGATTTTTCCAAGCAGAAGAGTATAAACCAATGAATCCCCTCCACGTGGTGCAAACGCATCATCACAGCTTCATAAAACGAGAGAGATGGGTCGGGTTGATAATACCAGGCAAGTGGGCCCCATTTCCCTTGAGCAGATCCGCTACTTCTACGTACCTCTGATACTTCTCTACACCCGCATTGGACTTCACACTCGCTTCATCTGCTTTCTGGCTATACTTCTGCTTCCTAAACTCGGCTGAATCTGTTGATACAGGCACAGCCTCGGCTCGAGCTGGATCCCACGGCTCACCGAAAAGAGTGCCCTTCGTCAGAAACTCGTGAGCCAAATAACCAGCCAGAAGCTGATTATTCATATCCGGCTGGGAAGGTCTGGGAGTGGTCGGCTTGTCAGCTCTATGAACACTCGGCTTGGCTAGCTTTGAGGTTGTTAACGGGTTCACGGCGTCAAGGCCGTCTCTGTCTTTCCGCTTATTTGACGGCACGGACGTCAAGTGTCGACGTGGATGGTTCAGCATTATTGCACTCATGACTCGTTGTGTACCACGTCAGCATCAATAGGTTACCAGAAATTCGAGACACATATTGGGAAAATGAAAATT